>CM053760.1:14529902-14576527 GCA_028658305.1 Pachyuromys duprasi | reverse complement strand
AAAATAAAATAAAAAGTGTTCCTCGGACATTCAATTTTCTTCTAACGAGAATTCTGTTTAGCTCTATACCCCATTTTTTAAATTGGATCCCTGCTCAGATGTAGCCCATAGGCAGCTCCTTCTCAATGTGCATTATCTAGTAAGAGGAGTAGGGGTTGTCTCTGACATGGACTCAGAAGCTGGCTCTTTAACCTCTTCTCCCTAGGCAGTCAACATTGCCAGGCCACAGAGGAAGACAATGCAGCCAGTCCTGATGAGACCTGATAGGCTTGGGTCAGATGGAAGGGGAGGAGGACCTCCCCTATCAGTGGACTAAGGAAGGGGCATAGGGGGAGGAGGAGAGAGAGGGAGGGTGGGATCAGGAGGAGATGAGAAAGGGGGATACAGCTAGGCTAGGATACAAAGTGAATAAATTATAATAAATAATTTAAAACACACACACACTTTGTTCAGGACTGGGATGGCTGCAGCCACAAACAAAAGACTCCAGAAGATCACAGCACACATTCCTGCAGCCTGGCTAGAGCCACGTTAGATGACACTACAGCAGATCACAGCACACATTCCTGCAGCCTGGCTAGAGCCACATTAGATGACACTAAAGATGTTCTGGCCATAGAACTGTGAACACTGGAAATGCACCAAGAAACATGGAATAAGGAATAAAAGTCCAGGGGCGAGAACAGAGGCTGGGAAGGAGGAAATCAGGAGTGTCTAACTCAGTGAAAGAAAGGAAGCAGGTTTCAAGAGCAGGGCTGGCCAGAAGAACTTCCTGTAAAATACGGCAGTGCTCTGAGAGATTCTAGTCAACATACTATATGATCTTAAAGATTTTTTTTTCTACTTTCTGGTGGAGTAGTTCAAGCAAAACACAAATTGCATTAAATTGAAGGAGTCAATGAAGTTGAATCATGACTAAATAAACTATGCTTTTGAAAAGTATATGAGTAACTCATGAGGGCTAGGCACTATGACATCACCGAGACTGCTTCCATTCTTGTAAGTGGAAGAAACCGCCTATTTAGCAAGTACTCGATTCTATCACCATTGAAAGGTAGATCTATTTTGCTGATCAAAAGTTGTTGCTAATCGTGATGTTTCATCTTCTCACTAGTCAAATCCAAGTGAATAAAAAAGCAGTTCATTGTTTCCTGACTCCAGTTCTTTGGTTGTATTAGGCTGATTTTGATTTCTAGAAATATTAACATGCCTTTATGGGTTACAACAAAATAGTGTAAGTTTTGGCAGGAAATAAATGAAGTTATGGCAGAGTATTTCTTCTCTTACCCTACCTTCTAAACTGAAGGAATGGTCTCAAATGGAAATTCTAAGAACAAATGCCATTTGTCGTATAGGTCAGTGTGACCCACTGAGAATTCTTGTGATGGATTAGTCCAAAACCAAACCTCTCTTCTGATACAATCTGACGTCTCTGGACACTGTTCATATTTTGGAGATTTCAAATGGCCAGATGAGTTTGAGCTTAAGTGAAGTCACACAATGTGAATAATGACATAACAATTGGTCCTGGCCCCTGGGAACACAAGCAGAAGGCTATCCGCATTGAAGGTGCAGAAAGCAGGTTAACTGTCCTGAGTTTTATTCAAGTTTAACACTCAACGTTCTCAAATTTCCCAAGAAGGAATTGATAGGGACAGCAGTGAACATCTCCTCTGCTGCTCTGCAAAGATAAGGTGAGAGTTCTGCCCATCACTCCCAGACAGTTTGACAGAAAAGATCTGCACTTCAGATGCTTCCAACCCAAAAGGAGGAGTTTGGTACCTACCAGAAAACATAGCAAAAAAATGGATTGATTAAGGAAATACAAAATACATTACTTTCAGAGAACTTTTTTTTTTGACAGTTATGACCTTATTTGAACTTAGTGGAAATTCTCAAGAGTGTGTGTCTGCGTAAATGCTCTATATTTTAAACTCTGGGGCTTCGCCAGATACTTCAAATACTAACACTAGTCAAATTTCCCTTTAAGGATATTCTGAAGGGAACATTTTCCTAGTGATTTTCAGTAGAAATTGACAAGGAGTGGTTTTTAGCTGAGGAGGAATCTTGTGTGCATGTGACAGAGCTGGAAGAAAGAACCTATTTTTTTTTCCTACAAAATTGAAAGTCTGTGGGGAGGGATAGCCAGATAATGCTGATGACCCATTCTGGTCATTTGAAGTTGGCACGCCTGTGATGGAGAGGGAAATCCACCATCTCTTCTCCCAAACTGTGTAAATCGAAAAAGCAGCTGAAGAAAAAAGTGAGTTTTTTTTCCCTAATGCTTCCTTTATGTTGTTTATGTGGCATCTTGGTTTCTTAAAAATGTTTAGAAATGAGATTTTTACAAACATTCCAGGAAATGCTTAAGATAAACTTTTGCTTGGAGGATGTGTATGTACCATGAAGTCTTAGCAATTACAGCCAATTAGTACTGTTTTGTTTCATTTTTTTTCCTGTATTTTACAGATTTCTTGTTTTGATGACACTCATGGAGGCAGCACAGTGACAAATAACTGGAATTGCCTCCTGGGTTTGTAACTGTCTTAATACATGAACATTTTTGTTTTCATAAGGAAGATAGTCCAGGTTCTATTCTGCCTAATTTATTTGAGTGAATAACATTTCCATTGGGGATATTTCTTGACTGAATTACTTACACAGAACGCATATTAAAGTCATAGCCTTTAAGTAAAGGAGTTAACTAGAAGCCTATCCCCTAGAAAAATCTTACTACTCTCTAGAAGCATACATAGAGCAATTCCTAATCTTTTTCAAAGAATGAAGAAAAATGCCAGTGTGTCCCACCCACACAGGAAGTGTATGATATACTACATCTAAAGTACTACTGTTTGAAATATCATTATTTGGACAAAAAGTACTCATCTGTCTCTCTTTTCTGGTCATACCTCTTTGGTACCTGTCATTTATTAGAAACCAAACTCCGTATGCTGACTGTTTTGGAGTATAGAAATGTAGGAACTTAAAATATCAACAAAATGTGTAATTCTTGTGCCTATAATGAAAGAAAAATCTTTGAGCCACTCTGGCCACTGTTTCATATTTACAAGGGTGTCAGGTGTAAATCTTAGCAAACCTAGCACAAAGACCAGACATATTTTGTCTAAGCGCATGTGTTAAGATAAATGCCTGGATTCACAAGCCCAAATGGTTGATGTGGAAGGTAAACTCAGATGTTTGTTTCCCACTTTCCACAGATTCCCACATTGATCTCAGCTGAATGCCAGCTTTCTGTCTAATGTAGTCACTCCGTTGACAAGCTTTCCTCTCATCTTTAACATGGTGCCCCACAGCAGTATTTTTAATAAAGACTTAATATTTTGTACCTGTTACACTGAAAATATGTTTTCATACAGAATTTTAGGGAAGCTTTAGATTATTTTGATGGTTTTCCATACAGGAAGCATGGAATCAGCTATCAGTTAAAGCATGCATTTCCTTGCTCTTGTATATAAACGTCTTCCTGTTAGTAACCACTGGTTCCTTAGAAGACCTTTAAAGAGAGGATTGAGAGTAGATAAGGAATCTTTCCCTAAAAATACCTCGAATCCTCTCAAAATGATCATCTTGAAAGTGTGTGTGCCTCTAAGTCTCATATGTGACCCACAGACTCTTATAGTAAATACAATATAATGGTGTTGGGACATCTGCAGCAAAGCAGCTAGAGATTCTGACAGGGACAATACTTAAGACCCCTTATAAAATAAAATGCCCTGGTAACTTAAGTTATTTCCATCCATTACCTGTTTAGCCCGGGCTACCGATCTTTCTTTGGTTGTCTGATAGCCTTCTCAAGCTTCATACAAGCCAACTAATTATTTCCTTCCAGTTCATATGTACTTCCCTCAGGTGTACTCTGCTACAATCAATGACATCATGATTGAGCTCATGGCTTAACCAAGACATAGGATAGGATAATGTTTTCCTTTCTTTTACTACCGTCTTCTTTCATTTGGTTAACATTGGCCCTTTATCTGTCCTCTCTGGCTTTAGCAGAATGAATACCACCCACCTCTATCAACCCCCATTTGTGACAGTTTTGCATTCTGAGTACATGCTGGTGATGCTAACACTGTTAGTCTCCAGGCCTCACTGAAGGGCAAGGATAACTCTTGGACTGGATGAGCTGGTACAGGAGCATCTCTGATTGTCGTTAGCACTGGGCATTAAAAAGATGAATACCATTTTTTCTGTAGTGCTGTAGTGGTTGATGTAATTGATGAGGAGATGAGTTGACAATAGATGAATGAACATATGGGAAGTGGACACAAATTCCTGGTTCTGTTAAAGAGAGAGAGAGAAAGAGGGAAATCATTTGATACTTTTGTCAGAAGTGTTAACACGCTTAAAAAATATTAGAAATCTATTACTATCATGCAATTAAGTTGGGGCTACTATGGGGCAGAGGGTTTCTGTCATACCTTCTGGTTAAATACCTGCCAGTATAGAACGAACAGTCCTCCTAGTGTATGCAGGCTCTCTTACATGAAGGTTAATATTTCTTCGTAAGATACATGAAAACAACTCACTTGGGAAAATGTGAATGCAGCTGACACTAAGCTGCCACGCGCTCTAAATTAAGATGCTGTTTAAAAGTGATTTCATGTCCTATAGTTTATTACAAATACTTGGTTATTCCAGGAACATTTTTGTAATTATACTGTGACAGAAACTTGTAACCTTTGACTTTTCTAAATTGAACAACTATACTCTAATTTTATCCAATAGTTTTCTTATCGTCCAAGTGATACTTTACAATATATGATTTGCAAAGTACTACAGATTGAAACTTTATAAAACTCTATGACCTCAATCAAGAAACTTAACATCTGAGCATGTTTTGTTCTAACTTTTTAAAAATATCAATGTAATTAATATTTAATTTATTCTGTTTAATTTTTACTTAAAGTGATATGCACATTTCATCATACTGTTAAATACCATTACAAACACCGTATCTATGGTGACTAATATCTTAAAAGTCTTTCAAATCCTAGTCAAATGTAAGTTTATCTTAGCAAATGTCCAGCAGGCTATAGTTAAAAGCACAAAATACACTTTGAAAATGTTGACCAGGGGTCAGCAAATACTTTATGTAAAGAGCCACAGTAAACATTTTGGGCCTCAAACTACAGACCTAGTGTTGCAGCTGCCGGAGCCGAAGCAGCAGTCCTATTGCGTGAGCAAAGCTTCATTCCACTGCAGCTAGGAGCGAGGTGTGCATGAGTGTGGCTTCACTCTACTGTAACTAGATGCATGGGCATGACTGCACCACCACTAAAGAGTGTGTGGGAACATCCCACTGCACTACAGTGTGTAAGGCATGTGCACGACTGCCTTCACCTATAACTAGATAGTGTGACAGTAAAGTTCATGGGTGTGGCTGAAATTGAATTTGAACTTTATATATGTGTAAATCTGCCCATTTGCTATGATTTCTGTTATTTAAAAATATAAACAGTATGTTTAGGGCTCAGGACATATAAACAGGTGGTGCTGAGATTTGGATAAAGTTGCAGACCTGCTCTAGAGCCTCAGTCTGAGAACTCTGCCTGAGTTTGAGAAACTTCTGTGAGCATACGCATGTACTTATTTTCATAAGAAGTGGCAAGTAGTTTTCATCTAATACTAAAATATTTTGAAATAAAATTGACTAAGGAACCCTCTTGAATACTATGCAGAAAGGTACTTTATCTACAGTTGTTAAAATGCATGCTCGCCACTCACTCACGTTATCATTCATTTTGACATCAAAACATCTAAAACATTGCTAGATATAAAGTACAATATACATGAAAAACCAGATACTCTAGATAGACTCAATAGTGTAATAATTATACCTAAAGAAAAATTAAGTTAAACTTTAAAATTATTTTAAATGTAAATTAATGATTATTCTAATCTCATCAGACTGTGTATTGCTTAATTTGTTCTTTTTGATTTCCTGGTGCCTCATGTTACCTAGTGGTGAATGCTCTAAATCCAAGTACTCCAGAGGCAGAGGCAGGTGGAGCTGTGTGAGTTTGAGGTGATTGTGGTCTGCATATTGAGTTCCAGACTACCTGGGGATGCATAGTGAGACCTTAGCCAAAAAAAAAAAAAGTTAATTGGTTTTGGGGGGAATTTGTTGTTGTTGTTAGGTTACATTTTATAATAGCCAGTATAAAAAGAGAATGCATCATGCTTCTTCACATGGTACTTTGGTTAATAAAACCATAAATTTAATACTTTTACACTCTTCATTCTTCCCTGTTCTCAATATGCATGTATACACAAAGTCAGATAAGAGTGAAATCATCTGTTCTATCTAGTACATGTAATTTGAAATTTTCATTTATGTGATTGTCTTTTTGAACTCATGAAACAATCAAAATTAGATACAACTATAATATATGGATCAATTTATTGACAACTGTATTATTGTTGTTAATTAAAGCTGTCTTAAGAGCACAACATTTCTTCTAATAGATTTAGTGTGTCTGGTTTTATGTTGAGGTCTTTGATCCACCTGGACTTTAATTTTGTGCAGGGTGATAAATATGGATCTATTTGTATATTTCTACTGTAGACATCCAGTTAGACCAGCACCATTTGTTGAAGATGCTGTCTTTTTTCCATTGTATGGTTTTGGCTTCTTTGTCAAAAATCAGGTGTCCATAGGTGTGTGGGTTTATTTCTGGGTCTTTTATTTTATTCCATTGACCCACCATTCTGTTTCTATGCCAGTACCGTGCAGTTTTTATTACTGTTGCTCTATAGTACAGCTTGAGATCAGGGATGGAGATACCTCCAGAAGATCTTTTTATTCATTAAATATCACAATTGAAGGCCCCTCCCTCAACTCCCCCTAGTTCTACCCTCCTTCACTCTTTTCCCCATCCCCTTCCCTAGTCCACTGAAGGGGGAGTACTCCACTATTGCCATCTGCCCATAGCTTGTTATGTCTCATCACGACTGCCTGGGTCCTCTTCCTCTGTGGCCTGGCAAGACCGCATCATACAGGGTTGTTTTAGCTATTTTTGGGTTTTTTGTTTTTCCATATGAAGTTCTTTCAAGATCTGTAAAGAATTGTGTTGGTATTTTGATGGGAATTGCATGGAATCTATAGATTGCTTTTGGTAGTATACTCAGATGTACCCCATAGGCACCTCAGTTTCCTTATGTGTTCCCTAGTAAGGGGAGCCAGGGGATGTGTCTGCCATGAGCTCAGTTGCCTGCTCTTTGATCACTTTCCCCTCGTGGGGCATCCTTGCCAGCCCAGAGGAAGAGGATCCAGGCAGTCCTGATAGTCAGACAGTATAGGAGGAGGACTCCCCCTTTCAGTGGACTAAAGGGGGAGGATGGGGAAAAGAGGGCAGGAGGGTGGGACCAGGAGGAGATGAGGGAAGGGGCTACAATTGGGATATAAAGTGAATAAATTGTAAAATAATTAAATTTAATTTAAAAAAAGAAACTAAAATGAGAGAGAAAGCACAACCTGTGAGAGACAGAAAGACCCACCCCTGTCATGGACTGCACCTTTTCCCAGTGGGTAGACATGAGCAATGCACCCTCATAATCTAGGCAGACACTGAGGACTTCTTTCAGGAAAGGTAGCACAGTGAGATGTCAGCAACCAACTCCCCAGCAGAGTAAATGAGAAGTGCTCCATGTGGAAGTGCTCCTCTCCCAGTTACTTAAGGCTGAAGTGACTCTGGGTGGGAAATAGAACAAATAAACTGAGGGTGGGGAATCTTATTCTCACTGCTTCCAAACTGGAGAAATTCATGCAAAAGAAGAGAATGGAAGGATAAAGCTTTTCTTACAGGATCTTTTTTTTTTTTTACACAGGTGATATATTTATTTACACACACACATTTACAGACCATAGCACTGCAGCTGACATCAAGATCTGGAGAATAGAGTACAGAACCTTGTATCTCAGGAGAGAATGGAAGCCAAAGTGAAGTATCTGGCCACTCAAACTCATTTTGCTAGATGTGTTCTCTGGAGGTGGACTGAAATAATGCACAGAGTTGAACATTTTTTTTTCTTGCTTGTATTTACTTCTTTATCCACATGAAGATGCATGGGTGTTAATGATGTTAACAACCTGCTAGTCCTTGCCAAGGCAGTTTTGGTCTCCTAAACAAGGAACCAGGATGCTTTTGATACCTTCTTTTCCTCTATAATTGACCACCAAATTCTGAATAGTCTTTATCTATAGAAGTTTGTAATCTCTAACTCTCTCTTATCTATCTATCTATCTATCTATCTATTTATCTATCTATCTAACTATCTGTCATCGGTCATCTATCTCTAGCTATCTCACTCTCTTATTTCTATCTCTAACTCTATCTCTATCTCTAATTCTCTCTCTCTAACTCTACCTCTATTTCTAACATTATCTCTAACTCTATCTCTATCTCATCTCTACCTCTATCTCTATCTTTACCTCTATTAACAGGTCTTGCTATGTAATCCAAGCTGAGCTTGAATTTGAACTTCTTACATTAGCCTCCCTGATTCTGGAATTGCATTTCTTACAGGATCTTTAATTCAAAAAAAAAAAAAAAAAAGCAGTCTTGGTCTGTTTTCAGTATTAGACACCCATGAAAATCGTTGAAATGAGAGGCAAGACAATTTTAGTCAATCTTCATGAATCTGCATTTTCAATACTGTCTAAAGTTGGTCAAGAAGCAAAATGTGGCCCAGATTGTAGCAGCGATGTGAAGCTGAGATTCTCAGGCTCAAATAGTAGAAAGGGCTTTACTGTGACCATCTCTTGCCCGGGCATAATCACTTCCTACAACTCTGCCCCACTGCCACTCACCCCCACCCTCTTCTGTGTCACAGTCAGGGCCTACAGCTGTCCTCAGCTTCAGAAACTCACCTTTTCTGAGTGTGTCTGCTCTTCAGCTTTTAGGACATAAATGAATTTTACCTGCAGCTTTCTAAAAATAGTTATGACTTCACCACCCACCCATACACACCTCAAAGCATTTGAAAGAGCTGCTTTATTTCCACACTCCCTTTCCTCCACAGACATTACTCAGGGTTCATTGCAGGAAGATAATACGTGTCATTAGGAACCTCCCTGAAAATAGGTTTTACTCTGCATTTTCTGCAGAACGGTAAAGACCATTCACTAAAGAAGAAGCAGTGGGTGGTGATGTACTGAGAGCCATGAGCTCACACAGCCACAGGCCGCTCTAGAAGAACAGTGGACTAAAAATGTCTCATCTCTGCCTTGGTTGGGTTTCTTTGTTATGATAAACACCATGACCAATGCTGAGGATCAGCTGTGCCTAATCTTTGAGAATTAGAGCAGATAAAAACCAAAACTGCACTTTAAATGTTGCTCTTTGTTTAGTATCATCATATGATCAACAAATTTTAAACTCTCAAGAGAAGAGCTTGCCACTGTTGATTAGTGTTATTACCAATTACAGGCTATCATATTTTTTATCAGATTCCGGTGGGGAGTAGACCACACACCTCATGAACACATGTCATTGCCACATTATTTTACATGATGAGCCAGACATTAAAGCAAAACCTATTTTTGTGTCTTCTTTGCAACAACCGTTGTAATCCAGTAATTTTAATAAACAAAAACAGATATTGGCTTGCATTGGATATTGGATGGGACTTGTGCTTCTTTTGAAGATAACTGTTTCTCTTTGTACAGCTGCCAGTGGGTTGTCTTCAGGTGTGGGACGAACCTCTGCACTTATATGGGCAGGATGTTGTTGAAACCTGGCAGTAATTAAAACTCGGAGAGGGATGCAAATAAGTAGAGCTTTTTTCTTCCTTTTTTGTTTTCAGAAAATATAACTGTAATGAAAGCCATCACTTTTAAAAAAAAAACAGTTTTTCCCCTTGTGAAAAAAAAAACACACAAAATAAATTATGTCTATTAAGTACCAGGAACCTGAACCATACTGAAAGCATTTTTGCTAACTACTATGTCACCTTAAAAGAAAAAGGGAAAAAAACAAAAACAAAAAACAAACTTCAGTGTGTTCCTCCAAACCCAGTTTTCCCATTTGTTAGATGAGAGAAACAACACAGAACAAACTAAGGAATTGAAGCCCCTCTCAGCCCATGGACTTAGTGGTCCTGTGAAAATGAGATCACGAGCATGCTGTAAGCAGATGGGAAAACAAAATGAGCGCTCAGAGGCAGTGTCTCCCAGCCAGCCTGTCAGCACCACCCTGACTATTTGTCCTTCTCCTCTCATTCCTCCTCCCCCTCCTCTTTGCTGTGAAGGTTTAATTTCTTTATTTGGTATTGCCTGAAATATTAATAGCTATATAACTAATTTGTTGAGGACTGTAGATTCTTTCCTGAGGAAACAACTCACACAAGGTGAAGTGACCACAACAAGAGCAAGTGTAAGACAATCATTGGCTTCTAATGGGAGCTGATCTGAAAAGAAACTCTTCGTTCCTAGCTCCTTAGTTAGCAAAGCTTGGACCTCAAAAGATCGCACATTTCTAATGTAAAGCTTATTTAAATAAATTGGTTAACCACGTAAAGTTCTATTAAATATTTGCAAATTTGATTTAGCAGTGCATTCAAGAAAAAACAGTATGTTCACATTTTCTCACATTGGTGTGTACAGAAGATCCTTCCGGTTTATGATCTTAAAATTCATCAGTGTGAGAAAATGTGAAAAATAACACGGAGTGGCTGGACAAGTTCAAACCACACCTTCTGAAATAATCATTGCTCCTCTTGTACTGATGGACTAAAAGAAAGCTAAGACGTGGTTAGAACATGGAAACCCAGTTACATTATGAGCGAGATTCTTCTCTTGACATTTGCTTATAAAGTAGTAGATTAAAAATCAAGGGTAGTATGAAGCGTATGAATTGTTAGTCCTTTCTATCTGATAGAATGTTACATTTATGCTTTTGTGAGAATGTTTTAATTCTGTTGCAGTTAATAGCTTTGATTGCAGCACCATTCTAAAAGTAATCTCTCTATGAAAGTGCCCCCCCTTTATTTTCCTCATCTCCACAGAATAAATTAACAGATGGAAAAGTCTAGTCAGCTGCTCTATTTCATGGGAGAGTACTTCATTGGCTCTCGGGAGAATTCATGTTTGAACTCTCCACACAAAACATTGAGCTTCCAACAATCTGGGTTTGCAAGGGTTCCCCAGAGACTAATATCAAACATTCCACCACAAATCGCTGTTGCTTGTTTTAGGTTATTTTTGATTGATGTCCCAAAGTTATGGCTTTGGTTATTTTAAGACTGTTGAGTTGTTTGGTTTCTTTTTTTTTTTTTTTCAGCATCATTTTGAGGGGGGAGAATAGCTACTCCTTCAAAATGTGAACCATACTTCTAGCTATAGATTACCATGACTTTTCTGTTTTTACATTTATTTGACCCTCACATGAGATCATAAGCAACCAATAGAATTCTTATTTTATAGTTTAAAAAAGAGGAGCCAGAAAAGTAGAATGAATTCTGTAATCACAAATTAAAAGCTTGCACTAAAGTAAGCGATGGGAGAATCTCCTGCTTCTGATTTCCAAACCTTCATCCCCTTACGTTTTTGTTAGAGCAAATAAGCAAGGAACTGCTTGTTGGTTTGTCCATCCTCAGAAACCGGGAAAATATGAAAGAAAAATCCAAATGTAGACACTACTTGCTAGTTCTTGTAATTATTTCATAAACCTATGTGTGTGTGTGTGTACATGTGTATGATGTGTGTGGGTACTGGCAAGTCAAAGCACATGGGGAGGTCAGAGGACAGTTGCATGGAGGGCATTCTCTCCTTTTACCTTTATTTGAGTTTAGGATCAAAGTAAGGTCATAAAGCCACATGGCCTCTTACTGCTGAGGAAGGTGTTCTTGAACTCTAGGTAACTTGCACTCAGCAACAGACAGAAAACCCCCATGTGAACAGTTGGCCTTTGTTCTGTAGAGCACACATGTAAGAGGTGCAGAGGAGGGGTTGTAGCACATGAAGCATCTGCCGCAGGAAACATAGGGTGTCTGTATTAGTGCACTATAGATTGCTTCTACCACCCTCTGGAGACAGCACACTGTACCTTGATCAATGATGCTCAGAAATGCTCTTGGCTGCTCACTTATGCCTGCCTGCCCTTCCAGCAGTTTTTCAAAATTAAAACGCTAAATGAGAAAATCACTACAAGCAAATCCAGTGAAGTACAATTTAAATTAAGAATCTTCATCTAGTCTGCTTCTCCCAGGTTCATCCATGAAGCAGGAAAATTTCAGATTTCAAACATTTTCACTAATGTTTTCGAAGAGCACTTTAATAGTGTTTCCCTGGTTCTGATTTGAATCATGTTTGTCCCTAAATAAATCTAAAATAAATGAATCAATGAAAGATCGAGTGGGAAATTAGACTAGTCCAGCAACATCTCCAGAAAGTATTCTGAAGAAAAAAAAAAGATATAAATTAAGCCAGAAATCCCAGCAGAGTCTAAAGAGTACATCTATTTGCATCTATACTAGTGATTCTCAGCCTTCCTGATGCTGAAACCCTTTGATACAGCTCCTCATGGTGTGGTGACCCCAACCATAAAATTATTTCACTGCTACTTCATAACTATAATTTTGTTATTGTTGTGAATCATAACATAAATATCTTATATACCACCCCTGTGTAGGTCACAACCCACAGGTTGAAAACAGCTGATATAAATAAAAGTAAGTTATAAGCATCTAGGCAGTAAAACATACACACCATGCATTAGAGAAGTCATCTTAAATACCTTTTGCTGTACATTCTCTATGTAAAGCATGTAATCACTGTTGTTATTTTTAAACAGCTTTACCACCTCCATGGCGAATAGAAAGTTATAATCAAATCAATGGGGTTACTTATAATTGGATTTAGAATAGAGAATACATGATAATAACTCTATCAAGCTAGAACACAATGAGATTAAAAATTCCTTAAAGACATAGCTACACAGAGCTATTGTTGGAATTCAAAGGGTGAAATTTATTTCAACCCCATCATAAAAAGGTAAAATCTCTCTTTAGAATCTTTTATCTCTGATTTAAAAAAAAAGTAAGAAAAAATATATAACAGTTCTCGATTTTAACACTGCATTAGCTAGCAATTTGCCTATTGGAATTAAGGTTTTTTTTTAACTGTTCTAGTGTGGCTCACTGCACTAGTGTTAAGAGAAAAGAGAGGATCAGAGAGGAAAGAGGGGAAGAAGGGAAAGACAGAAGAAATTGGAGATGGTGGAAGAGAGCATACTGTCTTCCTCCCTGTCTTTGCATCTACAACTGTTCTTTCAGTAATTGATTCTTCTGTTCACTCAACAAACTTCTCCCCAGCTTCCCTGTTAGCACAAAACCTCCCAGGAGTACCATAAGCATTCAAAGCCAAAATATGCTCCAGGCATCTGAATTATACTCTTGGTACAAGGAGTAGAGAGCTTTGTAACTCCACTTCCCTTGATTCATCATCTCTGCTGTTTCAAAGAAAAATAAATTATATAGAGAGAAAAGAAATAATATATGTGTAAGATGAAAAAATAACAAATCAACATTATACAGTGGAATCTATTGTATATTCAAAATATTTTATCTAACTTCCTAAACTCTTTCAATATCAAAAGTTAATTTTAAACTGAACTCTGATGTTACATATTATCACCACCATACTTTAAAAGAAACTGTTATATTGTATGTGCATGTGTGTGTGTATGCATGCATACATGTGTTTGTGCATGTGTGTGTGCATGCATGTATTTGGCTGGTTGGAACTTATGCCAGTGGGAACTTTTCCCACTGCCTAGTTTACATTCTGTAAAATTTGGTGTTGAAATATCTTCCTCACTTGCTTTTCTTACCATATGGTGAGATGGCATAGGACCGTATATTTATCTCTCCTTTTGTCTTTCAGGGACACTCATGCTGTGTGTTGCTTTATGGATAGCAAATTGTTCTGAGCGTGCATATTAAATTCTGTTATCATTTAACTGTTTGTGTAGTAGAACTTGCTGAACTCTCTTAGTACCTATGGATTAAACTAAGAATGTTTCTATGTAGGCTCTTGGCTCTCCTCTTTTGCATTTTCTCTGCTCTTTTTTTCAGCTACCCACCTTGTCTTCCTTGTGCATTTGTTGGGGTCCTTTACTCGCCCTGGATGTGAGCTCTCAGCTGATGAGTAACTTGCGAGACCTTCTTTGACTCTGGCTTATTTTCACTAACGTAGTTTCTTGACAGAGGTTCTGACATGTACTTAACATGGATTCCATGAGGCTAGGTTTTTTTTTCTGTCTGTTTTTTCACATTGACATGTTCATATAGTCTGTATTGCCAAAGTTTCTGCTTTGCCCTAATTTATAATCCAGCAGATAGGATGTTTTTACACGAAGGAGAATAGTACTCACCTAATTTCATACTTTGTCACTTGGACATTCAATTGCCCCATGGCCATTTGATGAAAAGAGCATTTTGGCCCTGATCACTCATCTTGGTCAATAGACCTTTCCAACTTGTCACACGCAACACTGTCTCCTAGATCACAGCTCCATATGTGTGGGTTATTTCTGAGCCTCCTCTGTCCCAGGGTTCTGCATGGCTAATGCTGTGTTTGAACAGCCCATATGCTGTAGCAGCTCTGCCCTGGCCTGACATCTGACTGCGAGCATTCTCATCTTGTTCTTAATTGAATGTGGCTTGACTATTCTTAGCCTTTGCATTCCTGTGTGGATCTAGAACAAACACATAAACTCCACCCAAAATGGCCCAACAGTGTTTTAGTTTGATCTGTAGAGCAGGTAGAGAAAGAAAACAAAACAACAACAACAAACCCCACCACATTCAGAACGACGAAATCTTCAATTCCACAGATATGTTATATCCATCCACTTATTTGCATTTTCTTCATATTCCCTCAAAGCCTTTATAACTTTCTATGCAATGGCCTATTACACAGTAACTGAGCAGATACGAAGTTTCAAAATCAGTTTTGATAATTTTACTGTCTGATTATTGCCACTGAATGATAATAGGATAGATTTTTTTTACCAATATACTTTATCCATGCCAATAACCTGAAGACATAAAAGAATACATAATTTCCTCAGTCAGATCACCAATAAACAATACTCCCCCCCTTTTTTCATTTTGATGCAGTCTGTGACTTCCTGAAGTGGAAGAGAAGAAACTGTCCCTGGCATTCTCAGAGCATTTCTCTTCTCTTTGCGAAGAGAAAATGCTTCCTCCCCCTTCGCCATGTCCATTTTTACTTTCCTGGTTTTTTTTTTCCCCTGTGGTTCCTCCAAGTTGTATACTCACATCTGAAGATTTGGAACTAACAGCTACAAGTAACAACTCACATGAAGTGTTTTTCTTGTAAAAAGAAAATACCATTGAGATTTTGATTGGAGTGGCTTTTAAGCAAATTAATATTATTATTATTACAATTTATTTACTTTGCATACCAGTTGTAGTCCCTCCCTCATCTCCCCCAGGGGCCATCCTCCCTTCCACTTCCTCCCCTCCCACTCTTCCCTAGTCCACTGATAGGGGAAATCCTCTTCACCTACTGTCTGACCCTAGCCTATCAGGTCTCATCAGGACTGCCTGGATCTGTGGGCTGGCTAGGTTGCCCCACCTGGAGAAGTGATCAAGGAACAAGCAACCAAGTTTATGTCAGAGACTGTCTCTTCTCCCCTTACTAGGCAACCCAAGTGAAGACTGAGCTGTTATAGGCTACCTCTGAGCAAGGAGGGGATGGGGGTCTAGGTCCTCTGTATTAATGGTCTTTGGTTGATGCATCAGTCTCTGCAATCTTCCCTGGGCCCAGCCTTTTTTTTTTTTTTTTTTTACTTTGTTGGTCTCCTTGTGAAACTCTTGTCCCCTATGGGTCCTTCTATATCCGCCTCCTTCCTTAAGACTCCCTTGTGCTCTGTCCAAAGTTTACTTGTAAGTCTCTGCATCTGCTTCGATCCCCTGCTGGTTGGAGTTTTTTAGAGAACATCTGTGGAAAGCTCCCATCCTGTTTCCTGTCTTCTAGTGCTTCCACTATCTATCCTGTTTTCATTTATGAATGAGAATTGAGTATCTTCCATACTCAATTGTTGTTTAGCTTCTTTAGGTCTGTAGATTTTAGTATGTGTATCCTATATTATGTGGCTAATATCCACTTACAAGTCAGTGTATACCATGTGTGTCTCTCTGCTTCTGGGATACCTCACTCAGGATGATCTTTTCTAGTTCCATTTGCCTGCAAATTTCATGATTTCCTTGTTTTTAATAGCTGAGTAGTATTCTATTGTGCAAATGCACTACAATTTCTGTATCCATTCTTCGGTTGAGGGACATCTGGGTTGTTTCCAGATTCTGGCTATTACGAACAAAGCTACTATGAACATAGTTGAGCAAATGTCCTTGTTGTATGGTAGAGCATGTTTCAGATATATGATCAGTAGTGATATAGCTGGATCTTGAGGTAATGCTGTTCCCAGTTTTCTGAGAAAGTGTCAGATTGATTTCCAAAGTTGTATAAGTTTACATTCCCACCAGCAATGGAGGAGGGCTCCCCTTTCTTCACATCCTCTCCAGCATGTGTTGTACTTGAACACATGCCCATGATCATGTCCATTCTGCCCTCTGATTCAATAGTCAATCTACCCATCTCTCACCATTTTCTACCTCTAATTCCACCACTATTACTGCCACTCATAGCCAAAAGCTAGTTATAGCACCTGGAAAACAGACCGTAGGCATTCTGAATGGGCAGTAACCATTCATAGCCCCTGATCTACTTGCCCTCATCAAATCATGTTCTGTGATACTATCACTAGGCTCACTCCAGATAGGGGATCTACAAAAGCAGTAATACTACCAAAGTCAAACATGAAGAGCCAATGGATTTGTTGGAATTACTCACAGGAGTATGGGTAAGAGATTACTTACAAGAGCAGAAATGACTCCAAGACAACTGCATCACCAAAGCCCACCACTGTGTGAGCTAAATCTCAGGGACACCGAGGCCCTAGAGTACACTGCATAACTTGCAAGCAGCTGCAGGTAGAGAGTGTCTCTTCTAAGAAGCTGGGCTTATCTGAGCATTTTCTAGCCAGCTTAGATTATCTGGGAGTCTTTACTATTTGGGAATCGAAGGGTTTAGTGAATCTGGACAATTTCAAGAACTTCCTGAAACTTCACAGTTATTGACTTCAGGGGATTTAAGAGGCTTCCTTGTAGAATAGAAATTATCAGCTCAAAGGAAATTGCTACACAGCAAAAGTAGGAACATTTCTTTCATTATGCATCTACTTTCCAGATTTCTAGTTAGCAGTAGGGCTAAACGAGTCTCCTGAACATTCACACAATGGAAGAAGTTCCAGGAAATAATTTTGGCTATCAAATGTTTCCCCCAAAAGGAGACTAGAGCCAAGGTTGGCAAACTATAATATCCCCATCACACCCATGCAGATACAGCTTCTCCAAGTGCTTCCTAAATCTTTGCTAAAAAATAATCACTGTGTCTCCTTCTTTGAGTAGATCATTTTCAGCTGGACAGTAAATCATGTGAAAAATGAAAAATACTTATCTTCAGTCTCTATTCCTAGAAATTCTGTTTGGGTTAAGGAAATAATTTGGACATTTAAGGTTAATTATGCGTAGAGTATTACTTTAATTAGTGTAAGTTTTCATTTCTCTTAATTTCTTTTTTGTTTTTTATTAAATTTTTATTTTTTATTAATTACAGTTTATTTACTTTGTATCCCAGCTGTAGCCCCCTCCCAATCTCCCTCCTCTCCTCCCTGCCCCTCTCTGAGTCCACTGATAACAGAGGTCCTCCTCCCCTTTCATCTGACCCTAGCTTATCAGGTCTCATCAGGACTGGCTGCAATGTCCTCCTCTGTGGCCTAGCTAGGCTGCTTCTCCCATGGGAGGTGGGGGTGCGGAGGTCAAAGAGCCAGTCACTGAGTTCATGTCAGAGACAGTCCCTGTTCCCCTTACTAGGCCTCCACTTGGATACTGAGCTGCCATGGGCTACATCCGAGCAGGGGTCCTAGGTTACATCCATGAATGGATCTTAATTGGAGTATCATTCTCAGAAAAGATCCATGTGCCCAGATATGTTTGGTCTTTGTGGAGTTCCTGTCCTCTCCAGGTCTTATTAACTTCCTCTTCTTTCATAAGATTCCCTGCACTCTGCCCAAGGTTTGGTTATGAGTCACAGCATCTGCTTTGATACACTGCTAGGTAGAGTCGTTCAGAGAATTTCCAAAACAATCCTGTACATCAACAGATTGTCTAGAGTTATCTCCATCCTTGATCTCAAGCTGTACTACAGAGCAATAGTAATAAAAACTTCATGGTATTGGCGTAGAAACAGAATAGTGAATCAATGGAACCAAATAGAAGACCCAGAAATAAGCCCACACACCTATGGATACTTGATTTTTAACAAAGAAGCCAAAACCATTCTCTTATTTTCTAACTTTATTCAGATGTTTATAAAATGTCCCAACCCTTTTAGTAGGTTATATGTATGCTCTCTGCCAATGCGATGTGAGTTTCATGTGTTTTTATATGCCCTTTACAACTTTTAGATGTTTATTTTACAAATGAAATATACTTTACACACTTATTTGAATTCATAGGTAAACGGAAGGTGTGCAAATGCCTTGTGAGCATATAAAGGACCTCACAGGCAGCAGCCAGTCCCCACTGCCTTCCTGCTTGTCAAATATACCTGTGGTGAATCTCTTGGTCATGCTCAGCAGAGTAAAATATAAGTAGATAAGCTGCTCACAGCTTTAGCCTTCTCATCAGTTGTCATCTGTAAAACATAACTTGACAGAAAAATACTCATTTGAAAAATAACACCAAAGAAACAACATCTTCAGCTAGGAAACTCCAATCCTTTTATGTACAAATTTAAAATCTAAAGGAAGAATATGAAAAAGAAACCCCTATGCTGTGTGATACATAACTTCATTTCTAAAGTAATCTTCTAAGCCTGTAGTGTATGTATAAGGATAACATAGGCTGAGACTCATAGCCAAACTTTGGGTAGAGTGCAGGTAATCTTATGAAAGAAGGGGGAGATAGAAAGACCTGGAGGGGACAGGAGCTCCAAAAGGAGACCAACAGAGCCAAAAGAAAACAAAAAAAAAACCTAAAACTAAAACCTGAGCCCTGGGACCCCGAAGAGAATGATGCCCCAACCAAGGATAAGGCATGGAGAGGACCTAAAACCCCTGCTCAGATGTAGCCCATAGACTCAGTCTCCAAGTGGGGTCCCTAAGTCCTGGGATCAGGGGCTTTCTCTGACATGAACTCAGTGGCTGGCTCTTTGATCACCTCCCCCTGGGAGGTGCAGCCTTGCCAGGCCACAGGGGAAGACAATGCAGCCAGTCCTGATGAGACCTGATAGGCTAGGGTCAGGGAGGAAAACCTCCCCTATCAGTGGACTAAGGGAGGGGCATTGGAGGAGAAGAGGGAGGGTGGGTGGGATGGAGAGGTGGACACAGTCAGCATACAAATTGAATAAATTGTAATAAATGATAATAATTTTTTAATTATGAGCTTACGTTTATACCAAGGGTGGGAATGAATTTGAAAGCTTGGCACAAATGTCTCAATTATATACCACACATGAATGACGACCAACGCATACTTACACATGTTGAACATGCCCCATGGGAACACATTTGTGACACTAATAGTTCTTAAGGCTCATAATCACAAATCAGGTTTGCTCAAGGATTTTAAACTTTCAAAACAAATTTTCCTGCTGTCTTTGATGAGTTAGCCTTAGGAAAGGAGTACCCTCATCCTCCTCCCTCAGCTTTTCCCATTGGGCAATGCAGTTCTTCCATGACTTAAAAAAATGCTGATTCCATACCTAAGGAAGAGAAGAAAATACAAAACGGTGCTCACAAAATAATTAAATGGAGAAATTTCATGTAGCTTAAAAGGATTTGTCCTTATATCTTAACCTCTCCACTTCATCCCGTTTACTCGGAGATTCAAACTCTAAAATTTCAGGGTCTTCCTGTATGCCATCTACCCAGGAAGAATCTGTTCTCAAGACTCGACACTTTACTTGGGCTTTTGGAGCAATCTCTTGCACATCTTTCTCCTTCCTTATAAACTGGAATTGATTGATCGCATGCTTGCTTGCTCAATTGCTCTTTTCTTTCCTTCCTTCCTTCTTCCTTCCTTCCATTCTTTCCTTTTTTTTTTTTTTGATTTGCAGGTTTCCAGAAGCCTGACTCCCCCAAAGCCATCCTAGGACAGTCCTTCCTCGCTGGGCTTTCTATTGGCTCCCTAAGAATTGTGCATGATACAAATGTATATATTTGTATATGTTTAGTAAAATATTTGAACCTTTTTATTCATCTGTAGTTAAGTGATAGACATTGTGAAATGAGGACTCAGTTTTTAGTGTGATTTTTGCCAAAAAGAAAGTTATCTTTCGAAGCGCGGTGCAGCCTATGAACTGGCTTATTCCGGCTCTGGATAAAGGGTGTCTGTCTCTGAGCGTTCCTCCCTTATTGTGTTGGTGCTGCGGCCTTTGGAGAGCTAGCCCGTCTGTGCGCTCCACAGCCGCATGTCCTGCTCCATCCGTCTGGATCATGGTAGCAAGCTTTTCATCGTTTTCTTAGTAGAGCCCCAGGAGGAATCTCCCAGGAGCGGTGACTTGAGGTGCTACCGTGGTGGAGAAGTCCTGGCGCCACCAGCCTGTGTAGGTCTGTGTGGGCCTTTGCCTAGGCTGGCCAGAGAGCCTAGGCTACCCCTTTCTAGTCAGTGCTTGAAAACCGCTTGGGAGACCGGGAGTGCTAGGAGTCTGAGCTGCTCTGGTAGTGAGGCTAATGAGGCAGGCATTTCAACAGAGCTGGGGACCTACGGAGTGAGATGGTTTTTCTCCTGGGGTAACTTAGGACAATGGCTTTGGAGCACAGGATACTTAGGTAGTAGCTGCCAGGTTAAGTGTCGCCAGGGGGGATAAGTGTGTGCTGGATAGGTGTGACTGGCTTCTGCAAATGTGACAGCGGTGTTAAAGGCTCCCACGTTGTGCTCTCAGGATTGGCCACAACTAGATCGGAAGGGAGATTGCTCTCGGGTATTTGCAGGGAGAGAGGAGCCGGGAAGTTCCAGAGCCAAACTCTCCAATGCTTTCTCCATTTTCCTTTTAGGTTAAACTCTCCCCTGTGTCTACATCTCCATTCCTTGTCCTAGGTGTGTGCAGGGTCTGGTGGTTCCAGATCTTGTTGAGGGTAGGAGTTCCTCAGACTCTAACTCTGTGCCTTCTACCTATGAATTTATAAGTTCAGGAATCTGTAAAACAGGAAATTAAAAGCCAGAAAGAAAAATAATGTTGAAGTCTTAAACTGAGATTCTTTTCTGAGTGCTGGGAGGGATACAACATGAAAGCAGGAATCCTCTTATTTGCCTAAAACAAGACAGTTCCTGGGCTGGGGCCATGGCTTGGGTAGACTGTATGCAAGCTTTGGGTCTCAGGGTTCCCTATTTAAAAAGAAAGAAAAGCAGAAAATAAAAAATAAAAAAGAAAGTAATCATTCAGTTTGTTCATTTACTTCGGAATATGTTCATGATTCCCTGAGTAAGTGGAGAAAATTGAAACTTGGTAAAGGCAGGGAAGTCAACTACCACTGAGTTAATATTCAGAATAGTCTTATAGATGCAAAAACCAGATTTTAAGATATTGAACAAGCTGTTTTTATCCTACCCAACTGTGAAGTTTTTTTACAAATGAGGATGAAGTAGCTACCCTTAGTCTTTTAAAAAGTAAGAAAATATGATCTAGCGTATTTAAGAATTTTCTGTGGAACAAAGGCCGTCGTGTAGTCAGAAAGTGAGGATCGTGTATTTTTTCCCTTATATTTAGAGAACTCTAAATATCACTGAATGAAATAAATTATAATTTTGTATGTAAATATTGTTTTAAATAAACTACTATAGTAGTACCAATTTTGAAATCCTTTGTCTTCATTCTTCTAACATACTAAAACCTCATAAAATGGAAGTGTCCTACGTGTTCCCAATCCAGGAAAGCCCCATGCTTGCTGGTGGCACCGTGCGCATTTTAAACGGAACACATATTCACAACGAAGATGACATTTCCCTGTTACATGAAAGAAGCTAAAGGCATAATATTTATTGTGGTGTTTAAACACTTGATCACTGTGAATGTAATTTAAGATATTTTTAATGTTTCTAGGGAATCAGATCTATTTTCCTGCTGTTTCCATAGCCTTTTGAATATGTTTGTATTCACTAGATCTGGACATTTCTGTAAAATTAATCTAACAGAGAATTCAATGTTCCTTGCAGATAATTTTGGCTATATCCCATTGGGAACTTTCTAGTTTGAGTTGGTATCTTTCCTGGGAAAAGACCCCTGTGTTCCAGATTCTCATAATTTCCCCTACATACCACTGAAGAGCAATAAACAAAGTCAAGATGCAAGGAATTAATAGCAATATGGATTTGCCAAGAAACCATGCTTCATCGATAAATAAGAGAAAAATATTTAAGAATTTCATTGTACATGGAGTAGATACAAATTAATATCAAAATATTTAAAGCACCATATTAGTTACTTATCTACTGGTTTTTCCTAAATGAAAGAAATCTAGATTAGAGAATAAGAATATATTCCAACAAATCCAGAGATTGTGAATCCCATTTTTCCAAGGAAAATTTAGTGCTGATATTCTTAGCTATGATGAAAATGGCATACTCCTTGTTTTTCTAGGCTTATAAAATAATTCTAAGTCTTACCCTAGCCCTAGTTTTATATTTTAAGTCAGTTTTCATTCTGGTGGAGGTTATTGCACTGACTCATGACATACATATACATATGGATATAGCTGGTTTTGCCCTGGAGCTTAAAGAATCCTATAGTTTTTGCTGCACCTTCATACCTGGGACATTACTCAACCAAAATCTTGAACTGAATCCTGACAGCAGAAGAATTTTGCGTATCAGATTGGAGGGGAGGGTTCCACAAATGCAGAGTTCCAGATAGCCAAGGGTAGCAGGAAGCAGTTTATAGTGTCATGATGTAAAACAGCAGGAGAGGAGAAATACATGGTACAGGAAGTCCTCAGGATTAATATGCAAGACCCTCACTAGAAATTCAATAAAATGCTTAGAAATAAAATGCAGTAAAAATAACAATGTACTAAATTCAAGTTTGAATAAAAAAGAATTGTTATTTTCATCAAATTCTGCTTGCAGAACTCTGCGAGACAGTTACATAATGCCAGTTTTGAACGCCCTTCTACAGGTCACATTGTTGTGTTTGATGTGCCACAACTTGCACATTATTGCATTCTCATTCGTTTCCACATTGGTACATAGAAAGGATTTTGTTTCAAAATTTGGTTGCTTTTACTTAAAAAAAAGAAAGAAAGGAGAGAAAGAAATAAGGAAGAAAAAGGAAGGTCAAGTAGTGGTGACATAGAGGGAGAGAGAGGAGATAAAAAGAACCAAAACAGGAGTCTAGCATAATTGTCTTCTAAGAGGCTTCATCCAGCAGCTGAGGGAAATAGGTGCAGAGACCACAGACAGCCAAGCAATAGGCTGAGCTGGGGGGATCTTGAGGAAGAACGGGAGGAAGGATTTAGGGAGCCAGAGGGGTCAAGGACACCACAAGAAGACCTAAACAGTAAACTAACTTGTGTCCATGGTGGCTAACAGAGACTGAACCACCAACCAAAGAGCATGCATGGGCTGGACCTAGGCCACCTATATATATGTCGCAGATGTGCAGCTTGTTTTTCATATGGGTTCCCTAACAACTGGAGCAGGGTTGTCTCTGACTCTGTTGCCTGCCTTTGGATTCCTTTCACATACTTGGGCTGCCTAGTCTGGCCTCAGTGGGGGAGCATGAGCCCAGTCCATCTGTGACTTGATGTACTAGGGTTGGTACTCATGGGGCCTCCCCTTAACTGAGGATAAGGGGATGAGGAAATGGGAGAGGGAATAAGGCTTGTACTGGGAGGAGAGAAGGGAGGGACGCAGTGATCAGGTCATATAATGAATTTAAATAAATAAACTTTACCCAGAGTGTTGGGTAGGGGGGAGAACTTCCAAGATGGAAAAGAATCTTTCCTAAATCATCATAACTATAAGCAACCTCCTACATTTATGAAATTTTGCCTAGCAATGTATAAATTCAAATGCATTTATAAAAGACTTCCTACTTGTAACAAAACTTTGCTTTTGTGTACAAGGATTATTTTGTTATCCACAGGACCAAGCAGAAATGACAAGTAATCAATTTGAGTGTCAATTCTGCACAGCATCCCTTCTTGGGAAGAAGTATGTACTTAAGGATGATAATCTATACTGTGTCTCCTGCTATGATCGCATCTTTTCTAACCATTGTGAACAGTGCAAAGGACCAATTGAATCAGATTCAAAGGTAGGTATCAGTTTGGTTCACACATGCTCATGTACAGTAGGTAACTGCTCCAGAATGCTCCTTTTCTGTTTTGACTTTTACCCACATTTTCTACTGTGTGCTCACATCAAGTCAAGATTCTTGAGACTGTGAAACGCATGTTTTAATCTCACATTATCCTTAAAACAACGTTTGTGTGACTGTGTGTATTTGTGTCTGTACACACACACACACACACACACACACACGGTATTTTTTAGAATGAGTAAAACATAAAAAGTTAAACTATTTCCCCAGAGTTTCACAACTAAAATCTTGAGTCACTTCTGGAATAGCTAAAATGTGTAAAAATACATAAAAAATTGCAAGCGTAAAAAATTCAAAGCCTGTGCTTTCCAACTTAAAAATCTGCCTTGTCTCCCTTACCCCCACCCAGACTGCACCTTCTTGCATCACGCTTTCCTCTTCTTTATGCTTATTATTAGCTTTCTTTTCTTCCTTACCTTTCTTTAACTATGTGTTGTCATTTGTTTGTTTGAAGTCTCAATGGATAATACGATACTGCAACCTGAAAATTTAAATTATTCCATGTAAAACCTCTCTGGTAGCTTACAAAAGGAAGATAGAGAAAATTGATAAAATCCAGCGAAGCTATTTTTCAGTAGTCTTTGGTGGCCAATCAAACAAGCCCCAGGCTTTTGCTCTTGATTACCCCAGAGTCTCCTTTCTACAGATAACAATATTAACAACTCTCCCTCAAGCTAACGGCAAAACGTACTGGTACTAGGGTCCCAAGAGTCTCCCATCTTGTCCTAGAAAATGGCTTGTTTTATTGCAAGCACATTTAATTAACTTTATTTACTGTCTGAAAGGATCTTTGTTACAAAAACCGTCACTGGCACGAAGGATGCTTCAAGTGCACCAAATGCCATCATTCTCTGGTAGAAAAGCCTTTTGTTGCCAAGGATGAGTACCTGCTGTGCACAGACTGCTACTCCAGGGAGTGCTCCTCCAAGTGCTTCCACTGCAAGAGAACCATCATGCCAGGTGAGATTCAAAGGGAGCTGTCTGCACTGCCCCAGGGAACTGCATCTCTCTTCCTGGTCCACCAGTGCTCGCAAAACTGGTTTGAGAAGGGCAGTGTTTTTGCTTTCTTTCTCTGGTTCCCAGTTCATTTTTCTATTCTTCTTGAACAAGTAAATTACAGTGCTCTGTGATTTTGCAATTTTATTACAGCGTTCAATGTCTTCTTGTTTTTCATACAGCTTACTTCATAGAAACCTGTTGAGCCAGAGATAACTGAAGGATAAAGCTTGTACCAGAGCACAAGCGTAAACAGCCTGCCTTGGGCATAACCAATGTATTTAAGGGATGATCCATCATAAAAGATTGGAGATAGTCCTTATTTTTTAAACATTCATTTATGTGTGTATTTTTCTCTGTTGGGAGTGCCAGAGGACAACTTTTGTGAGTTCTTTTTTTCCAACACATGAGTTCCAGGGTTCAAACTTAAATCATCAGGCATTGCAACAAGCTTCCTTACTAGTTTTGCCTTTTCACTAAACAAAGCATATCATTTCATAGGTCTATACAAACTGGTTTGAGGGACATTGGTTTTTTGGTTTGTTTGTTTGTTGTAGGTTTTGGGGGGTGAGAGGAGAAAACGGTCCATGTAAATACCTTCACTTAAAAATTAATTAAAATGTAATTTTATCATTTCCCCTCTCAACCTCCTCCCTCTGACCCCTCTTAAGTGTGTCCCTCTAAAAATCACAGCCTCTTCTTTCTCAGTCTTTGCTGTTACCTAAACATAAGCAAATACGCATATGAATACAACCTGCTGGGTCCCCACAGTGTTTCCTGCAGCAGTGTATTCTGACCATTTAGTATTAGATAAGTAATCAGGGACTCATCCTTAGAAAATACTAATAATTATTCTCTCAGCAACCATTAATTGTAGCTCTTCACCTAGAGATGGGCCCCCACGAAATTTCCCCCATCTATCTTAGAACATCAGCTGTTGTTGGAATTGTTCAGGTCTAGCTTTAGGCATTTATGTTGTTGATATTTCATGGGTGCAGCTGCCTTCTTATACTGAAAAGGCACAATATCATGGCAGATTTCCTGTTTCTCTTAAAATCCTTCTGCTCTCTCTTTGCCATGTCCTTTGTTTTTTTATCCCTGTGGACAGCAGCATTAGAGCATGAATCAATCAGTCCTCCTGACTCTCATTATCACTATTATTATGAATTCAAATAAATTCAGAAGCCATTTCCACAATATGTATCTCAGAAGTAGTGCCCTGGGCATTTAGAGTTACCCCTCTGGTGATGGCTCAGCCTCATTTTATCTGTTATTATCTAATTATGTATCAATTTATCCATGAACCATTCCAATTCTCTACATGCAGGACTTTCCCATTGCTATGCAGAGATTGCAGGAATTTTCTGTGAGTAGTTCACTCTTATCATGGCAGAACGGTAGCAGTCTCTCTCTCTCTCTCTCTCTCTCTCTCTCTCTCTCTCTCTCTCTCTCTCTCTAAGGAATGTCTCAGAAAATACAAAATGTTGTTTCTCTAAAAGGGCAATCAGTTTATGACTATTGTACTTAAAATATTTAAAATAATTGAGGTATGTTCTCTTAAAGAAACACAAGTATTGTCTGGCTTATACTAACATGGTCTTATTTTGGAGTTCAGGTTCTCGAAAAATGGAATTTAGGGGCAACTACTGGCATGAAACCTGCTTTGTGTGTGAGCACTGCCGACAGCCTATAGGAACCAAACCTCTGATCTCGAAAGATAGTGGCAATTATTGTGTCCCATGCTTTGAGAAGGAGTTTGCTCACTACTGCAACTTCTGCAAGAAGGTAACAACTGTCTAAAGAGGGTAAATCTATAGAACCTTCCAGATCATTGGTGTTTTAGCTACCTTATATATTTGGAATGAAGTGACACTATTGTGCTATATCTAATGTATGAAGTAACCTTTAAATTTCAACACATCCCAAACTACAGCTGTCATAATGAAGTTGACTTAGTGTTTCTAGTAGCCATAAAATTCCACCTGAGACCATAGATGAAATATTCAGCGATACACGGGTGACCTGATCTCCCGTTAACCGCTTTATAGAGACTTTGTTCTGGGATGAGTACGATTCTTTTTGCCTCCTAGAAGACAGGTTCAAGCCATGTAGTATTTCAATGTTTCCATTAAGTGTTTCAGAGAAATAAAGATCTGCACCTCAGAGTGCCTGAGGGAAGCATGTTACTAGGAAACCTACCTACTATTTTCTAGTAACTAAAAATCTCTTCCGGTCTTGGAGCTCTGTGTTTTCAAGGAGAAGATTGGTAGGCTTACACAAGTGACAGATCATGAGAAAAATCCACGTGGGATGAGGACACAAAAATCTCAAGAGCTGTGATGCCCTTCAGGTCTCACTTCAGCACAAAAGGAAGCACCCTCTCTCTCCTGTTCTCCCATTCCAAGCACACTTTCCAGCAGAAATACATGTGGCCTATCATTTCATCTTCCATGCTTTTATGTGAAAAGCAACTCGTGTTCATCATCTAGACGAACTCTGTCTGAATTTCATAAAATATATATTGATATTATCGAAGATACCCTTGACACACGAAGCATTCTGATTTAAATGGCACTCTGAACTGGCGGAGAATTCTGATTCCTGACAGCATATTGGTATCCTAGCTTCTGAGTACTGGGATGCATTAACAGCTTTTAAAAACTATTTGTATATTCACATTTGGACAGCTGAAAATGTCATTACCATTTCTCCAGGTGAATGCACAACCATGTATGTATATGTACAGGTGATAGGAATTCTCTGCTTGTACTGGTAATAATTCCAGTATTGCCTATGGAACAAAGTAAGAAATATACTTTTCAAAGTTATACTTATTAAATTACATCATGATGGTAACTGAAAGCTACAGTGAACAGCAACAAGACAGGACATGATCTAACACCTGATGATTTCCTCAGTTATTACTTTTCCAGAAATTCTGACTCAGAATGTGATGATACAAGCAACAATCAAAATCTATATAGTGACCTATGACATAAGAAGCCTCCTGGCTTACTAAAGCCAATGGCATTTACAGCACATGCTGCAAGTAAGATGAGAAGGCTTGTCTTGTAGTTCGGAAAGGTGACAATCTTAGGTCTCAGCTCAGTCTAAAACATGAACGAAACTTGTGGAAGTGTCGTGTAATTTGTTGGTCACAATAGAACCTTCCTTTCAGCACTGCTATAAAGTCTCAAGATGTCTGGGACAAAGCGCTGTTTCCCAGGCTGTGGGAGACTGTGGCTGTGTGGAGGACAGGATTTGCAGTCATTAGAAGTGCATGAAATGTTCTTATTGGATTGCAGGTAGAGAATGCCTCGGATTTTTTTCCTCTTTAATTTTTTTAACTACACACACCTTAAGAATAGCTGTATATAAACGATGGGGATAAAAGCTAAGAAAAGAGATTCTCTCCAATTCAAATCACAAACAAAACTTTGCTTAAATAAAGCCAAAATGCTTGATGTCCTGGACTTTGCATTCCCCCCGCCCCTCCCCACACTAACTCTGTTTTGTTATATTAGAATTTTCTATTAAGAAACTGGTAGCTCAAACTGGAAGTGCTTCAAAGCCAAATTCCTCAGTGTAAACACAGAGTTAAATGTGTCCTTCAATTCCTTAACCTCTCTCTGCTGTGCTTAGAATCATTACTGTCAGATGGCGCAGTGGGTAAGGCACTGGCTGGGTAAGAAAGGACTCAGATCCCCAGGATTCACACAAACTGGGGGCACAAGTTTGCAATCAGAGCCAGAGCACGTGAAATGGAGAACTCAAAAGTCAGTGAGAGACCCTTCCTCAAGAACTATAGAGAGCAATAGACAAACCTTTAGCCTCTGCACAAACACACACACGCACACATACACACACATTATTACTGTCTCCACTTTGCCAGAGAAGAAACTTGTTCTAAGTCAGTGGTCAGATAGTAGATATTAGATTTCATGTACGCTTCCTACTTCTTCAAAAAGAATATAATCACGGGTAAACTTTTTTTTCAAGTGTTCCAGAGCTTTGGGATATATTATTTTGCTGAAAATCCATTTTTCAAGTTTCTGATCTTTTAAGCACTGCCTACAAATCATTTGACCAAACAAATCAAAGGAAGCCTGACTTTGCCAGTGCCTGCTGACAGGCATTTGAAGTCAGTCGGAGGCATTTTAAATTGCTTTCCTTCACACATACCACTGTGCTTCTCATTTACTTATTCACAACACTACGCTTTTTCACTTCTAGAAAAACTGACTCACACCAAATATTTTTAGTTTCTGCAAAACTTGATAAAAGATTAAAGTGTGTTTAGAACATTTTCCCAAAAACTTATACAATAGAGAAACAATATGTCTGTGTTTGTCAGCAAAGACAGCTTAAAGCAGGGTTACATTTTTAACAGCCAGTTAATTTGATACAGATCTGTAGCGGCGGTATCTTCAATATTACCGTTACCTGGTCTTTGTAAGAAATGGACAGGAACATATTCCCTTTTCCTCAGCAGCTCTATGAGGAGATGATTGTAAAGAAGCTACACAGAAAGATTTAACCAATATTTATCAACCTGGTTCTCACTAAAGATGTTTCAGCCATTAAAGTAACACAGGGATTAAATTGGTTTTTAAAAGTACGTCATATGGGCTAGCTAAGTGGTACAACATCTTCCTAGCATACACAAGGTCCTTGGATTCATTCTCCAGCACTATACAAGCAAAATGAAGACCTAAGAAGTGTCAGGGCCTCAATGTACGATGTTACAGATTCTGTGACTCCATGGCCAGCTTTTACTTGACTGTCAGGAATCTAACTTCTATGTATCATTTAAGACCTGAAGCTAAAAAGTCACCTATTAGCTTCAAGCACTTTGTTCTTCAAAGAACAATATCAGAATGGCCTTACAAGATGGCTGAGCACCCAGTGGGCAGGGTATGTCTAAGTTTCAGTGCTATTTCTGTAGCTGCAGCAAGAAAGGACTCCTCATCTACAGGAGGACTGAGTCTGTGACATGTAGAGGTGTTGAGAATACCCAGAAAGAGCTGTCCTTATTCCAGGACTGAGGATGGGTAAAAAGTGAGTTATTGCTCACAATGATGGCGCTTTTCAGCTTCGCTCACCATCTTCATCACCCAGTGTTCTCAGACACGCTCTTAAGCTTTCAAGAAAAAGTGCTGCTGTTTCTGTTTGTTTTACTGTGTTTGACAGAATTCTTCAAGATCAGATACTGATACAAATATGGAGTGTAGAACTATGTTAACCTTAGGGAAAGATCTTTGAAGATAAAAATAAGAAGTTCAGAGAAAAACAGAATAAACGAAGCACCTGCTTCCTTCGTGATCAGAGTCCGAGGTGCTTCTGCCTCTTTTCTGATCCATTCTTGAAGAAAATTGGACACGTTTTCTATCTTGAGATTCTATGTAAGCTCTGTAACATTTGGCTTCTCGTGTTGTCTTCTAAAACCACACAGACGTTTTTCAAGGAAGCAAGCATCCTAACACGATGCAGTAGAGTTCAGAGCACCAAGTGTGGGAACAGAGAAACATGAGAGTGCCTGAGCTGCAAGGGTATCCGCGCTCATTGCCTTTCCCGTGATGCTTGGCAGGTGATAACTTCCGGTGGGATAACCTTCCGTGACCAGATATGGCATAAAGAGTGTTTTCTGTGCAGCGGCTGCAGGAAAGAGCTTTGTGAGGAGGCATTTATGTCCAGGGATGACTTCCCATTCTGCCTAGATTGCTACAACCATCTTTATGCTAAAAAGTGTGCAGCCTGCTCCAAACCCATCACTGGTAAGTGCTTCGGCTCAGTGTGGTACCTCTATGATGCTCTTAGAACTATGTAAAATGCTGCCTAGTTAATTTAGGAAATGCAAATAGAATTTTTTCAATTACATTTTCTTTTTAGGTAAACGCAAGCAGATACTCTGTTATAAATTTAAATTTTACATGGAACCCCCAAGGAAGTGACAGTGTATAATTTAGGTGTCTACACTGTAAAAAGTAAATACTAAACTTATAGGTATAGTTTCTAAGGATAGTCATAGTGCAAGGCAGGAAAACAGGCAAGCTAAAAGATCAGAGAAAGCGCTAATACAGGGACCCAATTTTGGGTGCTTTGAGGAATTGGGAGGACAGAAGGGATACTATTAAATAAAAATTCTACTTTCTAATTAAAATACAAATGGTTTTAATTAAACCCACGTATCCCATAAAATAGCCGAAGATGTAATTAGAATGACATAGAAAAGGAATTAATTGAATTTCTTTTTAAGATGATTTTAACAAACGTTTTGCTTCTGTCCCTGTAATCACCTGCAGCAACTCTTGATTATGAAGGAAAACAATATAGTAATTTACTAAAGAAACAAAGTACATGAGACATGGCTTGAAAACTAATGTGGATGACAAATTGAGCCATGCTGAGTAGCTTCTCACGGGGTTGGAAGAGTGCATTATGTTTTCCCAGAACCATCTCTAAAATGTTAATCCTGTGGTAAAGAGGCTGAAGCCAGCATGAGACTTGAGAATCCCAGCAGCTCTCCTTCCAGTCCATTTCCTGTCACTAATGATGTGACAGAACTGTGGTTCTACTTCCCGTTGCCAGTGTTCTTAGATCACATTTCAATTTTTAGGTCAGATTGCATATCACCAAATTAAAGGTTATTCCCTTTCTTCCTCCAATTTCAAATGAGTGTGTGTGTGTGTGCATGTTGAATCTATGTGTATTTTCAAATTAAGGAAAATATTTTCTCTGCTAAGCCAAACTTACAGGCTTTCCACCCACCTGCAAAGGGAGGAAGCCATCTCCAGGTTAAGCACAATCCTGTTTGTCTAGACAGGGTACCGTGTTTTCCAGACTCACACTGGTCCGTGGAAGTGTTTGGCTAGCAGACAGGTTTTACTTGGCCAATATTTAAATTGGCAGGGTTGAGGAGGGAACTAATATAAAATGCAACGTTGCAGGTAGAAGCTCACCACAGACAGTTGGACTGCCTTCACATTCCCTAGGCAGCCTCCTGAGCTGCTCAGTGGCTGCCCTGCTACAGAAATAGGTTCCTAACACTCTCCCTCTGCCGTTCAGCTCTTACAAGGTCTCACAGTGACAGTTCCACGCTACTGGGCTCCTAACCACTTGGCTCCCCTGCCTTCTACTCATCTGGCAGCTTCCGCCAAAGGAGCCAGCTCCCTGCCCCATCACTGTTAGTTAGAGGGTGGGTGGGACCTCCTGCTGTTCAAAAGCACTAGGCCTCCAGAGTCTCCTTGGGAAAGCCTCCCATCACAGTCTGCTCTAATTTCAGCTAAACGGGGAGAAAAAGGCCCTGTGATGAGAAAATTGTGATGTTAAATAATTCAAAATATTTGTACAGCTCTTTGAGAAGTCGAACAGCTAATGGTGATCTCACAGAGCCTACACAAGCCCTGAACTTGATGGGTTCAATTCTGATCCGTGACAGAGCCATGTGCCTAAGTGGTGTTTCCGGTGAAGGTTCGTTCCATCAGCCAACTTCATCAGGCCTCATTCTGTATAGACAAAAAGCCAACACGTTTTGTTTTTTTGTACACCAAAACATAAAACAAAAGACCAGACTGAAAAGTAATCGAAATGTGATAGTATTTAAGTAAGAAGAGTCAATCTAAAAGAATTCCTAAGGATTGTCTTAAGACAAATGCCTGAAAAAAACTTTGAGCTCATTCTAATATTTCTATTTTTAAAGGATTTTTCATTAATTTGTTTATTCATTTACTTTACTTCCCAATCAAAGTTTCCCTCCTTCCTCTCCTCTGTCTCTCCCTCTCACCTTCCCTCACCTCCTCCTGACCCCTCTCTTTCTCCTCAGAAAAGGGGAGGCCTCCTGTGGATATCAACTCCCCCTTGGCTTATCAAGTTGCAGTAGAGCTAGGCACATCTTCTATTGAGGCCAGACAAGCCAGCCCAGTTAGGGGAAATGGAGGCAACAGAGTCACAGACAGCGCCTGCTCCAGCTCTTAGGGGACCAGGACTCCCATGAGAACAAGCTGCATGTCTGTTACATATGTGTGTAGGAAGCCTAGGTCCATCCCACGCATGCTTTTTTGTTGATGGTTCAATCTCTGTGTCCCTTATGGGCCCAGGTTAATTGATGTTGTAAGTTTTCTTGTGGTGTCCTTGACCACTCTGGCTTCTTCAACATTAATTTTAAGAGAAGCTATTTATGTTAGGATGCTCTTAATAGAATATCCTATATTAACTAAAATCTACCTAAAGGTTAGTTGCATGTAATTTACTGATGTTATCACAATGAATCTGCTTCACTTGAACTAATTACAAATATTATTATTTTAACTATTGTAACTATTTAACTATTATATAACTTATAATAGTTATAAATTATAACTATTTCTTTTTTATTTAAAATATAATTACATCACTTCTTCCCTTCACTTTCATCCTTTCATCCCTTCCCATCTCCCCTTTCAAACTCCTATTTCCCTTCGTACTCTCAATTTGGTAGTCACTTTTCCTGTGACTATTGTTGCACACACAAACACAAATATATATAATAAGTACAACCTATTGAATGTTTCTGTTGTTTCTGTACATATGTTTTCAGGCATGACTACTCTGCTGTGGATAACCAATTACAGTGGTAATCCCTGGGAGACGCTAATTCTTCCTATTTAGAATTCACTAGTTACCTGTAGGGTTTTTTGTGTGTTTTTTGTTTGTTTGGTTGGTTGGTTAGAACCAATGAGATAGATTTTCCCCTTCTGAATCTATCTATAGCGACATTATTCAAGTCTTGTTAACGCAGCCTTCTCCAGGAGACACAATCTCACACACGTCACAGTTCATCTTCAAAGATATTCCCTGCCTGACATTTTAAGTGCAAGAGTTGTATTGTAGCTGTAACTGTTAGGGTTGGGCTCACGCCATCCATGGATCAATACATTTCGTCCAGTAATGGCTTTCTGTAATGGTCTCCCTTTGCTATAAAGAGAAGTTTCTTTGATGAGAGATGAAAGCCATACATATTTGTAAGTATAATGATAAAATTTAGAATGTGTAACTACATGTCCTTCAGTGGAGGAATGGATACAGAAATTGTGGTACATTTACACAATGGAATACTACTCGGCTATTAAAAACAAGAAAATCATGGAACTTGCAGGCAAATGGTGGGACCTAGAAATGATCATCTTGAGTGAGGTATCCAAGAAGCAGAAAGTCTTGCATGGCATATACTCACTTATAAGTGGCTATTAGACATATAATATAGGATAAACATACTAAAATCTGTACACCTAAAGAAGCTAATCAAGAAAGAGGACCTTGGATAAGATGATCAATCCTCACTCACAAAGGCAAACAGGATGAACATCAGAAGAGGGAGAAAACAGGGAATGGAACAGGAGCCTACCACAGAGACTTTCTGAAAGCCTCTACCCAGTAGTGTATCAAAGCAGATGCTGAGACTCATAACCAAACTGTGGGCAGAGTGCGGGGAATCTTATGAAAGAAAAGGGAGATAGAACTGGAGGGGACAGGAGCTCTACAAGGAGAGCAACAGAACCAAAAATTCTGGGCACAGGAGTCTTTTCTGAGATTGATATTCCAACCAAAGACCATGCATGGATATAACCTAGAACCCCTGCACATGTGTAGCCCATGGTAGCTCAGTATTCAAGTGGATCTCCTAGTAAGTAAGGGGAACAGGGACTGTCTCTGCCATGAACTCAGTGGCTGACTCTTTGATCACCTCCCCTGAGGGATGAGCAGCCTTACCAGGTCACAAGGGAAGACAATGCAGCCAGTCCTGATGAGACCTGATAGGCTAGGGTCAGATGGAAGGGGAGGAAGACCTCCCCTATTAGTGGACTTGAAGAGAGGCATGGGAGGAGAAGAGGGAGGGAGGGTGGGATTAGAAGGGTCTGAGGGAAGGTGCTACAGCTGGGATACAAAATGAATAAACTGTAATTAATATTAATTTAAAAATGTGTAACTACAATGATCTTTCCTCTTTAAGATGTTCACTAAAAAGCAGGCAATAGAGTCTATTTTAGAAAGAGCCCTCACTCTCCTCTACTGGCCAGGTGATCCAAATGAAGACCACGCAGCCCATTGGCCACATATGTGCAGGGGGCCTAGGCCCAGATCATGTCTGCCTCTTAGTTTATGCCTTAGTCTCTGTAAGCCCCCATGATACTGGGTTAGTTGTCTCTCTTTGTCTTCTTGTGAGGTTTCTGACCATTCCAGGTTCTTCCATCTTTCTCCCAACACTTCCATAGGACCCCCAGAGCTCTGCCCCATACTTGGCAATAAGTCCCAGCATCTGTCTTAATCAACTGCTGGCTGTAGCCTCCCAACTGACAGTCAAGTTCGACCCCTATTTGCAAGCATAGCTGAGCATCATTAATAGTGTCAGGGGCTGGCTCTCTACTGTGGGGTGGGCCTCAGGTTGGATCACTTCCCCCTGGCAGGGCTACCTTGCCTGGCCTCAGGGATGCAGATATGCTCAGTCCTGATGTGATTTAACGAGCTGGGGAGGGTTGATGCAGGGAGTGGGGAAGGAGAGATGGGAAGGAGGAAGGAAAGGAAGGGGGGACTGGAAGAGGAGGAGGGAGGGAGCATGCTTGGGATGTAAAGTAAAACAAAAACTGAAAAAAAAAATGTTCACTACCACTTGAACTATCTAAGTTAGAGGAAGCAGCTTGATACAATAAAAGTGCTCTGAACTTGGCATTAACAGCCCTTGATTTCGCCTGTGTTGCTGGCTCCTGTGATGCTCAGGAAACAACGCCCCCTGGAGGCCTGCACTTGCCATATCTACAAAATGAGTGGGAAAGGACAGGATGCTTCCCTGCATTTCATTTAGAGAAAATGGAGTTTCAAGTGCTAAGTTTCTACAGAAAGAAGCATGATGTTCCCATTTAGGTTCTTCACAAGGATAAAGTGAATTTAGTGAAGTTAATGGCATAGGCTGTAAAGCCAGACTGCAGAGTTTGAGTCAGATCTCACCAGCTGGTGACCTTAAGTGGCTGAACTTCACTGTTGTTCAGTGTCTCTCTCCAGATTGAAGATGATGGTAATATCTACTCTATGAAGTTAAACAAGGGCTAAATACACATGTTGGGGATAAGACTGGAGAGTGACAGGGTCCAGGACTCAACGCACACAATGTATTTTGTTGGCTTATCAGGTACAAATGAAGCCAGATGAAGTAGGTGTCAATGATCCTTGCTGCTTCCCTCCTTGTCCCCCACCCCAAAACACTTTTTTTTTCTTTTTTTGAGACAGGATCTCAGTATGTAAGCCTGGCTACCCTGGAACCCAACACTAGGCTAGCCTTGAACTCACATAGATCTGCCTACCCCTGCCTCAAAATTCCTGATATTAAAGACACGCACTACCACATCCAGCAGCAGATCAGTCATCTAAAAGACTTTGTTGCAGCAAATGACCCTGGTGACCTAAAGAAGTAAACACAACCAAATTAAGAACAATTCATCAACACCTCAAGGGGTGGGTCAGACTTTAACATCCTACTGTTAGATGCTTCCATCTTTTTTTCTTTGTAAAATTTAATAGTTACTTTTACATTTGCCACTTGTGCATGGCTTGCTAATAAAATTGAGAATAATTCATAGGCACCAAAGTCCTACACATTCAATGATGTCTTATTGAGAGAGCTTATTTATATATACACAGACCTTACTCTTACAGTTATCTTATTAAAGCATAAAAACTTTAATTGATTGGTATATGTCTTACTTGGGGTTTCTATGCTGCAATAAAACCATGACCAAAAAGCAAGTTGGGGAGGAAAGGATTTATTTTGGCATAAACTTCCGCATCACTGTTTATCATCAAAGAAAGTCAGGTCAGGAACTCACAGGACAGGCACCTGGAGGGAGGAGCTGATGCAGAGGCCATGGGAGGGTCCTGTTTACTGGCTTGCTCTTCTTGGCTTGTTCATTCTGCTTTCTTGTAGATCCTAGGACCACCATCCCAGGAATGATACCACCTCTATTAGGCTGGGCCCTCGCCCACAAGTTACTAATTTAAAAATGCCTTACAGGTTTTTTCCTGCAACTGGATATTATGGAGGCATTTTCTCAATTGAGGTTCCCCTCCTCGTCTCTGACTACTCAAGCTTATGTCAAGTAGACATAAAACCAGTCAGTACAGTATATTACCAGCTCACTCTTATTATAAGATAATGATAACACTATCATAGAAACACAAGCTGCATGTTTAATAAAGAAAACATAATATCTGAAAATAAAAAAGAGAGGAAAGGAACAGACATGACTGCTCTTAGGTATGGTGGAGGAGAAAGTTTAGTTTAGATGAAAGGGAGAACATAGCCAGAAGCAGACACATCTTGGAGAGTCCAGAGTGATCATGACCCTGAGCCGCATGAGGCAAAAGAGAAGGGGAGGGGAAAGAAGAGAGGAGAACCAAGTACAGCAGCCAGGAGGAAAAAGGTACAAAATACCTGGATTATATAGAAAAGAGCCTCTGGGGAAGGCCAGCCCAGCTGCTGGGCTAGAAAGTTCAGGGTAGAAGTGGGGTATGCCAACCATACCCTGAAACAGGTAGGGACTGAGGGATGCTTGGAGAACCTGGAGGTGAGGTCCATTTTGTTATGTTAAGTGGGCACCTCAGCCATTTGTCCCACTTGAAACTTAACAGGATCTGAATTTCTTTATGAGCTAAACGCCTACAAAGATGGAGGGGTGGCTCAGTGGTCAAGAGTGCTTGCCGGAGTTCAAGCCCCAGCATCCATGTTGCTAATTCACAAACACCTGTCAATGAAGCTCCAATGGATCTGATGCCCTTGCTTAGCATCCTCAGGCATGTTCACACATGAGTGCAACACGCAGAGACATTTATACAAACATTTTTAAATGGAAAATATATTAAATGTAAGTCCCTTATCATTTTCAGAAAACTTACCTGAAGTTGATTCATATTCACACTTGATGCTTCGCATAAGAGAATTAGGGAATACATGTGAATTGCCACAGAAAATGCTTTCATCACGCCTTAAGTGATAAGTCAACAAAAACCCAAAACAGAAACATTACATGGAGACAGCTTGTCTAATGAAATAAATAGATCCCACCTGTAACATTACAATCACTTCCCAACTTCTAGAACTTTCCTTTTTCTCTACAACTACTCAACATAAATTTGTGGACAAAATTTTGAGGTGCATCCTGTAATTATATTAGAAAGACAAAGGTCAATGCTTTAGGGAGCGTTTTAAAAACTAATTTAACTTCAGTAAAGCCAAAGTTGTGAAGGCCTTCTTCGAATCATCTCTGAATAAGGTAACCAGGTAGCTAGAGTTAAGAGACTCCTCCATTGACATTAGAACTCTGGGCTGAAGCTGCTGTGGTACAAGGTACTAAAATTGTTAGTGTAGAATAGCTCTGTGCTAGTCTAGAAGAAATTCTAGACTCAAGTCTTAGGAAAATTGTGCCTCAAACATCCCAAAATAGGACTTACTTCAAGTAAAATTAAGCATGGAAAACTGAGAAAGAAAGTCACTAAGGCATGAAGGCCCAGGCTCTGCAGTGTGCATTCCTTTCATTGTGTTTTCAGTTTGCAGCTAGGAAAACTGGATCACATTGAGAGCAGGGCGAAATGCATTCATGGTTGGATATTGTGGGCTTCCACCTCCCCACTGCACTGGTTTCTTAACTATTTTGCACAGTTTTCATCCGCCTCCTCCCCCTCCCCAATTTTTTTTAAATCAATGCATTTAATTTTTTTTTAATCAGATTCTTTGTACTTTGTTAGACTTCAGAAGAATTGAGATAGGAATCTTATGTGGCTGAAATTCTCAGTTGGACGTGTGGCCAGAGGGCCACACCCTGTGGGAGTTATTCACGTCTACAGGGCCTTTTTCACTGCTGTCTTCAGTAGTTTCAAGAGGATTTGCTGACTTCTCAGTTTGGTCACTGAAAGAATGGATTACTGTTTACCTTCAATTTCTTTACAGGTCTCAGAGGTGCCAAATTTATCTGCTTTCAAGACCGCCAGTGGCACAGCGAATGCTTCAACTGTGGAAAGTGCTCCGTCTCCTTGGTGGGCGAAGGGTTCTTGACCCAGAACATGGAGATCTTCTGCCGCAAGTGCGGCTCCGGGGCAGACAGCGACATGTAGACAGTCTTTCCCCACCCGAAACCCACTTTAACTTTGCTCTCACTAAATCCGAAACTCAGCGGCACTCATATTTTTTTATTTGTATTTTAGAAGGCAGTACAGTGTGGGGTATCCAGCAGAAAAGGCTCAGCACACCTTGTAGTTGAACTCTACAATAAGGAACACACAAACTCCACAGAATTCTAACAGAATGGAATTCTCATGAAATCTTTGTTCACAAGGACTGGGTAAGAATCAAAAAATAAATAAATTGTAGGACCTTTGTACTTAAGTACAATGGGCATCTTCTCTACCTGGGAGGGCTAAGCATAGATTTCAACACACTTTAGATTAATTGCATTTTCAAAACCCACAATGCCTTTTCTAAATGCTTACAGATTCTATCTGTTCTTTAAGTGACTCTAACCAGAATAATTGTTGTCTCCAAAGGCAAAACTTTAAAGTAAATAGGACATTACATTTTCACTCATGAAAATGAATGTTAGGGACTCAGTTCAGTGTTAGAACATGACTGTCATCCAGTATCTAAAGCATAATAGAATGCACAATTATTTCTAAACTTCACACATTTTGCCTTCAAAATTACATAGATAATTAATGGTCGAATGTAAAGGTGAGCTTTAAAGAAACCTAGCAACAGTAAACACTTAAAATAATAATTCACAGGTGGTAATTCAGGACCTGAAAACAAACCCAATACAGGAAGGGGGCTGTAGAGGAGCACCCCCAGTTCTTCTATGCCTCCACCGTCCAGCTCTCCCAAAGCCAGCCAACCCTACAGCCCTAATCCGAGGCATAACCAGGACTTGAAAACCCTAAGCAGCCAGTCCACAAATCACTATTGATTCTGTCACATAGGAAATTTAGGTGACATTCTGCCACCGTACAAACCAGGTTTGTTTCTAACAGCAATTGACCATGGCCCTCCCTAGTCTGGGACACATGGAAAGCAGCTTGTCCTCCCAGGGCTCTGTCATCACCCTTGGTTACAGAGGCTCAGCTGTAAAAAGGTCAAGAGAAGGACTCTTCTGGAAGTAGTAATATGCTGATCTTCAACTAGTGCAGGAGCCTTAAATGTTAAGACTCTAAGTTACAGGGAAGAAAAGGTCATGCAAGATGAAAATGGTTAAAATTGTGCCACCAGAGATGCAATTGCAATTGCTGTGGCAACAACTGAAATCGTGGAAAATACAGTGGATGTGCAGAGATGTTAAAAATTCCCCAGAACTAACAGAGTCAGGCCACATAGACAATTTGAAAATCACAATGGTACTTTTGAATTGATAATGGGCAAGATCATTTTCTCATATTAACGCTGTGACTTGCAGGCCAGTTTAGGTGTTTGTTGTGCTATGTGGAGAGGAGAAGGTAAGGATTGCATTTGATTTTTTTTTAATGGTACAAGAGATCACACCCAGGACATTTCACACACTGTGCAAGGACTTTACCCCTGTGATACAGCCCTTGGATTTAATCTTAACAACTAAATGCATGGAATCACTTGCTAGATAAATATTTCATTATCATTTCTTAAGTATACATAAATACATAAAAATAGTTATCTATTTTGACATTGCTTAGTCACCAAATATATATCAAATGTGCACTGCCCAGAAAAAAATACCATGCTTCCGGGACTTTGAGGTGGAAGGAGGGCAAATCCAGGTTCAAAACCTGGATGTTTCACTTGCAAAGAGTCCTTCCCTAATGCTTAAGCAAAGTACCACTGTAGACACAGCATTCATATGCAAAAAAGCTAAGAGAGACTTCTTTGCAATGATACACGCAGAGGCAACTGTGGAAAGCATGGATAATTCATTTGATTTACAAACATAAAATTTCTTTTAACTGGCTAATTAAGGAATGGAATGGGCTGTCAGGGTATGCAGTGGTCATCCATGATACGGGGTGACATCTCCATGGGCAGGGAAGTAGAAGCATGTCTCTGCAGATGGCATGGAAGCTGCTGAGATGTTGGGCCATACAGCAGGAAGAAATGATATTGTACAAGGGAAAGTCAGAGGAAGAAAGAGAGTTAACTGTCACCCAAAAGGTGCAAGTGTATATAACAGCCCATGGAAGTGTCCAGCATTCTTGACTAGGACAGAAAAAGGCTAGAGACAGTATTCCAAGACAGTTATACCAACATGTGTGTAGATGATTAATGGTCATATATATGGAAGTTACCAGCATTCTTGGCTAAGACAGAAAAAGGCTAGTGACAGTATTCAAAGACAGTTATGCCAACAGGTATATGGAGTGGGGATAGGACCAGAGAGGGCAGAAGTCCAATAGTTGAGTTTCCTACTGCTCCTCATGTGCATGTGTGGTTAGTAGCACAAAAGTGAGAGAAGAAGCAGAAAAAAATTCAAGGCTAGAGCTATTTGCTGATGTATGTCAACAGATCAAAACACTACACATTGTTATATTTGGAGTTGAAGTTGATAAAGCAAGATATTCTCCTTCCTTCCAGAAAAATGAGTAAGATGCCAAAGAGGTTGAGTTTTAATTGCAAAACCATTAAAAAAATCTTTCCTGAGACAAATTAGCACCAGTGTGCAACTGGGACATGATCATGTCATAATCAGGGGTTCAAACTCAGTCATTATGACTTTAGGAACATCACATTATGCATTGCAGTAAGAGATCAGTCAGGGTGAAACATGTGTGCCTTTGAGCACAAATGACCTTCATTTAAAAACCACTGCAAAATGCCAGCATGAAAACTCAGCCTCAGAGCATTTTTGATGGCGGTAATATCGCTTTTTAATGTAAGGGTAAAAATACTTTTTAAAGTATTTGACATACTAACATAGTTCATGTGTTAAATTTATGAATAAGATTTTACACTATGATATGGTTATATTTAACTGAGCATATAAATTATTCCCTAACACTTTAATAGATCTTTCATATCTATAGCTGCCATAATACAGCTTTTTGTCTTACAAATGGTGGTTTTCAGAAGTTTCTTATATCGAACAAATGTACACTTCACATGGTAGATATTTTTGAAATGGATTTTGAAGATTTATTTTTTACATTAGCTGTGCTGTGAACACAACAGATATAGAATAACTTCTCTAATATTTCTCCTTCTATTGCACGCTCCTCGCCTTATCATTTTTACAATATATAAATTACTACATTTGAGTATCATTTCAAGGCATAAATAGAAAAATACTAATTATTGATCCAAACAGGATGCCTTTATTGTTAAATAAACTATGTACTGCCTGACTCTTTTTCACAGTGGTCAGATTTAAAGGACTTCGAAATTAAAATGTTTTATTTCTAATTTCTCTCTCTGAGATCAGGAGGATAGCTTACCTTAGAAAGATATTTCTGCCATATCTCAGACTCTTTCACTAATTTTTTCTGACTTGGAAGAATTGTTAAAACTCTTGGTAATATTAAGCTCTTATTCATTTTATTGAAACCAAAGCTGCTATAACCACAGAACTTTTCCAAATCACACTGTTTAATTTTCATAATTACTTTGCTTAATGTTTGAACCAATAAATACTTGAAAAATTCTCCAAATAGGCATTTCTAGATTAGTTATTGTTATTATTATTAGCCACTATTATTAATGACTTTTGAAAAGTGTATGCTATTTATATGGATACATGAAAGTTAAAATTTATGGCTGTCTTCAAGTATAATTTTTTTCTATTAGGGTCAGTTTATTCCTGAATATTATGGTGGCTGGGAACATTGCCTTCATCTTGAGCTTTTCCCGCAAGGAACATTAAACCTTTAGCTCTCAATAAACTACCAGGAACATGTCAGATAGCCTCACCATCAAGAAATGTCTCAAGGCTGAGGGAGATGGCTCAGCAGTTCAAAGAACATTAGTGGAGAGGATAGAGTTGGTGCCTCACACTGAAGTCCAGTCGCTCACCAGTAACTGTAACTCCAGCTCCAAGGAGGATCTGGTGTCTCTAAGCACATGCACACACACACACACACATGCATGCACACCCACATCCACCCCCCCACACACATGCATGCGCACACACACATGCATACACACACACACACGCATGCACACACACACGCATTCACACACACGAGCATGCACACACCCACACACCCATGCACACACACGCAACACAGGCACTCAAGCATACACACACACACCCCCCACACACATGCACACACACCCACACATATACACACACATGCACACACCCACACACACATGCACACACACCCAACACAGGCACTCAAGCGCACAAGCACACACAAAAAATCTTTTATTTTATTTATTTTTCGATTATTACAGTTTATTCACTTTGTATCCCAGCTGAATCCTCCTCCCCCGACCCTCCAAATCCCATCCTGCGTCCCTTTTCTCCTTCCATGCCTCTCTCTCAGTCTGCTTACCCAGAAACAGAAAGACACACATGGTATATACTCACTTATAAGTGGATATAGGATAAACATACTAATATCTATACTCCTAAAGAAGCTAAATCGCTAAATAGCAAGGAGGACCCTGGATAAAATGATCAATCCCCACTCAGAAAGGCAAACAGGATAGACAACAGAAGGAGAAAACAGGGAACAGGACAGGAGCCTTCCACAGAGGGTCTCTGAAGGGCTCTACCCAGGAAGGTATCAAAAAAAAAAAAAAGAAAGAAAGAAAATCTTTTTTAAAAGTAAGAAGAAAGAAATGTCTGAGCTGTGTGCATTGAGAGCTACTGTAATCCATGCTCCTGTGAGCTTGAGGAGAAAAGATGGGGAAAGAGAACTGGCCTGGAACCCTGAGGCGTGCTTGACAACACAGACCTGTTTCAAATGAGGAAACCACTCTCTCAAAACTCAGAGCTCTTCGCTGATCCCTTCAAGACTTGAGAAAGTAAACTACTAGGGAAGATGTATGCTCAGAACTCATAAATTACTAAATCTGAATTTTACATAAATATATATTATCAACATAACAGAAAGATGCCATGAGAGAAAACAGTAAGAATCTTCATTGGAACCATACAAATGGTTCAAATTTCTTCTCAGGTGGAAAATTGTTAAAGTTCTTGGTGTTTTATGATCTTAATTACATTGAAATCAAATCGATACCACAAAGCATTATGAAACTTTGTCCTAATCCATACTTTTAAGAGAGCATAGAAATGAGCTCTCCCACATGAGCTTTTCCTCCCAAGAAACACTGAACCGTTAGCTCTCATTAAACTACCAAGAACATGTCATAGAGCCTCACCATGAAGAAATGTCTGAGAGCTGAGGAGATGGCTCAGCAGTTCAAAGCACATACTACTCATTACTCTTGGAGAAGGTGGAGTTGGTGCCTCACACTGAAGGCCAGTCGCTCACCAGCAGCTGTAGCTCCAGATGCAGGGGGATCAATCCATTCCCCCCAAATGCATCCAGAAATAGAGAAATTCTTATTAAATTAGAGCAATTCTGACTTTGCCTGATTGACTAGCTTTAGGTTCAGGTAAATTCTAGAATAATGGAGGTAGAGTGGGTATTTCTAAAATTGGATATCAGAAAGAGAAAAAAAAGATCAGGCTCAAAGTTTAAGTGTCTTTAAAAAACTGTGTATCTGTGGTGACAGTATAGGACACATCTGTGGTTGGGAAAAGCAGCAGCACACTTTGATAGAACTGTAGCCCGCATCAGAGGAAATGAGTATTTCGGTAATGTGTTTTCCCAGCAATGGTCATGAACTTATAGAGTGGATGTCTACAAAAGGTTTTGTTCTTGTTTTGTTTTTTTAACATTTTTAACATTAATGAGCTCAGTGACACTAAATGCTATTCCTACCTTATTCAGAAAGAAAATTTTAATTTGATATGTGTGGCAGTATACATACTGGAAGCAGCCGTTTTCTCTTTAAATACTGAGCTGTGTCTACAACATCCTTGACCAGTCTGTTTTCCTGGTAGCTCCACCTCAAGGTCTTGGGGAAAAAAATGAATGGAGGAGTGTGGACAAAGAGATTAGGAGGAAAGGAAAAGTGGTGGCTTTTTTAAAGGGCATTCTTAAAAATAGAGGTTAAAATTGAACTTCAATGAATACTGTTTTTTCTTTTATAATAAAGATCTATCACAATTACATGAAATTCCAAAGAAACAAAATATTAAAACAAAAGCTTACTAAAGCTTTGGGCTTGATATCTACAATTGAATATCACTCCTTGTTTTACATGGAAACCCCCTCGATGCCAGCAGCAGATACACCATTGATATCTTTCCATGCTGCTGTGAGGAGTTTGTTATTGTTGACCTCTCTTCTTTCACATTCTTTTATTTTTTCTTTTTTAAATTTATTTTTATATTAATCACAGGTTAGGTACTTTGTATCCCGGGTGTATCCCCCTCCCTCATTCCCTCCCACTCTCCCCATCCCTCCCTCATCTCCTCCCTGCACCCTCCAAGTCCACCATCAGGGGAGGGCCTCCTCCCCTTCCATCCGAACCCAGATCATCTTGTCTCCTCAGGGCTGGCTGAAATGTCCTCCCCTGGGATCTAGCCAGGCTGTTACTCCCTGGCATGTATGGGGGAGAGTCAAAGAGCCAGCCATCGAGTTCATGACTGAACCAGCCCCTGTTCCCCTTGCTAGGGTCTTCAGTTGGACACTGAGCTACCATGGGCCACATCTGAGCCGGGGTTCTAGACCATATCCATTCATGGTCTTTGGCTGGAGAAACTGTCTCGTAAAAGACCCCTGTGCCCTGCTCAATTTGGTCTTTGTGGAGCTCTTGTTCTCCCCAAGTCTTACTAACTTCCCCTGTTTTCATTTATTCCCAGCCCTCTGCCCAAAGCTTGGTTGTAAGTCTTAATATCTGCTTCGATACATTGCTATATTGATTCTTTCAGAGGCCTTCTTTGGTATGCTCCTGTCCTGTTGCTTGTCCATCCCATTTGATCATCTAAACGAGCATTGATCATACCAACCTGGGTCCTCCTTCTTATCTTCCCTAGATGTATAGTTTTCAGCATGACCTTCCTATCCTATAGGTCTATATAAGTGA
>CM053760.1:14512056-14529402 GCA_028658305.1 Pachyuromys duprasi | reverse complement strand
TAGATTCTAATTCTGTTTTCATGCTTTGTATCGTTTCCTTCATCTGATTGACTGTGGTTCCTATTTTTTTGTTTGTTTGTTTCCTCTCTGTATATCTTTAATTGTTCCTCTATGTGGGCAGTTATATTCTTCTGAATTTCTTTGAGGGCCTTGTTCATTTCCTCTTTTTGTCCCTCTAATATCTGCATAATCATAGCTTTAACATAATTTTCCTGTGTCTCCGCTGAATTAAAATCTCCATTGCTTTTGGGTTGTTTCTGGTGGGGCCATGGTGTCCTGATTTTTGTTGGGTGAGTTCTTAAGTCGACTTCTGGGCATCTGTTTATATATACTCAAGGAGCTGTTTGTTCCTTGAAGCTGAATTTCAGACTGGAACTGTCAGTCTCTGGTGTCTGGAGTATTCTTCAAGAAGATCAGGGAGTTCCAGTGGTTTGAGAGTGTGTGTATTTGCCTCAGTTGTCCCTGTGGGAGGAAAGGTCTCTGGTGCAGTTTCATTGTTGGGGAGGGGGAATGTGTGTGTGTGTGTGTGTGTGTGTGTGTGTGTGTGCTTGCATGTGCACTGGGAAGGTGTCTTAAAAGGGAGTGCTAGGGGAGTATATAAGGTTGAGCTATGGGGTTTGGGAGTAAGCTCAGGAGGGGATGAGGGCAGTAGCGCGTTTAGCAAGCACAGACTGTAAGCAAGCGCCTGCACAGGTTTCCTGGATTCCCAGTGTTCTTCCCACTGTGGTGGGTTCCGCAGGCTGGACTCTGAAGTCAGTGGGTGGTGCTGTGGTAGCCTCCTTCTGAGCTAGGGGCTGAGCACCTCAGTCTGGGATGGTATCAGGGGACACCTTAGTGTGGACCAGTTACTATGTGTCCTTCTCCGGGGTGGCGGCTGGTTGCACCAGCACCGTGGGAGGTGCGTGTTCTGCTCAAGGCTAGCAGATGTGCGCCCACCATTTCTCCCAGGTCTGGCCTGGTATCTGAGGTGCCTCAGTCTGGACCGGAAACTATGTGTCCCAGTCAGATGTGGTAACTGGCGGGCCTCAAGAAGCTGCATGTTCCAAACAGAGCTAGCAGATGTGTGCCTGTTGTTTCTCCCAGGTTTGGACTGGTATCAGTCTGGACCAGGAACTTTGAGCCCCTGTCAAAGATGGTGTCTGGCGGAGTGGCGGGCAGCTAGCGGGGTGGTAGGAAGCTGCACGGTCAGATCAGGGTTAGCAGATGTGCGCAGCTGATGCACCCGGACTGGAATGGTCTCTAGGGTGCTTCGACCTGGCCAGGAGACTGTGTGTGTCCAGGTCCCAGCGGCTGGCGGCACCAAGGGAAGTTGCTCATTCAGATCAAGGCTGTGCGCAGCAGGTCACCTGGAGTTTTTCCGGGGAATAACTGGATGTCCCTAAGACTTTCCCACTTGATTTCCTCACCGTTGGAATTCTGCTCACCTGGCAATCACAAACGCTGGTGTTTTCGGTCCCAGATTTCAGTCTCCTGGTCGCTGTGCCGACACTGCTGTCCTACTCAGTCACAGTGTCCTCCCGGGGCCACCATCTTGGACTCTCCTTCTTTCACATTCTTTCTTCTGACGGTCTCTATGATACATGCATTGTTTGTCCCCCTCCCTACAAGGATGATCTTTGTTGAAGAAAAAAATATTTAAAAACTGATTCATGAGGCTGGAGAGATGGCTCAGTGACAAGAACACTGGCAACTCTTCCAGAGGACCCACCTTCAGTTCACAGGGTGGCTCACAATCCAACACTCACTCTAGCCTCCATGGACACTTGCATGTACCTGGTAAGCAGAAATGCATGTAGACAAAGCATACACACAAAAATTTTTAAATTGATGTTTTTAAACATTTATGGGAATGTGGAGGTGAATATGCTCAGCACACAATACTTCTGTGAAAATGTCCTCACGTTTTACCATGTACAATGAATATATATAAGGAAAAGTGAAAGTAGAACAAAAACTGATTCATGGTGATGATTGTACCATTTTGTAAAACTAGTTAAAATAAATTTATTTGTACACTTAAAGTGAGTAAACTCTATGGTATGTAAACTGAGTTAATAATGGCTTTTAAAATTACCTGTCTTTGTTTTCCTCTTCTAAATCTCCACTTGTAGATAAGCTCTACAAGAATGTACAAGATGATCTACTGCAAAGACCTTTTCAAGTCACAATTCCTCCTTTCTGTGCTTCTGCCCTAACTGCTTGTTGGGTTTTGTTTGTTTGTTTTTGGTTGGTTGGTTGGCTGGCTGGTTGGTTGGTTGGTTGGTTTTGATTTTGTTTTTTTTTTTTTTGCTGAAGATTCTTCCTTTCATCTACCTGTCAAATTTCTAATTTACATAAAAAGCAAAGTCAGAATACCTCCTCCGGATTCTTGACTAGTACTTCTTAGCAAAGGTTAATCAGTTCTTTTAGTTTTTTGTATAATTTTTTGGAAATTTAAGAATTTTGGTTTATTATTACAGTTAGGAATAAGAATAGAAAAAGCTCATCTTCACAGCAATAAAAACTGGGTTTAAAAATCCCACTTCTCCCTGCTCAGATGTAGCCCATGGCAGCTCACTATCCAAGTGGTTCCCTAGTAAGGAGAATAGCGACTGTCTCTGACATGAACTCAGTGGTTGGCTCTTTGATCACCTCTCCCTGAGTGGGGAGCAGCCTTGCCAGGCCACAGAGGAGGACAATGAAGGCAGTGCTGATGATACCTCAGATGGAAGGGGAGGAAGACCTCCCCTATTACTGGACTTGAAGAGGGGCATGGGAGGAGCTGAGAGAGGGAGGGTGGGATTGGAAGGGAATGAGGGAGGGAGCTACAGCTGGGATACAAAGTGAATAAAATGTAAATAATATTTAAAAATCCCAGTTCTGTGGGTATAAGAAATTTTTTTTGTAATGTTGCTAAGGATGATGCTAGTTTAATAAAATGATGGTTGTATGTTCTCCACCAAGATCCATGGCCTCACTAGCCTTGGGAATTGGGTAACTGGTTTCCAGTACTAGGTTTCCATTACTAGACATGATTGATTTCTTTTGTGTTGACCAGATTTTAAGTCCAATTAGGGAACCTTTGGTTACTGCCAATGCATGCATGCCACTGCTAAACCCTTAGAGTTATTGCGCATGCTCATCGTTATTGTGGTTTCTTAAATCCACAGATAAGTGTAGTCTTCATCCCCCCTAAAAAACAAACAACAAAAAATACAAAAAAAAAACCTCTTTTCAAAAGGTAAAGACTATTAAAGTAAACTATAACAAATCAAAAGTAAGAATTGAGGATCCCAGTCTTGGTGAAAACACCTACATTACAACTTACACACCTAGGGATCATTGTGGATGACAGGTGGAAAGACTGAAAGAACCAGAGGGCTAGAGAGCTTACTGTTAAACACTGTCTCCTAGTAATCCCTGAAGCCACCTCTGTACAGTCTCACCAACACTACTGCCTAAACATATGAGCCAAACAAGGACAACAACAGACATGCCAAAGAGTACGGGTGAAAGTCTGTGAGGCCTCAACCCTATGCAAAGAACTACAGGCAACTAAGGAATACTAAGAGTGGGAGAATTGTCTTTCCCAGTGAAGAGTACACTAACTCCTTATCCATACTAAGTGAGCAGCCCGAAAATACACGAGCAGCACAGAGACTGAGCTATTTTTAGGAATGACTATGTAATACACCTGTACACAACAACAATGAATGGAATAAGAGGATTTAAAAAGGAAGGATATGTGGACGGGTCTGGAAGAGGAATAAGAGGGGGAAATGAGATTATAATCTCAAAAAATAGAATACAAGAATCCTAGTTCTACTTGCTTGCTGTGTGGCGCATAGTGAAGTACTAAACTGTCTAAGTTTCAGTTTTCTATGTTCAAATGGGAAACTATAACATAAACCTTAAAAGGCTGAGGAGATGAAAATAGGTATGGGAAAGCTACATCAAACCTGACTAGCACTTTTCAGCAAATTATAAGTTTCTAGACATCAGTTAGCCCTACTGTGCTCTGGATTATATGTGTATTTGTATTTTATAAAATGTACACTTTAACAAATGTCTGATATTTAGTTGACTTCCAGTGAGTACAAAACTTACTCTTCATTGTACAAGCACTAGTGCTACATTGATGGTCTCTTTATGCTGGCAACAACTATGACTCATTATATGAATATTTTTAGCCAGTCATTTCAATCGTGGTATATGAAATTACTCATGTGAAAATTCATTCCTGCAACTTCAAATAGTTACTTAGAACCTCCTATTTTGATAAAAGTTTCTTCTGACCATGTGAATTAGTATGCATTTTCCAACCATCAGTCACACGGGTACCTGAAAATGCCCCTAGGACCTCAAAGTTTATTACACATGGACAGCTTTTAGATTAAGCCAGAGTGTCCTTATTAAGTGGACTGCTGCATTTGTCATGTCATGTGATTATAAACAATTGGAAATATAATTGCACCTACCTATCTTAAACTGTGTGCTGCTTAGCTTTTGTTGTCAACGACACAATCTAGAGTGTCACTTGGAAAGAGAAAAAAACCTCTATTGAAGAATTGACTCAACCAGACTGGACTGTAGCCTTGGCTCAGGATTGCATTGGGAGGCACAGCCCACTATGGGCAGCACCAAGCCTAAGCAGATGGGCCTGGGCTACACAGAGACGCTAGCTGAGAGAGGAGAGCCAGCGGCAAGCAGTGCTCCTCCAGAGTTTCTGTGTCGGCTCCAGCTTGAGTTTCTGCCCCGCCTTCAATGATGCACTGTGATCTGGAAGTGTAAAGTGAAATAAATCTTTTCCTCTCCCAGGTGCTATTCATCATGGTGTTTATCATAGAAATGGCAAGCTAGAACAAATTGCAAAGTGTGCTTATTGGGTGTCCCAAAGTACATACAGTGCCTCTTAGCACCCCGCTGATGCCCGCCGTTGCGGACATCTTAAGTTTGGTTATCATGCTGAAAGCGTTCACTGACACAGTCTTGCTCTCATTCTTCCTCTGCAAGGGTCACCTGTTCCTGCCACTTCCATGTCTCCCACCCGCTGTTCTTAACGCGCATATTCAGATTATTCACATAATTGCTTTGGATTGAGTTTCAGAAAGTAAGGGCCTCATTACTTTAGAAAGTCATTACCTTCTCAGCATTTCTGCTGCCAAATATTTCAACCCTGAGTTCAACATGAAACCGTAGAAGATGAGAAACCCAAGTCCAAAAATCTTGAGAATGCAAGAAATGACACATACCGACACTTCTTTAATTCTTGGGTTTCTCACAAAATCGGTTATCCCTCCTAACAAGCATGTTTCTAATTGCCAAAGTAAAGCTGCTGCCATTTTGTAGGGGCAATAATATCAAATTTAATAGCTACTTTGATTTTCAAATTTAAAAACAAAGTGAAAGCTTTTTTTCTGACCCTGAGGGAAAGTAATACTTTATATTCTCTGCTAATTATCTTGTGTATATGAAATTATCACCTAACCTCTATTCCATATATACGTGATGCAAACACAGGCATGAAGGCATAGGGAAGTTTACCATGGCCTCTTCATCTGCTTCAACCCCAGTGTAACACACTTGTCTTCACTTCCCACACACACTCCTTCCCTGATGCTTCTTAATCGGATTATGGCCCAATCTTGCCTCAGTGGCTCCCTGTTATTTCCATTATCTTGCTCCCAAACTTGGTCCCTTCTACAGTCCTGTTTCTCAGTATTTTCCACACTGGAATATACATCCTTGAGAATGGAGTGTTTACCTATTCTACCACCATCATATGAAGAGTAAATACAAACATTTAGAATGTAGTTAGGGATTATGCTGTTTTAGTAAAGTGATAGTTGTAAATTCTCCTCCAAATATCTATGACTTCACTAGCCCTGGGTTTCCAGTACCAGACATAATTTCCCTCTTGTTGAACAGACTTTAAGTCAATCAGGAAGCTGCTTGCTAGCGCCAACGTACATGTGCCACCATTGTATCCTCAGGATTATTGGGCCGTGCTGCTGGCTGGTGTTTCATTGTTTTGTTTCATTTCATTTTTTTTTTCATTTTATGTTTGAGATGACAGTATGATTACATCATTTCCCCTTCTCTTTCCTCACACCACACCTTCCCATATATCCTTCCGTGCTCTCTTTCAGATTCATGACCTCCTTTTTCATTAACTGTTGTTACCCACGTACTTGTAAATTGCTCCTGCCACAGGAAAGGCCACTTCTGAATATCTTTGACACGAGCAGTAAAAGTTACCACGATTACACAATATTGGCAGAAACAATGACACTGAAGGCTAAGTGTTTTGAAGTGGATTAAGTCATTCCAGCAAACTTTGGAGGTGTACACTGTCATTATCAGAGAAGTGAAGCACAAAGCAGTGATCGTTTTCTGTGTTCCCACAGTCACGTTTAAGCAAAATCAACATTTTAAGTTGGAGGGTGAAGGCAAACATCCCTTGCTATTCTCTCTGGACATTACTACTTCCAAGATGTGAAAGAAAAAAATCAAAAGCTAAATATAAGCACATTTACCCTAACACACACATCTCACTAAAAGTTCAGAAATGGGGTGTCTTTATGTTTTTTGAGTGTCAGTAATCATCAAGAGTAGTGAAACACTATAATTTTATATTTAAATTTTTATTGGAAACATTTATTTGAACTTTAGTTAGTGGGAGAATCATTGTCTTCCTAACACAAATCCTTTCCTTCCAGCTGGAGGATTCAGTAAAATCACGGTTTATTCTCTGAATTACCCACTAGATGGCAGAAAATTGTTACAGCCCAGAGTGCTGTCACTGGATTAGCCCAGCAATATGCAAATTGCTTTCCACTCTACCCCTAGCAATGCTGGCCTTTCCACAGATGTCACTTTTTTTTTAAGCAAACCATTGTTTTTAAGTTGTAAAAGAGAAATCAGACATGACCATGGCAATAAATATTAGGTATGACATGCACCTGCTAATGATATGTTGTAATGAGCAGCTTCACCTTTCAGAACAGCTGCAGGTCCTTGGGAGGAGGGCTGGGCAGCTCACAGGCTCTATCCTTCCTGAGGCTGGAGAGGTACAAATGGTAAGCCCTGGTCTCAGTCTGCATCTATCACGGTCCTTTGGACTCTCAAGAGGGCCGGATGCCATGCCCAGTTTGCTGAAGCTGACTTTATTTTGATTTGGTGTGGGATTTGTTTTGTTTTTCTGGTGCTATTGATCAGACCCGTAACTTCATACATGCTAGTAAGATAATCTGCTAATAAACTCCATCTCCAGCCCTCAGCTACAAACTGGGATTAATTAACTAATTAATTAACTATAGATTAATGCAGTGCTAATGTTCTAGATGCCATTAACCTTGTGTCTATTGTTGTAAGTGCTGTGAATATAAACTCTGCTTCCATTCTAGATCTCTCTCAAATGTGAATTTGCTTATATTGTGAAAGCTCAGGAGAATGCTCCACAGTTTACCTTGGTGCCCCTACCAGGTTCACAGAAGCTGGAAAACACAATGCTATACATAATTTGCTCATAAATTGTCTACTGATTAATGAGACATATCCAGCTCTCTCTTTGTCTACATAAAAAAAAATATCTCTCTTGGTATCATCCCTACCTTATTCTATATCTGATGGAATAGTTGGAAAAGCATAATACATCCTATGGCAGACCAACTCCAAAACCATACCTATAGCTCAGGATTAAATTGTGTTTCAGCTCAACAAGCATTGGCTGGTGTTTTGAAGAAAAACAAAACACAAAATACACAATGGACACACTAGAAATTTCCATTAATTAATTGATTGATTTCCCAATTAATTTAATCTCACAAGCTTTCATGAGTATAAATTTGACTCTATAGTTCTTAAGTATAGAACCTAAATGCCAGGATCCTCTCCTCCCCTTTTGATCCTCACTCCTTTCCAGCTATCTGTTGGATCTCTGGATTCATCGAGAAGGGCTTCCTTAAGGCAGCTGGACGCAGTGTGGTCTCTCAACCCATCAGACTGCTTTTCATGCAGACCTCCTTGAAAGCACTACGGCTTTTGCCAAGGTGGCTCCCTAAAGACAAATTGGGGCACAGAGGAGCAGTGAAGGAAGTTTGGGCCTGCTAACCTTTGGATGATATGATTGTGAAGACAGTAATGTTCAAGCAAATTCATACTTCTCTGAGTGACCACTATGTGATGCTGTTTTAACATATGCAAAAGTATATAGATGGTACAATATGTGCTCAAAAGCCATTTGCCAAGTTCAACTATCAAATCCAAGTTTTTTTTAATTTATATCTCTACATATTTCCTTTTTCTCAAACATGGTTTATTTTGAAGCAAACACCATATTATCATAGTATTCATCTGTCAATATTTAAATTTGAAGATTTTTTAAAGACAACAAAACCATTGAATCTTTTGAAACAATGTGAGTGTGTGTGTGTGTGTGTGTGTATGTGTATGGTGTCTGTGTGTGTGTGTGTGTGTGTGTTGTCTAGATCAACTACTGAATTATTTGGCCCTGGAGAGTATGGGTAGACACTGAAGAATGGACTTCAATTTCCAGAAAATAACTTAGGAGGAAAACCTCATGAAAAGGGCTATAAAAGGAGTCAGCATGGGCCTCACTGTTCTTGTCCAATGGTTTCAATGTCCACTGAAATTATTTTTAGAAAAAAAATATTCCACGTGAAATGTGAAATGGTCACCACACGCAGAAGTCCACTGCTGGCTGACAAATTGTGGGAAAGTGGTGACTAGGCAGCAGAGAAAGGCACCCCACAACAAAGGCAGCTGACTCTAGAGAGGGCAGCTGGGGAGCAGGCCTTCGGACTGCCTCCCCTCAGGAGAGCCAGCATGGTGCAGAGACTTTGACCCAGCAGCAGAAGTGCTTCTGTGCAACCTGAGTGGCACAGGTCTCTGCAAGGAGCCGTTCTCCTGATGTGTCTGAAAACTTTCCAAGAAACATTCTAAGCCATTGCTCAGCAGGACTGGCTATCTCCCAGTAACTTTCTGGGGCATAAACCTGCAGTTGCGCAGGGGTGCAGAAAGGGAAAGAAAACATTTAAACACAAGGATTCTTTATCTTTGAGATTTTCAAAAGGCTGTGGTGGCTAATGTCAGAGTTAGAACGGCATTTGGTGGCTGGCTGCAGCTCTGGTCCCTGGAATGCACCTGTAGCAGCAGAAATCCAGACATTCGGAGAACTGAGGAAAAGCAGACTACAGGGAAGGGATGTTTGCCGTCATCCAGAATCAGCTGGAAGTCAAGTACTGATATAATGCGGCACAGTGAACTGAATGGCTGGTGTTTTCCTTCAAACTGTTCCAGATTTATCACTAAATACATTCATGGTCAACTCTACCCTCAGGAGCCTCGGTATCCAGCACAGCCTGCCCCTCCCAAGTATGACATCCAAACTTGCTTTGCCATTCTGTCTGGAGTCACTGCTTCCACATGTTCTTCATATTATGTTCCCAACATCTCACCGTGTTCTCTAGAAGACTATTCTAGCAGAACTCAGTGAGATCAGCACTGACTCCCTTCACGACCATCCTCTTCTCCCCTCCTTCTTCACCCAGATAATTCTATTAACAGTTTTTCTCAGTAAGAGGCACAACCAACCACATCCCTTTTCCCAATACAAAACATCCACTATTTGGTTCAGTTTTCTGATGGAGTGGAAACAGGTGTGTGGGGGTCATTTACACACTTGATTCAGTGATTAATCATAAAGTTCCCCAAAACATAGTGCCACAAATTAACTATTTATCATTTATTTATCTAGCTCACTGTCTATCTATTGATGGATAGATAGATGGATTGGTTGGTTGGTTTGGGGTTTTGAGATTTTCTGAGACAGAGTGTCTCTGGGTAGCTCTGGCTGACCTGGAACTCACTCTGTAAACCAGGCTGGCCTCTAAATCAGAGATCCACTTGCCTCTGCCTCCAGAGTACTGGGATTAAAGGTGTATGCCTCCACCTCCGCCTCCGCTGCAGCCACCACCCAGCCTTATTCTCATTTTTAATTGATGCATAAAATTGTATTTTTATGGAGTAAACATGATATACTGAAATACACGTAGTTTATAACATGGCTAAATCAAGCTAATTTGACTATGTAGTGCTTCATTTACTTTTCAGAACACAAAATTTCTCTTAGCAGAAAAATATTCATTATTATTTAGACACACACTGCATTGTACATTGAATCTCTTGATCTTGTTACCCTCTGAGCAGTAGTGTTATGCTAAGGCCTTCTGTCTGTAAAGCATGTGCTGCTCTTGTAGAGGTATGAGCTCACAAGCAACCACAGAATGGGAATCTATTAGCCTATCCTCACCTTTCCTGCCTTATATTTCTGGACATGTGCGATGCCCTCCTCCCAGCAAGCATCTATACACGCTTCCCTAAAGGTCAGTCAGTCCTTCAAGTAAGACCAGCTAAGAGCATGGAAGTATCAGACAGACCTACATTTAAATTTTAGTTCTGTCTCTTACAAGCTGTGGTGATTTAGTAAAGTTCACGCCTCATCCAGCTTTATTTATCTCATTCATAAAATGGGCATTAATAAAGTGCTTTACTCCGAGCATTCTTAGAAGGATTAATAACACATTAATGCACTACTGTTATGTCTGGCATGTGTTTAATATGTGTGAACAGTCTGAGACAGAAAGTGAAGTGATGAGCTGGAGAAATGGCTCAGAGGTTAAGAGCACTGTCTACTCTTCCAGGGGTCCTGAGTTCAATTCCCAGCAACCACATGGTGGCTCACAACCATCTGTAAAGAGATCTGGTGCCCTCTTCCAGCGTGCAGGCACACATGCACACACAATAAATAAGTAAATATTTAAAAATTAAGTAAGTGGGAAATCAATAGAGGCCCAAAGGCAAAATGATAGGATATGAGTTCTGGCTAGTTTTATATCAACTTGACACAAGCTAGAGTCCTCTAAAAGGAGAAAACCTCACTTGAAATGAGATTGACTGGCAGAGGGGCACAGCCCCTCCTCCAATGGTGGGTGGTGCTATTCCTGGGCTGGTGATCCTGGGTTCTATAAATAAGCATGAGTAAAAACCATGGGAGCAAGCCAACAAGAAGCACCCCTCTATGGCCTCTGCATCAGCTCCTGCCTCCAGACTCCTGTCCTGTCTTCACTTCCTTTGATGATGTGCTCAATGTGGTAGCTTAAGCCAAACAAATCTTTTCCTCCCCAAATGCTTTGGTCATTCTGTTTCATCATAGCAATAGAAAACATGAGACAACATGCCATTCTCCACCCTTTCTACCCCTTCTACCTAAAATGCATACACATGTGCACGCACACACAGAGGAAGCAACAGAGAAAATGGGACAAAGCAGATAAATGGGCATTAATCCAACAGTTTGGATGTTTAGTCACCCAGAAGCCAGAGCTGACTGTTGTTCCCAGGCATCAGCTGGGTTCAGCTATGGATTGCTTTCCCTCCTTGGCAGCCTGCATTGCACCTCCTGATACTATGAAAGCTAGTGCTCAGGCAGGAGGCTTTCCAGCCAGATGCAGCCAGAAGCCTCCAAACCCTGTGTCTAAAGAATGTGGTGTCTTCAGCATTATGGACTTACCTTCAACTTCTGGCAGACAACCAGAGACAGCAGCAACAGACTTCGTTGTTTTGGACTCACCTGACCAACAACCCAAAATTTGGTTTCTTGTGCCTGGTAATGTGTGTGTGTGTGTGTGTGTGTGTGTGTGTGTGTGTGTGTGTGTGTGCATTTTGATAATTTGTGGCTCCTGAGGGTAAAATAAAGTTTAATTTAAACTGTGTTTTATATGTGTGTGTTGTATGTGAATAATATGATTCACTATGGCTTTTCCCCCCTTAGTGTTGTTTGTTCTTCTGGATTATCTTTCCTCTCTCCCAAATTCTTGCTGTCCTGTTTTCCCCATTTCCCACTTCATAAAACCTGTATACTGCTGTTCTCCTTTCTAGAACTCACCCCCTCCATGGTCTCTTATTACTTTCCTTGTTCCTGCAGTGACTCCAGGTTATATACGCACAGCTGAATATTTGGAACTAGGAACCTCATATTAGAGAGACAATGTGGCATTTGTCCTTCTGGTTATGGGTCACCTAGTTACATCCATTAATCTGCAATTTATACAATTTCATCTCTCTTTACAGCTAATACTCCTGTTGTATATATGTACAATATTTACTATTTCATTAGCTATTTATCAGTTGAAGGAAATTTTTATTGATTCCATTCCTAGCTATTGTGAATAGAGCAGCCATGAACATGGCTGAGCAAGTATCTGAAGAGTAGAATGTTAGTCCTTTGGGCATATGCCTAGGAATAGTATAGCTGAGATATAGTCAATTTATTTTAGGTCCTTTATAATTCCCCACCCTGATGTCTACTGTGCCTGCACCAGTTTGCAACCCAAACAACACTGAACAAGGTTCCCCTTTCTTCACATCCTCACCAGCATTTGTTGTTTATAATTATAATCCCTGATTTCCAAAAGAAACAACTTTAGATGAAGATGTATGGGACAGAGTCTAAAAGAATATTGAAAAGACATATATACAAAGGAAAATATCCCCATTCAATTTGGGTCCACTTGGCCATAAAGTCAGACTTATCAAAATTCTTAAGGGAGATGAAGAATGTATTAATCATGAGGAAGAGATGGCTAATTCCTTGAATGGATATAAGTGGATGATCACATCTTAAAATTGGCAAAGGAGGACATAAAGAAGTTTTTTTTCCTGGTCAGGCAAAATCAAAAGTAAAAACAGTGCCATCAATAATGCTGGTGACCGTACGTCCTTTATTTATGTGTCCTCCATTGTCTGAAAATGACCCTGAAGCATGGGGCGAGGAATTTGATAATCAATGTAATCCCAATTTTTGCTGAAAACTTATGAGAGAACCTATAAAAAGCTAACTTTACAATCTAGGCAAGCTAGGGCAGAACAGGGAAAAGGAATTTGTTTCCTAATTCCTCCCTGCCTCATGCTTGATATCCCCAATGAACCAACCAGTCTATTTAAAACTGGAGAAGAGATGGCATTGCATGGTCCCTCACATATTATCTTGAGGTGCAAGGAAAGAATTATAGTAAGTTGAATCCAGGATAAAAGATGCATTTGTGTATCATGTGAATTTAAACTGACTTATTTTTCCCACTAAATTGTCTCCTACGGGAATCATAGCACAAGAGGATGAACCATTGGAATTGATTTATTTACACCTTAAGGGCCATAAAATACTAATTGCTTACCTTACTCTTCTTGTTCAATTAACAAATCGGGGGGGGGCACCCAATATTAACAATTATATGGATTTGATCCTTGCTGCATTATATTACCCAAATTAACAATCAGTTTTTAAGAGCACTACAGAAATGTATGGATTTCCTAATTTTCAACTGCAGATTACTATGGAACGATAGGAAAACATTATCCATCTGGTAAGCTATGAGATTCTTTTATTTATTTTTTGTTTTTTTTAAATTTTATTTATATATTTGTGGAGAGCAGCTTGTTTGTCAGGCTGCTTTGTTGTTGAGCATTCAGGGTAAAAGCTATTTTCACCCTGGCTTTCACCTGGAGTCAGGGATAAGCAGGATATTTTGCCAAGTTAACTTCCTTTTGTTTGTGTGAGGATCACACAGACAGGTGATCAAGGTGAACAAGTTTGACTTCTCCATGAACCTCTTCATTGTATTGAGGTGCTTTGCTCTGACTATAAAAAGGGACTATGGAATAAACCAGTGTGACAGTTTCTACTGGCAGCCTTCTCTAACAGATCCCATGTGTAGTGTGTTGGTTTTTTATTTTATTTTATTTTATTTTATTTTATTTTATTTTATTTCAATCCTCACCCCCCAACTCAAGAACTGTTCAACTCTGCCAGTGGGCTCTGGCATGTATTAACTTATGGGCTCCAGCATATATTTACTTATTACAACTTATCCACTTTGTATCCCCACTGCAGCCTCCTCCCAGGTCTCTTCCCAGTCCCACCCTCCCTCCCACTTCTCCCCCTTTCCCTAGTTCCCTGATAAGAAAGGACCTCCTCCCTTTTCTCTGACCCTAGCCTATTAGGTCTCATCAAGCCTGGAAGCAGTATCTTCCTCTGTGGTCTAGCAAGGCTGCACCCTCATCCCCAGGGGTAGGTGATCAAAGAACTGGCCACTGAGTTCATGTCAGAGACACCCCTGAACTCCTTACTAGGGAATCCACTTGGAAACCAAGCAGCCAATGGACTTCCTTTGAACAGGGGTTCTGTGTCTTCTCCATGTATGGTTCCTAGTTGGAGTATCAGTCACTGCAGACCCCACTGGGCTCAGGTATGTTGGCTCTGTTGTTTATGAGATTCTCTTATATGAACTGAATTTGTGATTACAAAAATTATACAACTCTTTGATTACACAGACAGATATTTATTTTATTGATAACTTATCTACTAGACTAGGAGGTAATGGTCCAGATATTCATCAATCTATTAGTGCTTCTTTTTCCTCAGCCCAACAGGTGGTACTGGCTGTTTTGATTCATCTATTATGATTAATTCATAGTTTCAAATTTATATAAAAACCTTAAATAGAGTTTCAGATTCTGCTTGTGTTGTAGGGTTATTTCTAACAATAGACTCACATTCTTGCACACTCTAACCTCCCTGTTTTTACTGAAGGAAATAAGCAACCTGATACATTAACTTGCCCTAAGTTAGAAGAAAATTGGGAAGAAGCATGTGTCTGTCATTGCAGATGGATCCACTGGAACATTATGGATTTCTCTTAGGCTCCTCCAGCCCCAGGCCATCCGGGATGATGGCAGAGGGTGAGGAGACAGTGGAAGTCACCAGAAAGATAGCAAACTTCCAGCTAAAGAGCAAAAGGAGATGTTGACCCTATCATCAGAAGTCAAGTCTGCCCACCTGGGGAAAAATTAAGGCCCTGTGTACCAAGGGAGAACTTATTCTACAAAACATACAGAGCCCCATGCCACCTGAGAATCGCTTTCTGGCAATGCTAGCTGCTTTAACTTGTGCATCTGTTGCAAGTGCTATTGGTCTTATATCCCTCATTCTCCTTCACTTCAACTTGTAGATTGTGAATCCAGGGCCTCTGGCATGCTAAGCAAGGACTCTAGCTGTATACTTCCAGCCCCAAGGACATTCAATATTCAAATTTACTGCTGCAGGTTCAATAGACATGTGTTGAAATACAGTTTAAATTCTTATAGTTGCTTATTAATTACTATAGGTATGTATATGTGTGTATGCATGTATGTATGTATGTGGAAGAGAATGCATATGCAACAAAAGCCCTAAAGGCAGTCAGTGGACAACTTGTGAGAATCAGTTCTCTCCTTCTACCACATGGGTCTCAAAGGTCACATTCACATTGTCAGGCTTGGTGGCAAGTGCCTTTACTCACTGAGCCACTTTGTTATCCATGAAACACAATTTTCAACATTTAAAACAAACTTTCTATTGGTTCTTTGTGAATTTCACATCATGCACTCCAATCCCACTCATCTCTCCCTCCCTTCATTCCTGCCTTCCACCATTGCAACACCCCCCTCCCATCAGAGAAAAAGAAATCTCATTGTGGAAGCTGTATTTGTGTCCCACAGTGTTCCGTTTGGTCTACACTTCTTTGCTTGAACATGCTCTTTGTAGTGACACATTGGTCTGGTCTGGGGCCTCTGGCTTCTGCTACTCTAGCAATACTGGAGCCTCATGGAGACTCCTCTTGGATATCCTGATCTTTCCCTGTGTCGTGGATATTCTGTCGTTTCGGATCTGTAGAACAGGGCTCTTCATGCACTCAAGCAGCTGGTTGATGGGTTAGATGATGGAGTGGGCCAATTCAAAGGCCTGGATCTGGGCTGAGAGGTATCTGAGCTGATCAACTGCTGACTTTCCACTCTTATGCCTTTGGAGCCAGTTTATCAGCCACACATGCAACCCTTCTGCTCTCCAGGCATGCACAGTGCTGGACTGCTAGTCATCTAGGGGTTTTTTGTTTGGTTTGGTTTGGTTTGGTCAGGGAGTATTAAGCTACTAATCATTCAGCTGCTCCCAGGTCAGAACACTGAGTGTAGATGCAGCCTTGCTTCTCTCTGCTACCTACTGACACATATGTGTCACAGCAGCCACACCTGCAACAGCTCTGGGGAAGAAATTTCCCATTCTCATAGGACACCATAACATTTACATTCCTATTAAAGACAAATATTGGCTTATGTTCTACAAGGTACCAGAACTACTACTCATGGGGGTCTCCTTTCAAGCTATTTTCTATGTTTTCCTGATCAGAATGCTAATGTAACAAACAGTACTGGATGTAGTTTGGATCCCTGTGCTAACATTATGAATTATGTTTATAATTTGCTTGTTTGTAGGCTTCTCATGCATCAAATGTCAACTAGATTTATCTACAACATCTCAAGTAAAAACCACTCTGGATATCCTGCATTTAAAGAATAAATGGGCAAGGAGAGTGGCCCACAAGTGCAGCCATGTGAGGGGAATTCTGAGGGCTTGTGAGAAAATGCTAAGAAAATAAGACAAGAATCTTGTGGCCTCAGTTTCTACAAAATACAGAATTGTTCCTGGAATATGTTTCCATGCTCCTCCCAAATGTAGTGGATAGGATTGAGTTTACCTCAGATTATTCATTACAACTGGCTATTTTTATTTCTTTATAGGCCTCTATGGAAAAGTATGGTTTTACTTTGTGTAGCTTGTCTGCCTTGAGTGGTTTGTTCTTGTGATTTTGCACTTTACTCGTTTGACACTTCTTAACCCTCAGAGTATAAATCGTATGTGCTCTGAATCTGCCTCTGGAGCAGCACACAGTAATGAAAGTTTTCCCGAGAGATTGTTCTTTTTAGGTAGAAATATCGCCTACGGGCTAATGTATTTGAACATGACCTGGTGGCAATACTTGGAAGGAGTACACTTAGGAAAGCAAGCTCTTGGCACTTACAACCTGGAAATACTTCTAGCCAGAGATTTTTGCTTCCTACCCACAGAGCCCCCAAGATGTGAACAAGCTGCAAGCTCCTGCTGCCGTTGACCTGATCTAACTACTGTATTTTCTTTAATAGGAATGGTTGAGGGCATCTGAGTTATGATCAAAATTAAATCCTTCCTCCTTTAACTATGTTGCTTTGGTCAGGTATGTAGTACCAGTAATTAAAAAAAATAACTAATATCGAGGTAATAAGACATTTACAAAGATGATCTTTAAGAGATTTGAAACTATGTAAACATAACAAGAATCACAGGTAGGGTAAATGACCTTTAGAAAGAATGGAGCAGGAGTAAAAAACAAAGACGGTAGTGGTTGCCCGCATCTGCTGCAGCGTTCAAGGAGT
>CM053760.1:14469423-14511956 GCA_028658305.1 Pachyuromys duprasi | reverse complement strand
GGAAGGAAGGAAGGAAGGAAGGAAGGAAGGAAGGAAGGAAGGAAGGAAGGAAGGAAGGAAGGAAGGAAGGAAGGAAAGAGAAGAAAGGCAAGTCTTACAGAAAGATGCTTTTAAAGAATAGATTCACATAACTGAAAAAATAGTAGAATGAGCCGACTGTGGAGAATGACGAACCTATACCCTTCACCAGGGCATCGCAGCTAGCAGACAGCACCAGAAAGGTCGTGCAGGATGAGCGGTGGGGCCTCTGGCACTGATGACAGGGCGCTGCCGTGGCCTGGGTCTCCTGCAGAAATACGCCATTACTGAACAGGCCAGCTCTAGGCCAGCGAGCCAGTTCCCACGCTGCTTGCCCTACTGGAGATGGGGAGCTCAGGGCAGCAGCACCGCCCACATCAGACAAGCATGACAATGGAGCCTGGCGAGCCTCAGCGTGGCTGGCATCCAGGGCAAGGCCAGGCATGTCTGCAGTAGCAGGAGCTTGCCTAGAAGCTGTCCGCGGACATCATCCCTAGCCACACCACCCCGACTCTTGGCAACAGCAGAATATCCAAGACAAATATATAAAGGGCAAGGAAGCTCCGTTTGTCATGGTATTAATGACTGCAGACTCACAGCTGAGAAAGAGGGACATAAAAGGCTTATGTGACTACCCTTCCTATCACCCCTGCCTTCCTCCACCCAAAAGTAACAGTCTAGACAGAAGCCATAGAAGAGAACCCTCCAAAACTGTGATATCGATGCTTAAGTGTAGCTCTCCACATTTGATGACTTTTCGTTGGTGTTATGGGTGGGAAAAGACTCATTTTTTTAAGGAACTGGCCGCTGGGAGTTTGTCCATGCTCCAATGAACATATAGACAATACAAATTATACTTGCTTTTTCTTCTTTGTTTTTTTTCTTTGCTGAGAGGTCATGAGGATGGGGATGTGGACCCCAGAGAAGTGGAAAGTGAATGTGATCAGTGTTCATGATGTGAAATTCCCAAATAATTCATAAAAATATTATGAAAAAGAGAGAGAATGGAACAGGAGTCTGCCGGCAGCCAGGGCACAGTTTGACTCATCCTCTGGGCAGAAAGGGACCCCATCTCCAACCACCATGTGTCTTTATGCTGTATAGCTCACCTCTTAGCCAAACGATTTGAAACATTTAAACTCTACCTTAAGGCTAGTTAAACACAGACATGTTCATTTAGTTACTGGTCAGTTGTCTTTGATGTTCTAAGACTATTCTTTACCCATGGTCATAAGCAAGTATCTCTTTTAAGGAGAATTGTAGGTTTTTACCCTGAAGACTTTTTTAAAGACCACATAAATTCCGTAAAACAGGTGACACTAAAGAATTCAGGAAACATAAATGTGTAGCTGAAAATACCAGTCAGAATAAGATTTTAGACAAAGTAAAAAATGTCTTAAGTATACGTGTTCTTTTCTGACAAATGACTGGGGATGCAAACCATTTTCTTCACATCTTAGTTGTTTTGCCCCAAAGCATTACTGCTAGAAATAATCTCTCCACTAGTAGTTTTAAATAACTTCTAGAGATTTCATTAAACAGAGGTTTAGATTCTTCCTCTGCTAGATGAGGTGATCCCAATAGCAGATTGTAAATTTTTAAAATGTTAAATGATTTACATGCAAAGCTAATGTCTAGGACATGACTAGAACCGTTATAGTGGCACAGATCACATGCTGCATTTTTGCCTGGAAACATGTGTACGTGGCAATCATAGGAGCATTTCCTATTAGCTTTACTTTAATGCTCTCATAGTAATATATGGAAGTAAGTTTTACTTTGCATTTCAAATAACATATGTACTGAAAATATAGTCAGAAAAATTAAAAAATAATAAAATTAGATCATTCTGTTTATAGGTTGTTTTGGTGTTAATTTGTTTGGGGTGTCTTAGGTTTTTTGTTTCTTTGTAGTTTGTTTGAGACATATATATGTTCACTGTGTGCTCCTGACATATCTGGGACTTGATATGTAGAACAGGCTGGCTCTGACCTTGCTACCATCCTCCTACCTTTGCCTCCTTTCATATCATTCTTATACTCAATTTCAACGGTAGTCCATTTGCTGAGACTAAACAGATATGGGTGTCACTGGTTTTTCCATTATATTGCCTCTGTTTTATAGTATTTACAAAACAGGCCTATGGGAATAAAGAGCACAACATAGGAGCCATGTTCCAGTGCTTAAGTGAATGTATGTCTTATTATTACGAGAAGTGCCATTGTCATACCCTGAGATAAAATACTATATTTTATTCTGTTATTTGTAATTGATTTTACTGAAGGTTAAAATTTCCTGTTACATATATTTACATACTTACATATTTTTCATTCTCCCAGGTTTCGTTAAACACACACACGCATACACACCTACAACTTCGTAGGCAGATGAAATCATTCAGTTGCCTGTTTGGAAAATTGAAAATAGAAAACTGTTTTCTCTGTGTGAGGTGTTTTTCGTTCTTCCTAGATGCAGCACTAATAATAAATACTGCCAAAGAAGGCAGTTTATATTGCTGACAGAGGAAAGATCTCCAGACATGTCGCCTCAGATTGATTTCTTTCTGAGTTCTTTACATATTGTGTTATTGCTTTTAAGAAATCGTATGAGGAAAGGATGCACAGCAGAACTAAACATTTTCCCATGATGTTTAAACCACATCTCACATGAGTCAATGTAAAAAAACAGTAATTCATCTTTTTGGATTCACAAAGTCTACTTAGCTTAGCTGGGAGGACATTGGAAACCAAAGAAGAACAATTCCTCAGAGACCTTGTTCTCTTGTGTGTGACACTTCTCCTATACTTTCTTTATATTTCAGATAAACCTTATTTAATTACATTCTCAAATCTTAGTTTCCTCACTCTAAGGCATGTTTCTAGACAGTCATCCATGTCCAGTGGCATTCCAGGTTGCTTTTCTCATGTTTGACCTCATCTATGCTTTCTGGCTTCTGACCTCCTGAGATACCAAGATTCCTGTTGCCCCATTAGCTGCTAAACCCAGGCGCCATGCTAGCATGCCACAGCCTTGTCATATCTGCGCATGCTGAAACACTCAAGACTCTTACTGTTTCTCCTTACTAGGATGGGCAGATGCCTAAGTCGGTCACTTGCTGCGCAGGCATGAGGGCCTGAGTTTGGGTCCACAGAACACATGTGAAGAGTCCGATATGATAGTGTATGCACGTAATCCTTGCACTGGGAAAGCAGAGACAGACCAATCCTGTGATTTGCTGCCCGCTTGATCTAGTCAAATTTGTGGGTTCTGAGTTCAATGAAAGAACCTGTCTAAAATTAAGGTATGGATCAATCGAGGAAGAAACATTATCCTCTGTTCTCACACATGCACAAACTTGTGACGCACAAGTGTGGCGATACATTATTTTGAAAATATCTCTTACAGTCTAAGAGGCTGTAACTTTCACTGGGCCTCACAGCCAGAGTTACTAATACACCTCGAGGTCACTTAGGGCTGCTAGCCTACTAGGTGTTCAGCCTGCTTGTTTAACCTGCTTTTAAGAGGACAATGTAACAGTCACCTTACTGCCTTGGTTCTCCATTTAATTAACAGGTCTGATTTAAGTTAATACATAGCAATAATCATACATTGTGTTCTATTCAATACCCCTGACCCAGAGCAATGCATGCATGTATGTACATTATAGTCATAAATACTGAGAACTGCAAAGAAGTTGAATGGAGCCTTATAAAACCAACAACCTCCATAAATGTTGGAAACAATATGGATATAGGTTGTTAAGTCTGTTTACAGTGATGAACTACTTGTTATCTGGGTCAGTCTTTACTGCATTTAATCTGGAGTTGGTAAAGCTTCGCTTATTGTAAAACAAAATTAAATTAAATATTTCTGTAAAGTATCCCTGATTCTTTTCCTATGTGATTCTTTCTTTGCTAATAAAGACAGAGCGAAACCTTAGTGGGGGACACACACAAACACAGAGACAGGAAGAAGACAGCACTCATGCATTCACAGGGATAAAGGTTTAAACTCATAGAACATACAGACTGCTTTTATTACAAAAACCATAAGGTACAGAGAGACTGAAGATAAAGAGGAAAGTAGAGGCTGAAACTCAAGCTTGCTCTTGGCTAAACTATCCTGAGGAATGTGCTTTGGTCTCTTCTGCTAATGAGACACTGATGCCTGCTGGTAACTAAGAGTTTATCCATTCATTTTACCAGTGCATTTTTTTGGCGCCCCATGTGAGGATTCTTTACTGCATTTAACCTAGGCACATAAACACACAAAGAAACAAACACACACAAATGTTGCTTATCAATGTTACCAACAACTCTTCCAAATCTTATTTCTCATACTTGATTTCCTCTGGTCTCCCTTTTTCTTAATGTCTCTATTCCTGCAGTATTTTTCTCTCTTTATTCATCTACATTATCTTCAGAGACACAGGACAAGCTTATTCCCAACTTCACAGTCTACATGCGTATCAATGACTATTTATAGTCCAACCTCTGCTCTACAATGTTTCTGCATTGGGCAAACACACATGGATGATGTGTCCAGTGTCTCCGACCCACAGAAAATTCACTGTCTCAGCAGTCCAAAGATTATCTCCTCTCCTCCACTCTTTTCTAGGAATGAAGACCTTAGGACTGTTAGCAGCAGCCATTTATCCCCTGGTTCAATCTAGCACACACTGAGTTTATGCACCACTTCATTTATTCCACACCCAGCTCTTGTTGAGTTTCTAGATGTGCTCTCGTGTTTGAAGTTCAACAAGAAGGTACTGACATCCCTACTTTCCAGATGAGAGATGGGAAACACTGCATGACCACAGAATATGCCAAATGTGAAATTAATTTCCATCTAAAGGACCTCAGAGGCAGGGCCTCCACCTTTCCACATGTCACTTCCTTTCCAGTGCCTGCTCTCCTCTCAGATACTTAGTTTTAACTTGACATCTCTGCAATTGTTTTAATTTACCCATTACTACTTGTTACTTGTTTACCATTGTAGAGAGCCCCGGTAAGCGGTGACAGCGCTCGCCATTACAAGATGGCGCTGGCATCCGGTGTTCCCGCAAGTAATAAAGTGCACTGCACATGTGTAAGTGGTAAAAGAGCGCCAAGTCACTGCCCAGCCCTGGGCGGAATACGAGGTTATGAGCAAGCAGCCAATCAGAAGTGAAACGCCGCTCCAGGGTGTATATAAACAGCACCTTTTCAGGGCTCGGGGTCTTCCTCTTTCCATCGCAATAAACGTTTGCTGCAGAAGGATCCTGGTGTCCCCGTGCATTCTTGCTGGCGAGACGATTGCGTGGGTCACATACCATAAGGCTTCACTTTTTAAATCATTGTTACTTAATTATTAACAAAGCTAACTTGCTAAGCCTTTTGAGGTAGTCTTTCTTTTCCTGGGAGAATTATGTCCAAAACAGCAATCAGATTAGATAAAGCTACAAACCCTTAACAGCAACACATAAGATCTCTAAAATTTAGGCTCCTATCTCCTCGGCAGTCTCACTTTGAACTGCCATATTTGTAAATGTTTTATCCATGCCAATATGCACACCTGTTTTATTTTTAAAAATGTATCACATTGAGTCATAAAATCTCTGATATCCAACAAATTTAAGTATACAAGCATAGCAAATTTACATTCTACTGAAGTTTTCAATGGAAAATACTAGCCCCTACAATTTTAGTCCATAACCTGAAGTATGGCATCCAAGAACAGCACTTTCCACCATTTCCATTGGCTCTCCTGATGCTAGTCACCTCCATATTTTTCACAATGTGCTGAAATGCAACCATACTAGGCTCTCGCAGGTTCAACCACAAGAAGGAAGAGTTGTTGTTTGTTTTTATTTGCATCAAAAATACCAGACCCAGAATTCATATTCCACCACTTATAGAATGTGACCCTCTACTGATAGTGTCACATAGAGAAAGAATCAAAACTCTATGCTATCTTTTCAAACAACCCTCCACAGTCTATCACTTAACATGTGTGTACCCAGAACACCATCACAGATGTGAGTGAACTTGGAAATGTATTTTGTATTCTGGAAAGTCACAGATCAAATCTTCATTGAACAGGGGAGACAGTGAGTGGTCCTTGAGGCATACATTCATTCTTCTCTAGTTGGATTTGTCAGGCATGATCTTTGCATTTCCATTTATGAGATTTATGCATCTAGCTCTTACACCTCTTACCTCTCCTTTCCTATTTTTGAATATGTTTAAAAGCTAAATTTAGGTGACTCCACATGAGAATGATTCAGGAAATATAATTTGCACCACAGAAAAATTGTCAAGACATTATTTCATCTCTTACAGGACTTTTTGTTCACTAAATTGTGGACCAAAACTTTTTGCTTATAGCCAATGAGTTGGCTCATTAGATAAATGTGCTTACTGCCAAGCCAGATAACCTATTTGATTGTGACTGGAAAATGAGCATACATGTACATAATCTCTCTCTCTCTCTCTCTCTCTCTGTCTCTGTCTGTCTCACACACACACACACACACACACACACACACACACTGTCTTCTATACCTTCCTTCTGTTTTTTTTTTAACCTTTCTTATCTCTAAGTTATCGTTCAGGGTTCCATGTATTATGTCAAGTCTACTTTTGTCCCAGAGTTCTGCATGATGGAATCTGTTCAGTGCTACAATGTTAAAACAAAATGGCTACTGTTAAAGCTTACAGAACAGTTTTCATCCCAGCATTTTTAGAATCTCCTTTGCTGGAGAAGGTATTTCTCTGATCCTGCATTTTCCTCTAACCCCATCTCCATGAAACAAATCCTCTATTTAAAATCTTAAGAAAGATTGCATAGAAGGCAACCCTGAGTAGCTCCTTTGACCTTACTTTTCATTGTTTGAGTATAAAATTTTCAATAATTCATAAAGATAGATGCTAGATACTTACTGACAAAGTTATGGTAGATGACAGAGAGATTGACAGACAGAAGATAGAGATTTAGACTTATTTTGAAATATCTAATGCTTGTCTAATGCTAGACAGTATCATGAGATACCTGTTTTCTTTATATGCATGCTCTGAAATTTCATTATGAACTTTCCTGGTGTGCATTGATGTTTGATACCAGCAACTTGGGTGGTTCTCTGTGTCTGGCCATCCTAAACACCTAGTCCTAAAACATTTCATTGTGTTTGTCCCTTACTACTACCTTTCTTTTATTTCTTTCCATTTATTTTTATTCTAAAGCTTAGTGAGTTATGGGATTTTCTATACTCATCTTCTCTACATCTCCTTTCCCCTGATGATATTATTTCCCCATTCCCATGTTTTTATTGTGCTTTTAGAAATTATGCAACAAGGACATTTGTTCAACCATGTTCATAGCAGCTTTATTCATAATAGACAGAACCTGGAAACAACCCAGATGTCCCTCAGTTGAGGAACAGATACAGAAATTGTGATACTTTCACACAATGGAATACTACTCAGCAATTAAAAACGAGGAAATCATGAAATTTGCAGGCAAATGATGGGACGTAGAAACGATGATCCTGAGCGAGGTATCCCAAAAGCAGAAAGACACACATTGTATATACTCACTTATATAGACCTATAAGATAGGATAAACATGCTGAAATCTATACACCTAAAGAAGATAAACAAGAAAGAGGACCTGGGGTAAGAAGATCAATCCTCACTTAGACAGACAAATGGGATGGATATTGAATGTAGGAGAAATCAAGTAACAGGACAGGAGCCTACCACAGAGGGCCTCTGAAAGACTCTACCTAGCAGTAGATCAAAGCAGATATTAAGACTCATAACCAAAACTTCACCAGAGTGCAGGGAATCATATGAAAGAAGGGGAGTTAGTAAGACCTTGAGAGGACAGGAGCTCCACAAGGACCAAATATTCTGGGCACAGGGGGCTTTTATGAGACTGTTTCTCCAATCAAGGTCCACACATGGATATAATCTAGAACCTCTGCTCAGATGTAGCCCATGGTAGCTCAGTATCCAAATGGGTAGCTTATTAAGAGAAACAGGGACTATTTCTTACATGAACTCAATGGTGGGCTCTTTGACCTCTCCCCTTCCCCAGGGAGGAGCAACCCTGCCAGGACTTTGCAGCCAGTTCTGAAGATACCTGATAAACCAGGGTCAGGTGAAAGGGGAGGAGGTCCTCCCCTATCAGTGGACTTGGAAAGGGGCAGGGAGGAGATGAGGGATGGAATGAGGGAGCAGGATACAGCTGGGATATAAAGTTAATAAACTGTAACTAATAATTTAAAAAATTTTAAAAAGTGAAAAAAAAGAAATTACCCTGATTTTATGTCCCAAATTTCTTTTCTCCCTCTCTCTCTGACTCCACCCCTTTTTCTCATCTTTCCTTCCATCCTTCCTTTGTTGTATGTAACTATAAATATTTACCATTGATATATCTTCTGGTAAAACTGCTGTTAGTCCTAAACAATTGTATAACCAAATCACCACACAGAGACTGGGTTTATTTAGTTAACCTAGAACACAATGCTGGGCAATAGTTACTCCCTTCTAAACCTCCAAGCCCTCTTAGTTTCCTAACATTTAGATTTTACCCATTATACTAGCTTTTTTGTGAAATCTTAGGTCTGATTCATTCTCTCCAGGCTGTCCCAAGATCTTTCCTCCAGCTCTCTCTCTCCTTGCTCTCCCTTGCCCTTTCTCCTCCCCCTCATTTCCTGCACTCTAGCTCCTCCCCTCTTTCCTGTCCTGTGGCTCCTCCCATTGCACAACATTGTGACTAGTTGCTTTATTTTGGCCTGTTGACACAAAGTTGAAACAGGATGCTTAGAATTAAGTATCACAATACAATATCCAGATTGAAACCAGAGAATGGGAGTGGGGAGAAATCAGCATTTGAATGAACAAGGGTAAGGTGTATACATTTCAAAAGAACATTATACTAACATTCCTTCTTTGTTTTTGATTCCACTTTTCTGTTTTTTTCCTAAAGATAGGATCTCCTTATGCTGCTCAGGTAAATCCTTTTTTATTGTTTATATTAATTACAGTTTATTTGTTTTGTATCCCAGCTGTAGCCCCTCCCTCATTCCCTCCCAATCCCACCCTCCCTCATCTCCCCCCATACCCCTCTCCGAGTCCACTGATAGGGGAAGTCCTCCTCCCCTTCCACCTGACCCTAGCTTATCAGCTCTCATCAGGACTGGCTGCATTGTCCTCCTCTGTGGCCTGGTAAGGCTGTTTCCCCCTCAGGGGGAGGTGACCAAAGACCTAGCCACTCAATTCATATCATAGACAGTCCCTGTTCCCCTTACTAGGAGACCCACTTGGATACTGAGCTGCCATGGGCTACATCTGAGCAGGCAATCTAGATTATCTAAGTTATATCCATGAATGGTCCTTGGTTGGAGTATCAGTCTCAGAAAAGACTCCTGTGCCCAGAATTTTTGTTTTGGTTGCTCTCCTTGTGGAGCTCCTTTCCCTTCCAGGTCCTACTATCTCCCCCTTCTTTCAAAAGATTCTCTGCACCCTGCCAAAGTTTGGTTATGAGTCTCAGCATCTGCTTTGATACATTGCTGAGTAGAGTCTTTCAGAGTCTCTCTGTGGTAGGATCCTGTCCTGTTTCCTGTTTTCTCCTTCTTCCAATGTCCATCCTGTTTGTCTTTCTGAGTGAGAATTGACCATCTTACCCAGGGTCCTCCTTCTTGCTTAGCTTCTTTAGGTGTACAGATTTTATCCTATATGTCTAATATTCACTTATAGCTGAGTATATACCATGTGTGTCTTTCTGGTTTGGGGATACCTCACTCAGGATGATCTTTTCTAGATCCCACCATTTGCCTGCAATTATCAGATGTAGCCCTTAGCAGCTCAGTATCCAAGTGGGTTCTTTAATAAGGGGAATAGGGGCTGTCTCTGACATGAGCTCAGTGGCTGGCTCTTTGATCACCTCCCCCTGAGGGAGGAGCAACTTTGCCAGGCCACAAAGGAGACAATGCAGCCAGTTCTGATGAGACCTGATAAGCTAGGGTCAGATGGAAAGGGAGGAGGACCTCCCCTATCAGCGGAGAGGGGCATGGGAGGAGATGAGGGAGGGAGGGCGGGATTGGGAAGGAACGAGGAAGGATGCTACAGCTGAGATACAAAATGAATAAACTGTCATTAATATAAAAAAATTAAAAAATTAAGTAGCTAGATGCCTAAAAATTTACATTAGTGTTTATTAATTGTGCAAAGTAATTGGTTTCACTACAGCATTTTATATACATATATAATATGTTTGACTCCTTATTTACTCACTTGTCTCTCTTCCTCCTTCTGCCATTTCCACTCCTAATTACTGAGAATCTCATAATAATTAAAGAAAAAGAAGCTGTTAATTTGCAAATGGTGAGGGGCAAAGGAGGAGTTGGAAGGAGGAGAAGGGAGAGGAAATTTATGTAATTATATTTGTTTTAATTGACAACAAAGAACTGGAGAGATGGCTTAGCAGTTGAAAGCACTGATTGTTCTTTTAGAGAACTCAGGTTCAATTCCCAACATCCCCATGACAGCTCACAATAATTTGTAACTCTGGTTCCAGGAAACCCAATGCCCTCTTCTGGCCTCTGAAGACACTACACACATAGACATACATGCAGGCAAAACATTCATACATAAAGTAATAAAATAACAAATTTTTGTTTAAAAATGGTAAATATTTTTAAAGATTTCAAATATAAGAGAAAATATAAATCTTTTGTTTCTGAGATTAGTTTGTTTTACATAATGATCTCCAGTTAAAAATTTATTTAAATAAATATGCTTAAATCTTTGTTGACAACAGAACATAAGTTAATCACATGCTGGCAGCTATTTGAGAACCGAATTGGATGTAACAGCTCTGCATATGCAGAAATAAGTGTAGATGGAGAACTTCCAAGTGGGACTCCTGTGAATGACATGGCTCTGCAGAACACTGAGCACTCTTGACACATTGTGGACCAAGTAAAGGGCCATTACGTTGCGACTTCCATGTTACTTGCATTCTCAAAAGTCAGAGTTCATGAGTAAAACAGTTACATTCCATATTCAGATAACTACAAATCTAGCCCTTTCCCTACTGACTCCAGCCCTGTTTTCCCAAGTTAACCTCTTGAAACTGGGGAATTCACCTGACAGTCAGTGGGTTCGCACAGTTTTTCAGCCAAGTGGTAATCAAAATGAACAACAATAACAAATCTTCTGCTCACATTGTCATCACTTTAGTTGCATTTACTTTATTAGTATTGCATGTCATATAAATAAATCATACTGTAATTCGGCTTCAAAATAATTATTTATAGCATGGGAGTGGACCAGTAGGGCATCATTTTGGAATTTAAAATTCTAACACTTGGATAATTGCCATTATTTATTCTTTTCCCCTCAACGTAATTTAATTCTCTATGTAGCACATTCTATCTTTTTAAATGGACACCAGAAATCAAGGTACTCTGACACATTCTTGAAAAGATAACAAAGTATGTACAAGGTTCTATTGAATTTTACTGACTTAGAATTTCAGAAACCAGCACATGATAAGAATTCGTTGATTGCCTAGCCAGGTTCAAGGTGGTACATTTTGTTAGTCTCACTATGGGTTTTATCTCTCTAATGTAAATTCTTTGTCCTTTAATAGTAGATTGTCTTAGCAAATATTACACTATGATTCATTATTTTTAATTCACAAACATCTAATAACTACTTATTAACAACTTATATCCAATAACTAGTCACTGTATTAAGTAATGTTGAAGTGATAAAAAACAAAGTTTATATGGAGCACATCTTTACTTAGCTTACAATGTCATATGCAGAAAATTCTCAAAGCAAAAACATAAAAATAAAAATTCTGGAGGCAGGGAAATAGTGCAAATGAGATTTACTTGAGTTTTAGGAATACTAATTCACTTTGCAAGTGATGGATACTTTCTTATTCCCGGTGTGAATATCACTGTCATTCCAATATCCCTGGAGGCAAGCATAAAGCTCTGTTTCTATGACATTCCCTCAGCTCAGAAAAGAAAATGATGAGCAAAATAGAAATGAATAAGGTCTTTTTGCTTTGTGGTCATAAGAATATGCTTATGTCAGATAACTCATATTGAAATGAGGAATTTTTAAAATAGAGTTTTGAATGCTATTTGTTCTTGTTGCTTGCACTCTTCTACATATCTCAAAAGTAGATACAAGGTCTGAAGAGTAGCATCTAGCTGGCGAAGTGCTTGTTGCACAAACATTTGTACCTGAGTTTGATTCCAGAACCCACATCAAAGAGTTGTGTGTCATAGTACATGCTTGTAACCCCAGCTCTGATAAAGTGGCTAGCCAGCCAGCCAGCCTAACCATAGCAGAAAATTCCAAGCCATTGTGAGACCCTGTTTCAAAAAAGAAGGTGGATGACTCTAGATGAGCAACATCTGATGCACACCTCTGGTCTCTGTGTGTACACAAGCATTCCCATATGTTCTGCAATACACACACACATACATACACATACACACAGACACACACAGAGATACTCACACATACATACACACAATACATACATACATACACACATACATACATACACATACATACATTCACATACATGCAAACACACACAAACACACATTAAAAATACAAACTGATTCGGTAACACACTCCTGTAATCCCATCACTTGGGGAAGCAGGCAGGCAGATCTCTGAAATCGAGGCCAGCCTGGTCTACAAAGCAAATCCAGGACATCTTAGACTACCCAGAGAAACCCTGTCTCAACAAAAAACAACTAATCAAACAGACAAAAAAGTACAAACCCCAGTGCAGTATAGATGCTCAGTGATGTGTTTTGAAGACTGCTTGAATCCCCAGGTGAACACAGAAAGACAATTTATATACACCATCATTCTGTCAAACATAAAGCAGAAAACATGTCAAGTTTCATTTCCTCAATTAAAAAAATAATCTGGTGCCATGATCCCTGATTCAAATATTTCTTAACACACATATTTGATTGTGTTTTGAAAAAAGTATATATTACTAATATTATTTGATTGCAAAACAAAAACTAAAGCTTCTTGCTGGTGATGGTCATTATTTAGAAATAGAGTTTCTCTTTCCTTTTTTTTTTTCCGTATACACATAAACATCTATCCAGACACTGTCATGTGAGGAGGGGCGCAGAGGACATCAGAAATGACTTGTAACCCCAGCTTCTTGAACCTTCAGTTGAATTATAGCGATCATTGGGGATGTCACCCTGAAGTCACCAGACTCTAGTTTTCAGGTAGTCATATTTTCAACCTTGTATAAAGATGTTTCTTATACTAATCGTAGAAAATAGCAAAAGAAAGTCAATGTCCTGGGAAAGCCATGAAGGCTTCACCTACAGACACTGGAACATTTGTCTCTCACACACAAACAAGCCATTTTTCTAACCCTTGTGGCATTTTTAAAAGCGTCTGTTTTTGAGAAATAAACCTTTGACTGTTCCTCTCTCAGAATTCACCCAGATGCTTGGTATTATTCTGGTAGAAGGCCCTCAACTTAGCCTTTCCTATGACAATGGCCTCTGTCACAACAGTTGGCCAAAGTTTGAATTCTGCCAATTGCCAAGGACATTTACTCCAATTGTCTGGAAGCTGAGAGCATAAACGTAAAAGGCTTGTGGAAACAGTCAGGGGCAGCACGAGTCACACAGGACCTGCTTCTGTGTTTGTTTCTTTCCCACTATAAATCTTCACTCTCAGTGATGGGCTAGGATGACATTTTGAGTCCTCAGAGACTTCAGAGACCATGTTAGCAAACCTAAAAAATATCCATCTTTTTTTTTTATATTCCTCGTATTTGCACCATGTCCCTAGGCAGGGAGACTTGGAGAATATCTGCATTATATTGATGCAGTACTAAAGAGACTTTCCTCAGGGAGGTGTTATTTCTCTCAAACAAAATGTACTGTCTTGGGTTTGGAAATGGGACAAGAAGAAATAGGTTTTTCTGTGGTATTCCAAGGCATGTGCTTCTGACTTAAAAACAGGAGGCTTGTGGGAGGGTAGCTGTTCGTTTTGTTCATAGATCAAGATGTTAAAGGACTTGGAAGAGAAGGGATTGGAATAGTAGTTACAGAACAGTCTGGAGAAATGTTATTGGATAGAACATTTAGAGTAGAACAAAAAGATGTCCATGAATCAATTAAATAAATATTCACCAAAAGGCATTCCATGTGAAGAATGCAGTCAAGGACTACCTGAACAAAATTATGCTTTCAGTAAATGTCATTCACTGCCCTTCTCCAGACATGCTAGACTCAAAGCTTGCAGCTTGCTAAACATGCATGTGGAAGGTGTGATCTTGCTGGCAGGAACAGAGGTAATAATTATGACACTAACGTATCTTGAGTACAGGTGACCTGGTTACCACTACAGTTGAGTTCAGAATCCAACAACAGAGATCAGCATGGAGTTCAATGTGCCATCCATGCCTAAAAGCAGCTGTATGGTAGCATAGTGATTACACTTGGACCTTCTACCACAAAGTAGTAGAGATTCAACCTCACCAGAGCGGACAAATATGTAGGAATGAATTTCCTTTCTTTATACACAATGCCAAAGCCATCTGTCTTCTCACGCAATGCCTCATCCATCACTCTGAAGCTAATCATTGCTTCAAATTATTTCAGAGTCAAAGAACCACAGCAATGGACTCATGCCCAAGGAATTAACTGTCATACAGTATATCCTATTAGTCAAAGGTTTCCGGACTATGAGGAAAAAAATGGCCGGTTTATTGAAGTTAGCTCATGTCTTTTACCTTATATTCAAAATTTATAATTTAATAATCAAGAGGTAGAATTAATTTTTCACCTTTTTTTAGTGGTGCTGGGGATCAAATCCTGAGCCTCATTGATGCTCAACACTCTACCACTGAGCTGGGTGCCCAGCATGCCTCCCATTACTATATTTAATAAACCATAGAGAGACAGTGTTTGGATGGGGTAATGGCTCGACTGGGGACATGAAAATAGAGCCACTGTTGTAGCTGAGGTTTTGTGTCACTGGAGTGATAGACAAATGGGAAAATACTCAGTGGCGAAAGTTACTGAACTTAACCCTAAACAGGGAAAGTCGCTTTATCCTAGATTCCATGCTTTATACCTTTCTTCATTGTCAATTTTTTCCTGAATCCTTAACTGTAACCATGAACACCACTGTCTCCCCAAGTCTTGATCTCTGATAGTGAATCCAGTTTGCCCAGTCGTGAGACCTTTATCTTGGTGTTCGTTTACTTTAATTCAGTGTTGGCTGGATGTGTGGTGAGCACCTGTTCCTTTGCTACCTTTGCCTTGTAGGTGATGCTTTCACGTCTCATCCCTTAAGTGCTTACTATGTGATACGGCTTTTTTCTTATTATTCTCTTCTCAGATATGCTTTACTGAATTATAGAAAGTTCTTTTCTATTCCTAGTCTGATAAGAGTTGCATCCTGAACATCTCCTTAAGAATTTTTCAGCCACTTCAGATTTCTCTTCTGAGAATTCACTCTATAGGTCTGTACTCCATTTTTAAATTAGAATATTTGGCTTTTTGATGTCTAGTTTCTTTTTTTCTTTTTTATATTAATTATATTTATTCACATTGTATCCCAACTCATCTCCTTCCATGCCTCTTCCCCAGTCCAGAGACAGGCGAGGTCTTCCTCCCCTTCCATCTGACCCTAGCCTATCAGGTCTCATTAGAACTGGCTGCATTGTCTTCCTCTGTGGCCTGGTAAGCCTGCTTCCCCACCACGGGGAGGTGGTTAAAGAGCCAGCCACAGAGTTCATGTCAGAGACAGTCCCTGTTTTCCTTACTAGGGAACTCACTTGAGACTGAGCTGCCATGGGCTACATCTGAGCAAGGGTTCTAGGTTATCTCCATGAATGGTCCTTGATTGGAGTATCAGTCTCAGAAAAGACCCCTGTGCCCAGATATTTTGGTTCTGTTGCTCTTCTTGTAGAGCTCCTGTCCTCTTCATGATAAACATATGGAAACTGTACACCTAAAGAAGCTAAGTATGAAGGAGGACCCTGGGTAAGATGATAAATCCTCACTCAGAAAGGCAAACAAAATGGACATTGGAAGAGGGAGAAAACAGGGAACAGGACAGGAGCCTTCCACAGAGGGCATCTGAAAGATTCTACCCAGCAGGATATCAAAGCAGATGCTGAGATGCATAGCCAAACTTTGGGCAGAGTGCAGGGAATCTTATGAAAGAAAGGAGAGATATAAAGATGTCTAGTTTCTTTACCTCTTTATATATTTTGGATATTGGCCCTTTGTCAGAGCTGTACTCAGCTATTAAAAGAAAAAGACATCATGAAATTTGCAAGTAAATAAATGGAACTAGAGAAAAATCATCCTGAGTGAGGCTCATATGGGTAGGCTTACAGAGACTGAAAAGACAGTCATGGAGACTGTATGGGTCTGAGGTAGCCCCTCTGCAACTCAGAACCAGAAACACATTAGGTATGTAGTCACATATAAGTGAGTACTAACTGTTAAGTATAACCATGCTAACAATCCACAAACACAGGGAGGCTAAGTAACTAAGTAACAAAGAGAGCTCAAGGGGGATGCACAGACCTCCCAAGGAACGGAAAATAGAATAGACTTTGTGGGCAGACTGTGGGTGAGTGGGTATGGGACCAGGAGGGATCAGGAAGGGGTACCAGGGGTGGGATGTACGGAGACAGAGTACTAGAAGAGACTAATGGAATTGTGGGAAGCATTTGGGAGGCAATGTGGAAACCTAGTACAATGGAAACTCCCTGGAATCCATGAGGGTTTCCCTAGGGAAAACTAGTAATGGGGGATGTGGAGCCTGATCCAGCCATCTTCTGTAATGAGGCAAGTCTTCCAATGGTGGGACTGGGATATCAACCCAGCCATAAAACCTCTGACCTACAATTTGTTCTGCTTGCAAGACGTGCTTGGGAAATGGTAACAGAACTTGTGGAGTGACCAACCACTGACCGGCCCAAATTGAGGCACATGCCACAAGAGAGGGCCCATGCCTGACACTGTCTGAATGACCAGGAACCAGACACTGGATATCCTACATTCCTAGGATAGAACCAAACACAACAATTTTTTTAAGTCAATGAAATGATTCTTAATGATAGTTTGCAATTCTCAGATCGGAGCCTAGCCCAATCATCATCAGAGAGGCTTCATCCAGCAACTGATGGAGCAGATGCAGAGACATTAAAGCCAAACATTTAGTGGAGCTCAGGATATCATAGCACATGGGCCAGAGGATCACCCTAAGCAGGGCTCATGGGGGCTCACAGAGACTGAAGAGACACCGTGTACGGGCCTGAGCTAAGCCCTCTGCGTAAGTGTTATGGTTCTGTAGCTTGATGTTCTTGTGGGACTTTTGTGGGTAGTGAGGGCTATCTCTGACTCTTTTACCTGCTTGAGGGACCCCTTTCCTCCTGTGAAGTTGCATTATCCAGCCTTGATATCAGGGTTTGTGCCTAATCTTACTGTGACTTGTTATGCCAAGCTTGGTTAATATCCCTGGGAGTCCTGCTACTTTCTGAAGGAAGAGGAAGAGGAGGAAGAGGAGGAAGAGAAATGGATCTGGAAGAGAGAGTTGGAGGAGCTGGGGAAGTGTAGGGAATGGAAACTGGTCAGGATGTAATGTATGACAGAACAATAAAAAAAAGAGTTACCTCTTATTTGGATGTAGAATTTTTTTCATTTTTTCTCTATCTCTTGGAACAATCTGAAAGTCTAGTCCACTGAGAGTAGTTTCAGTTAGTTATTACAATGATAATACATCAACACTTTTATTCCAAACTTGGTGCCTTCAAGCAACACATTCTATGTGTTTATCATTCCAGAATTTCATACATGTGTTTTAATCAGATCCACCCCCACTCCTTTCCCTTCAGCTCTGCCTCTGCCTTCCTGCCATTCCTCACAACTTTATGTGCACTTTTTCAGCCCACAGAGTCCACTAAGTGATGATAGAATGTGAGTGTGTATAGATACACTTCCACCGCTGCATGGACAGCCTCTCAAGGCCCACATCACTGAAGAACACCGAGCCTTCCTCCCCCAGCAGCCATGAACTGCCAAAGCACCTTCAGCAGGGATAGGGTTTCATGACCATTCCCCATCTGTGCTGAATATTTGGCTGGATTTTTGTTAAATGTATGTGTTTATGGACATTTCTTAATGAGTCTTCCAAGCTTGATAGGATTAACTCCTAAGTGTGGGATTGACTCGTGTCTGAACCGTATGTCACATTTTTCTGAGAACATCTGATTTCTTGGGGATAAAGTCTCACTTTCTATAAATACAAAGGGGTAAAAAGAAACAAGCAATGCATTTGGCATAGGAAAGTGACCTACCTTCACTCAGGTCTGTATTCTATTGACAGAAGCCAAATGCTCAAGAGAACATGACAGTATGCTCCACCTCTACAAATCCAATGTCAAAAGGTAGAACTAAAAGAGAAATTGGGAAAGAGAATAGCATGAACCAGAAGATTGCAAGTTGTGCATCCAGCTCACTTCTGTGTCTTTTATACTAGCCTAGCAAACAACACTTAAACTTGTTACTAAACACTCTTGGGAGAGCACATCTGTTGTCACTTACCACCATCATCTCTTTGATCCCAGAGCTGCAATGCTTAAAGAACAGCCTTTAATTTTTATGTTTTTTTTTCCTTTGTTCTTTCTTCAAGATGTGTGGTCTACCGTATTTGTAAACAAATTTCCTACTTAGTTGGAAAGAGATGTAACATTCTGAACACTAATCAAAAGGAAGAATATTTCCATGAATGTCAGAACAATCCAGAGTCCAAAGAAAAATTATGGAGGATGAAGAGGAATAATACAGGATTCTAAAAGATCAAAACCACAAAGGAGTGCTCAGTATGTGGCACCTGGCAACAGCATCAGAATGCATGAAGCTACAGATGAGAACTACAAGAAGAAACATATGAATCTACTATTGTATTTGGATGTCCACGTTCACCCACCAATAACAGACAAATAAAGCAAGGAGAAAAATCATGATAATGAGGTAGAAATAAATAATCCACCACTGAAATAATTGACATTTACAGGCTACTTTGTCCAACAAAAGTCAAATATTCATTCTGTTCAGCTCATATGAAGCATTCACCAAGATAGACGACATTTCTGGATCATAAAACCTGCTGTCACAGAATTAAAACAGTAAATGTAAAAACTGGTATGGCATAGCATTAGAAATGGGATAACAATGGGAAAGAAATACAGCTTCATATCAACATCTCCTGCTGGTTAAAATGTCCCTTCATGGCTAAGTATCCTGAAATTGCTGTTTAGTGCTTTCTCTTATAGCAGTGACTTAGCTGCTGGGGGAATATTCATAGCCACGATACATTTACACTGTGAAACATCTACACCATCCAAAGACTGCAGCTTAATTATAATATCAACAGCATTGTAATTTTGACTCCTCCCACTCTTTATAGTCTTTTCAGAGAATCTCAGAAGATATAATGTGCCACAATTTGAAGAGGAAAAAAATGGTTACTCACCCTATGAATATGCCATATATATATATATATATATATATATGTGTGTGTGTGTGTGTGTGTGTGTGTGTGTGTGTGTGTGTGGATTTTTGTGCTGTGCTCTCTTCTACTTTTGGTGTTAAATTCTTTCTTTAGTGGGTCAAAAACTACATAGAGCACCAGGCCCTTTAATAAAAGTGAATGTATATGTTTTCTATAGGAAGTATACATGTTATAACCCTACACTTCTAATTTCAAACAACTACAAACTAAGGGGAAAGGTGTGATAGATTTAACCTAGGGAATTTAATATAAGAATCTCTGGACTTGAAGATGGAGACATAGTTTATCTTATGTTATGTCCAGTAAGTAATGTTTATTAAATGAACTAGGAAAGGGAGGAACAAGAACATATTGTAGTTTGGATATGAAGTTCCCCCAGCTGCAAAGATCCATAAATTATATCATATTCAAGGTTTAGTTTAAGCCAGCATTGCTGAGACCCACACAAGATCAAGCCAGCACGGAGTAGGGTCCCAACTCCTAGCTGAGGAGTCCTGATAACTGATACCTTCTAGAGGAGAGAGAGTCTGGTGTTTTTAGGGGGGAGGGGAGGGTGATTCCTGTTAGGGTAAGCATGCACCAGTGGGTAGCCCAGGTCCCACTGTACAAAGGCAGCACTAACTAGACTCAGCAGTTACCCTCTCCCACATTAAGGATCAGATAAGTAGTTGGGGAGTGTCCAGAAGAAGTTGGAGGAGAAGGGCTTGGAAATGTATGTGTGGATATGATTAAGATACATTGTATACATGTATGAAATTGTCAACGAATTAATAAAAGTTAATTTTTTAAATTAGATTTTATTTTAAAATTAAATGCAAATACAGAAAAATGCAAATGAGAATTTCTTCCACATTCATCATGGTACCTGAATTATCAAATTATCCTCAGTGATTTTGTAAAAATTATATTCATCTTTAACCAACCAAATGGTTTTCTTACATGATTTCTGATATTATTTACAGAAATACATTAAAACTATTTTTGGTCTGAAGATGAAAGATGTTTTTCATCATTCCTCTCTTTATCCGGATAATTTTAAAATAAATAGTCCATAAAATATCACAAAAGAGGAATCTGAGCTAGCATATTAGTTGTCTTTAGCATGCTAAATCAGCTGCACATATTTTTTGTGACATGGAAGATTAAGACTTCATGGTAAGGGGATTGCTTGGTGGGTAAAGTTCTGGGTTTGCAAGCAGGAAGACTTTTGTTTGACCACTAGAACTCACATTAAAATGCCAGGAATAATGGCATGTGTTTTTGCAATTCCATTGGTGGAAAAATAAAGACAATTCGGTCCCTGTTGCTAAAGAAAAATATGAACACATTGAAAAACAACAAAAATACTGTCCTTTGCCTTGTTTGGATTCTTATTAAAAAATGTGTTAGTCTGGGTCATTCATAGAATTTATTACTCTCACTTCTGGACGCTGGGGAGTACCAGGAAAGTCTGTCTGAAGAAGGTCCACACCTTGAGGATGCTATATTCTATGTGTCACTTAGAGGACTGGGAAGCCTCCCTCAGCTGTTCTCGAAGTCCAGCCTCCTGACAGTCTGGGCTCTTTTCATCACTGGGGGATTAACTTCCAACATCTGTACTTGAGAGGCCATGTATATTCTGACTGTAACAGTAGCATAAAGAACAGTTACAAAAGAAGAGCATTTCAAAGCTTCATAATAACTAGTTGTACCTTAAGGGTCATTCAAGGAAAGGGAATTTATGACCTTAGGATGAATTGGTAAAAATTATCATATTGGAGGATCTATCCAACATTAATGGGAGAAGGAAGTGGCAGGATATTGTATTACTCACTATTATGACCAAGATTATGACAAAAATCAACTCTAGAGAGGAGAGGTTAGTTTTGTGTAGCAATTTAGAAAAATTCAGGCCCTCATAGTAGGAAATAGCATGGAAGAAGGCTTTCTGAAAACCTTGTCTATCTGAAATAAATAAATAGATGACAACTGGTCAAGAGCTGATAGAAGTAGGGAGGATGTGTGCTAAATAAATTCACATCCCTCAAGTTGACTCTGTATTCTGGGCAGCATTATTATCATGTATATCCCAATTTTTTTATCCTTGCTTGTCCACCAAATAGTTACTAAATCAACGGCTGTGCATCAGTCAAAACTTAGGGTGGCAGAAACAATTTTAGAGAAGCATCTTAAAATTCGGTGGATGGTAAAAACAAATTGACCATTTCAACACACTGTCATGAGGGGTGTATAGAGAACTATAACAAAATTACTATTCTAGCAGTATCTCTAAATTTAAAATAATTGTTATTTAGCAAATTCTCCCCCCCCCCGCCATTCCTCTCTCTCTCTCGGTATCTATGTATGTGTGTAGCATTCACTGTGTGGGTGGATGCACTCTTGTGAATGTATATAGAAGACAGAGAAGCAGTGTATGTCTTCCTCCATCAGACCCCTCCTTGTTGCCTTGAGACAGAGTTTCTCTTTTTTATAATTTTTATTTTTTTATATTAATCATTTGTATCCCAGCTGTAGCCCTCTCCCACACTCCCTCCCAATTCCACCCTTCCTCCCTCATCTCCTCCCTGCCCCTTTCCAAGTCCACTGATAGGGAAGGAACTCCTCCCCTTCCATCTGACCCTAGCTTATCAGGTCTCTTCAGGACTAGCTGCAATGTCCTTCTCTGTGGCCTAGCAAGACTTCTCCTCCCTCAGGGGGAGGGGATGTCAAAGAGCCAGCCATTGCGTTCATGTCAGAAATAGTCCCTGTTCCTCTTAATAGGCTACTCACTTGGATACTGAGCTACCATGGGCTACATCTGAGCAGGGGTTCTAGGTTATATCCATACATGGTCCTTGGTTGGAGAAACAGTCTCATAAAAGACCCCTGTGCCCTGATATATTTGGTCCTTGTGGAGCTCCTGTCCTCTCAAGGTCTTACTAACTCCCCCTTCTTTCATATGATTCCCTACACTCTGCTGAAGGTTTGGTTATGAGTCTCAGCATCTGCTTTGATCCACTGCTAGGTAGAGTCTTTCAGAGGCCCTGTATGGTAGGCTCCTGTCCTGTTACTTGTTTTCTCCTACTTCCAATGTCCATCCCATTTGTCTTTCTAAGTGAGGATTGATCATCTTACCCTTGGTCCTCTTTGGGAGTCAATATTTTGAGCCAATGAGTTTCCAGGATCTACTTATCTCCATAACCCAGTGCTGGAAATACAGCCATATGCAGCCATGCTCAACATTTTTGCATGGGTTCTGGGAGGTTGGAGTAGGGTTCTCAGGCTTGCATAAAAAGTATTCTTACCCAGGGAACCACCTTTCCAGCCACTATTATTAGCAAATTCTTCACAGTGGACTTGGATTTTCGCTTTGTTTTGTGTTGGGTTGTTGTTGTTGTTTGCCATCATGGACTCTATGCTCTAGAACTGTAAGTAAGCCCAAAAAACATTTTCTATAATAATAATACATTTTTATTTATTTTGCATCCCACAGGTACCCCCTCCTCTCCTCCCAGTCCTACCTTCCCCCTTCCCCTCTCCCTTTCTCCCCAGAAGAAAGACCCCTACCCCCATATCAACCTTCCCCCGCACATCAAGTCACATCAGGACTAAGCATATCTGCATCCCCTGAGGCCAGGCCAGGCAGCGCTGCCAGGGCAAAGTTATCTAAGAGCAGGCAATAGAATACACGTTAGAAACAGCCCCCTCTTCACTTGCCAAACAACACATATGAACACCAAGCAGCCCATCGGCTACATGTGTGCAAGGGGCATAGGTCCAGATCATTCATGCTCCTTAGTTGAAAGCCCCAATGGGACTGGGTTAGTTGTCTCTGTTGGTCTTCTTGTAAGCTCCCTGTTCCCTCCAGGTTCTTCCATCTTTCCCCCAATGCTTCCACAGGACTCCTGGAGCTCTGCTCCATGTTTGGCTACAAGTTTCAGCATCTGTCCCTATCTGCTGCTGGCTGGAGCCTCCCAGAGGACAGTCAAGTTAGGCTCCTGTCTGCAAGCAGAGCATCATTAATAGTGTCAGGCGCTGGCTTTGTACCATGGGCTGAGTCTCAGGTTGGGCCAATTATTGGTTGGACTTTCCCTCTATCATTGATCCCTTGTTATCCCTGCACTTCTTGTAAGCAGGGTAATTTTTGGCTCACACATTTTGTTGGTGGGTTGTTGCCTCCCTCCTTCCACTAGTTCTACTTGGCTAGGAGGTCGTCTTCATGTACTCCCCTGTTAAGGCTCTCAGGTAGAGTCACAGCTATATCCTCCCAGGAGCTTACCCTGTCACAGGCCTCCAGCTTGACAAAGAGATGCCCCCCTCAGATTCACTTCTTGTTCCCAGCCCTCTCACCTCCCTCACCCACCCCCATTCTCCCCATATCTGATTCCCATCCTTGTTTCCCTCCCCATTCCATCTCCTGTCCAGTTCCCTCTCTTTGTCCACCTCTGCTGTCTACTCTATTTCCCCTTCTAAGTGACATTCGGGTACCCTCCCTTGGGTCCTCCTTGTTACACAGCTTCTTTGGGTCTGTGGACTGTTGACTGGCTATCCTGTATTGTAGGTCCAATATCCACTTATAAGTGAGTAAATACCATGTGCATCTTTCTGGGTCTGAGATACCTCACTTGGGATGATCTTTTCTGTTCTATCTATTTCCCTGAAATTTTCATTATTTCTTTGTTTTTAATAGCCAAGCAGTATTCCATTGTATAAATGTACCACAATTTCTGTATGCATTCTTTGGTTGAGGTTTTTTCCAGTTTCTAGCTACTTTGAATATAGCCACTGTGAACAAAGTTGAGCAAATGTCCTTGTTGTATTGTGGAGTATAATAATTATTAAAACAGCCAATGGACTTTTAATTTACATTATATACCAGAAACAAAAAAAAATACACAGGTATAAGTATTTCAGAAGACTAGGACATTGTATGCTCATTCCTTTTAAGAGTGCTGCACAATATTCAGAACATGGGCACTATCATCCCGGGAAGAAAAGGACCAACTAGTACGAAGCATCAGCTCTTTATTTCTGGTTTGTGACCAAATCCTGTTGTTTTCATTTCAAATAAAAAGTGAAATCACATAGGGAATCTTTCGTAAACAGTGATAGAAAAGAAAAGAGACTGAAAAGTAATGTAAATATGATGCTATCCCAGGTACTAAATTTGCTTCTTACCATCTGAGAGCAGTAGGATTTTTCAGCAAGGCCCTGTCATCATGAGTAAACATGCTGTATGGGTACAGTCAGGAGGTTGTTTTATAAATCTCTCCTCATGAACATCCTCTGAATTCAGGAGTGAACTGTTGAGTCTTTGCAGCACATTTTAGATATCTCTATTTATCAAAATTGAATAACGCCTCAGATTCTGCTTCTTTAACACCAACCCATTGGATTTGGCAACTGCAAACCTATGGGAAAAACACACTGTGAATTCTAAATGGCTTGGCTAGAAAAAAGAATTATCTGAATATAATTCCAGCCAGCATGAATGATCACAAAAGCTGAGATCCATGGCCAAATTGCTGCCACTGAGGATTAACTAATATCAATTGAGCGTCTGAGTACATCTGGCACCTGACCAAGACTATCTTTCTCACTCCGCCTTCACAGAAAATGGCGTGAAGATTAGAGCTAGTAGCACTAACAAATGTACAACATACCACCTACAACAGGTGACAAAGGGTGATGCACACAGGTTGGACCTTCTTTCCTTTCAGGTAGCAAAAACACTTTTGTAGTCACTTATCTAAGAACACTTTGTCTTTTCCATTCAGAGAATAACAAAAGAGCTAAAGATTTTCTAGTTTCCAACTACCTGCCAAACCTTGAGTGGCCACATCCTATGTGTCTAATCAGTCTTTACAGTAGCTCAGCGAGTGTGTGATGTTTGGTATTCTGGGGACTTTTCACAGAATGTATAAGTGCTAGAGCCATAACAGGTGTGTGGCTGTTTGGTGTTTAGATGCTGTTGGTTCCTTTTAGCTGCAGTTTGTTAAGGAATCGTGTGCCAAGAAGGAACAAGAAGAGGAGGGGGAGGAGGAGGAAGATGACAGCAAAGAAGACAATAAGGACAAAGAGGAAAAGGAAGAAGAAGGAGGAGAAGAAGAAGAAAAAGAAATAATTACATATCCTGATGGCAAAGATCAAACTTGCCCCAAGGAACTCAATACCCCTGATCTAAATAATCTCCATGTCTGTTAATTAAATTTGTCTTTGTGTGCTTTTCGTTTGAGGTTTAGCCTATTGATGCCCACCCAATTTATGCTCTAGAAATTAAAATCACATTACTACATTTTAGTATTTGAAATATAGGGAAAGTCAGGCCATTTTCTTGTGATTCATAGTCTCATTAATAATTTGAAAATGAATCTATAGATTGCTTTTGGTAGAATAGCCATTTTCACTATGTTAATCCTGCCGACCCATTAGCATGAGATATCTTTCCATCTTCTGATATCTAACGTTTGCAAAAGGAGCAAAGACTCAGGTCAAGAGTTCACTTTGCAACCTTTCACTTGGAAACGGCTTTAATTCCCTCTGGTTTCATACAATACTTGTTTAACCCCATGGCTGTGTCAGGCTAGAAGCACTCCGCCTCTTTCTGTAATAAAGCTATCACTTTCCATTTATGGCACAGTTGTCAATCTATTAATTGTGATCATCACATCAGCTATTCACAGCAAAGTTTTTTGTCTCACATTTCTGTTCAATGACTCACCGGCTTACAGCGCCCGAGCTTTTACGGGTGACCATAGTTGATTATTTTGATGTGTTGCATATGGTTCTCTGTACCCTTAGCTTCAGCCAACTTTTATATTTTGTTCCCTTCGTCTGTCACATATTTCCCTCCCTGCAACTTTAATTTTATCTTTTTCTCGAAAGTAAAATGTCCCATTCTAGCATAATTTCTGTAAAGGTCACTGTTGGGAATTTACACATGATTCATTAAAGCAATTTCTTCAGAGAAGAGAACATTGCTGCCTGAAGGGTGTTATATAACCTCAAAATGGTCAAGCAGACACATATTTCTAAGAACTATTTTTAAAATGTACTTCAGCGTTTAAAATAATGTATGTCAGTGGGACAAGGAACGGTAGTCTATACCATATGCTGAGATACTGTTAAACCTGAGAATCATGAGAGAAAAAAAAAACAGTTCCACATTTTCAAGGCAAGCTTTAATGAAATACTGGCCAGGTCCATTCCAGGGTTCCCAGGAAATGGTGACAATTCATGCTTTGCAGAGGTGAAACAGGCAAAACCACAAGGCCGTCATATTTCCCATCAGGTCCAGGGGAAAGCCTATTTCCTGGCCCCTACCTCCTGCCCACATCCAATAAAGCACTTCCATTGCAAACAAACTTGTTAGGGAAGTGAAAACATATGGATTGTTAATTGCCAAAAGCCACAGCCTCCAGCATTCCAGGAAGTTATCTGTCCTTGGGCATGTTATGCTTATACGTTAACTTTGGCTCTTACAATACAAATGTGCACAATACTGTCAAAATAAATCCAGATGAAACATTTATTTTGACAATATTATACACATTTGTATGTAAGAGCCAAAGTTAACCTATAAGCAACAACCTTCATAAACCCCTACAATGTCCATCTTCCAATGTCATGTCGTGTGTGTGTGTGTGTGTGTGTGTGTGTGTGTGTGTGTGTGTGTGTACGCTTGATAGTCCACTAAATTCAGTTAGTGCCGCTCAGATGTGCATGACACTGGGGCATTAATTGGAACATGGGAAATCCAGAAATGAGAACACCCTCAAAAAAATGTTTCTCCCTCCTTCAGCAGCTATCAAATGTCCACAGCTACTCGGTATTTGGTGTCAAACCCAAGACAAACAGCCGAGGTGCCTACCTAACATATCAAAGTAGACCTGGCTACCAAGTTCTACCAGCATCCCTCAGTCTCTACCTGTTACAGGGACCTCCTGGCTGGTATACCTTCACCTCTACCCTGAACTTCTCCAGCCCAATTAATGAGTTGGGCTGCCTTTCCCCATGCTGCCCTTCCTTATTTAATTCAGTCATTTTGGCTACATGGCCCTTTTTGGTCTATTCTTTGTCCTCCTGGCCTCTTGGTCTGGTTTGCCACTCTTTCCTCTCCCCTTTCTTCACATGGACCAACTCATTTTCATCATGTTCACTCTGGACTCTCCCAGATGCCCTGCCTTTGTATAAGCTCTCCCTATACATGCAATAAACTTTACTTAGAAGTAAAGGTAAATACCTAGAAGCAGACATGTCCTTCCTTTTTATTGCCTTTTTTCCCCACTCAGTAATAGGTGGGGCCTGGAGAGCACCACCTCATCTATGCCAGAATTTTGGCCAGCTTGATCTTATGCAATTGTTGTTCAGCTGCGATAGGTTCACGACTGTGACAGCCAAGCCTTCACTGGACTCCTCTCTATCCTCACCTATTATACTCTTTTTGCCCCCTCTTCTAACATTCTCTGATGGTTGGCTGTGTGGTGGGATGTCCTTTCTTCTTTAGTGTCCTGCAAAGCACCTTCCAGCACTATGAAAGCTAGGCAGCAGAGTTAGTTCCCTTGTAACTTTGGGACTGATTTCCCCATGTGCAAAAGTCATATTGTGTGGAGTCTTTAAGTAGAGCATCTTACCATGCAGTTACGGTGGCTAGCCAAGGCTCTGCTGTTTGCATACATCTGAAGCCTCCCTGACCAGTTACTTGTGGAGAGCTGTTTCATTCTTTGCATGTTTTCTGTGAGCAGTACTGTCCAAGTTTTTATTCTATTAATTTTGTTCTTCTTCCTTCTCATTCGTTGGTTAATTTGGATAAAAACCTATGAATTTTGTTTATCTTTCCAAAGAACCAGCTTCTTATTTCACTTATTATTTGTATTGCTGTTTGTTTGCTTGTTTCTGTTTTATTATTACTTTAATTTATTTTAATTAAAATTAATTTATTGTTTAATTTATTTAATCAATTTCATTTCTTATAATTAAATAATACACTCATACTTCTTGAACAAACACTAGCTATTTTAGGACTTCTTTTTCTTCTTATAGCTTCTAATTATAATGTTCTTTCTTCTAAAGCATATATAATTTTTTTCAATGTATCACTTACTTTTCAGCTTAAATATCACCTTCTGTGATAGGCTTTTCTTGTTCACATTTTTTTAGATGTCTCTTGAAACATTATTCTTTTCATCCTTTTTCATTCCATGGAGCAAAACTTTAACATTAGTCAAATACCTCGAGTTGCATCAGTGTGCTGATGGGACACGTGAACAGTGAGGGATGTGGAAGGAGAACAAGATCACCCACCTGATTCTCTCTCTACTCTGGAGCCTAATGGGATAAGCTTGTTCTCTACCCATCTATTCATTTCCCTGCAGAATTCTCCTAAATTTCCATATGCGAGCTCTCTAAGGTGGCATCTTCAAAATTGACGTTTTCTCATAGACATGTTCTTTTTAACTTACAGTCCACTGGTTTTGAAAAAAATTGGTAATCATTCATTGTTAAGTTTTCCTTCTTTAAATGACTGACGATTGGAACCACTGGAAGGAGTAGAACATGAGATTCGTGTCACACAAGAGAGCACATGGTGGTCTGTGGCTTGGCAGTTGAAGCACCATAAGCCTTATAACTTTCAGTAAAGCCAATTACTTGAAAAATATGAAATTTTATGAGAACACAGTATGAGGCTATCACTTATAACAAAGAATTTAAATATCCAGCCTTACTTAATGAACTTTCAAATGGTCTGTTTCCTTTTCAATGAGCTATTTAAAGACATTGCACTTTCCTGTCTTGCACAACATTATTTCTGTCTGAAAAATTATTGTAATCAATTTGTTTTAATTAGAGAGATTACTATCCCATTTAATCTTCGTGACAAAGAGTCTCATTTTGTACAGACAATGCTTTTAGGAGTTCAAATAGCTCATTCCTACCTATGATGACACAACAAAGAAAACATTTTTTATTTTTATCTGAATGGGACTTACATATTTAGATACTTATAGTAAATGCCATGGAGAAACAAAGGATATTGAAATGAGCCATATATTACTGTATTACTTTAATGTAGATAGTTCCTAAAAATGTATTGATATTAATATAAAGATGGCCATTCAATCAAGGCTTTGTGTGTGTGTGTGTATGTGTGTATAATAATTTCTTAGAATTGTTTACAATCTAAGTATTATATTGAAAATAATACAACTTGACTTTTAAAATTTTTATTTATTTTTTTAATTACAGTTTATTCACTTAGTGTCCCAGCTGTAGCCCCCTCCCTCAACCCCTCCCAATGCAACCCTTCCTCCTTCATCTCCTCCCATGCCCCTCCCCAAGTTCACTGATAGGAGAGGACCTCCTCCCCTTCCATCTGACCCTAGCCTATCAGGTCTCATCAGGACTGTCTGCATTGTCTTCCTCTGTGGTCTGGCAAGGCTGCTCCCCCATCAGAGGAGGTGATCAAAGAGCCAGCCACTGAGTTCATGTCACAGACAGTCCCTGTTCCCATTACTAGAGAACCCACTTGTAGACTGAGCTGCCATGGGCTACATCTGTGCAGGGGTTCTAGGTTATCTCCATACATGGTCCTTGGTTGGAGTATCAGTTTAATTAGGTGATAATTATTATTCCTTAAATCACATAGAAAATAAAAGATGAATGGCTCACATTGAATCAAAATGTTATATTTTCTATAATCAGCACTGTTTGTATTGATATGGCTGACAGCAGTAGAGCTGATCTTTTAGCTCATCCATCCTCTTTATGAGAAAATTCATTGGTATAGCAGTGAGAAATAATATTATTGCTATTCTGGCATTACATTGTAAAGGAAAGAAAAGTGTGGAATTTAGATTCTAATTTCTAAGGGCTGATTTTTACCAACCCCTGGGGACCACACCATCAATGAGGTGGTAGTGGTGTGTTGTAGTGAAAGTTCATAGAAAGCAAGCACATATCTGAAGTTGTTTCCTGGACCATGACAAAGATAGCGCAGGCACAATGGCCATCAGGATTAAAGCTACTGTTTCCAAGGGTGTGTTATTGCTCAGCATTTTATTTCATAGCTCTTTTTTTCTTCTAAGCATGTCTTGTTGATCAAATAGATAGGTGCTTTGTTAAATTTGTTTTCTTTTATATATACAGACTTAGCTCTTGACTTTTTATTTGTACTTTAATCATGAACTTTCACCCAAATTGTTAAAAAATTTGACACAGAACATTAATAGCTGTGTAATATCCCCCATTTTAATTATTGTATCAATTGTTTCAGATCTGAGTTTTGAGATTCTCATCAGATTCTGAACAATGTCAGTTACACCACAAGGAATCTCTTTGCACTTAAATGTTTGTGCATCTTACTGCACACTTGAGCTTTACTTTCAGCACTAAAGGTTTTGCACTAAAAGACACTGCAAGTATTAACTGAAATACTGTCTAGAAATGTCACATACATTTCTTATTTCTCTATTGGAAAAACATGACTGGCTTTGGACATTTAATTATTTTTTATTATTATCATTTATCACAATTTATTCAATTTGTATCCCAGCTGTAGCCCCCTCCATCATTCCTTCCCTATCCCACCCTCCCTCCCTCTTCTCTTCCCATGCCCCTCCTCTAGTCCACTGATAGGGGAGGTCTTCCTCCTGTTCTATTGGATCCTAGCCCATCAGGTCTCATCAGGACTGGTTGCATTGTCTTCCTCTGTGGGCTAGCAAGACTGCACCCCCCCTCCAGGGGGGAGGTGATCAGAAAGCCTGTCAGTGAGTTCATGACTGTGATGACCCCACTGGTCAACGACATGTTTCACTGCCGCCCTTAGCCCTCTCTCACCCCTGTCATTGCCTCCACATCTCCATTCTGCCTCTCTCCACAGAGAGGAACTGCTGTACTCTCCTGTATTCCCCACCTCTCCTTCATACACATTCATTCTTTTGTTCTTTGTGGTGGCCTGGGCACCTTCCACCATGTATTACAAGGGCAGCACTCAGCACTTACCTTTCTTAACCAGGCCAAGGGATGGATATATACAAAATATTCTGTCACTGTTCTTTACCCAATTAATACCATTGTTCAGTGTTCCCAAGGCTGAATGATAATGGGGCGATGCACTTTCCAACACTGGCTAGGTCTCTCTATGCAAAATGAAATCCATTGCCTAACCTCTCCCACACTCCACCCTACCCACCCCTCACACCTACTACCCTTACCTCCTCACCCTGGTCCAGGTTCTCTCACCTTCGCAGTCCATCCTCCATATTGAATGAGAAATGATCTGCTGGCATTTTAGGAATAAGGAACTGAGTGAGTGCAGTTAATCTCACACCCCAAGAATCCATGTCCCTCCTTTTTAAAAATCATGGGAAGTTCCTACTGTAGCTGTTCCTCATTGTTGTAATTTACTCAGGAGAATAGTTAAGATCTGAGAAAAATGGCAGTTGAGTGTCAAAGTCAACATGAGATTTTCAATGCCAGAATACATGAAAAAGGAAGAAAGTGCAATGACAGAATCATACTGTGAAGTGAGGATAAATTAAGTCAGTATACAGGCAGTATTATAGCGATGCCTACCCATTAACATGCTCAGTCAGTGTTGCCTGTTGACACTATGGATCCTTCCTCCAAGAGCAGAAACAGAGAAGAGAATGAGGATATGAGAAAACAATAGTCATAGTTCTGAGGGCTTCTCTTAAACACTGTTCTGTTGACGTGAAGAAACAACACGACTGTAGCTTCAAAGATTCAGTCCATTATCGATCATCACGGTTGGAGCATGGCTGAATACATGGCGCTGGAGTAGTAGCTGAGAGCCACACCCTGATCTGCAGGTAGACAGACACACATACATACAAAGAAATAGAGAGAGGGGGAGGAACATAGACAGACACACAGAGAGAAAGACAGAGAGAGGGCCTAACAGAGGCTTTTGAACCCTCAGGGAACAATCCCAGTGACACACTTCCTCCAAAAGGCCACACCTTCTAATCCTTCTAATCCTATTAAACAGTTCCACTCCCTAGTGACTAAGCGTTCAAAACAGATAAGCCAATGAGAAGCATTCTCATTCAAACCACCACACTCCACTCCCTGCTCCAATAGGTTTGTAGCCACATCATAATCCAAAAGGCACTGAATCCAACTTCAGTATTCCCCATAGTCTATCACATGCTCAAAACTGCTTAAATATTCAGTCCCTTGTGAGACTCATGGCAATCTCTTAACTGTAACCCCCAGTAAAAGCAAAAGCAAAAAGCAAAACACGTAATTCCAACATACATTGCATAGAAAAAAATATATATACATACATATATATATACTGCATACACACACATACACATTCCAAAGGCGAGAAAAGGAAGCATAGTGAGGAAATAGTGGGCCAAAGCAAGACCAAAAACCAGCAGGGCAAACCCAAATTCTGGTCTCCATGTCTGATGTCAAAGTGCTCTTTAGATCTCCAGTTCCTTTCAGCTTTGTTGACTATCACACACTTCTCTCTCTTTGCCTAGTTCCATACCGAAAAAAGCTTTTTGGCAGGTATCCTATGATTCTGACATCTCCAGTGTTTTGGGGTCTCCAACACAATTCAACTTCACTTTCACAGCTTTATACACTGATGCACCTCTCTAAGCCTCCTTGCAGAGATACTCGTGACACACACCTGGCCTAGGCAGCTTTCTTAGCTGCAGAGGGGAAAATCCATAACCCCTTTCTTGTATCCTGACTCTAAAGCCAGAACTACATGGCTGAAGCTGCCAACTGCTTGATGGGGTCAGAACTTGTCTCCCACCTTCTTCAATTACATTTGTACAAGCTTTCTGTTGTTGATGGTTCTCTTTGCTGCTTAAACTTTTTTGTTTTTCACAAGCTAAAAACTTAGCTGAATTGGGTCTTACCCTGAGGTTACCACTCCTTTTATTCCGTTCAGCACAAGCTTTACTTTAAGAATTTTGACTTCTTGAGCACAGGACTACACTCCAACATCGTCATTTTTCCCTGATGCTGTTTTTCTTCTTACACTGTGCATTTGGTGTTTTTCCCTGTCCCATTTGCCCCTTTTCACTGTAGATCTTCATTAGGAGTGACTGCTAATAACCACATGACGCAGTAAATACTAGATTGTCTTGAAATCTCTGCCAATAATATTAGTCCAAAACTCTTTAATGTAGCTTCAGGCAGATTCTTAGAGCAAGGACAAAATATCATTGCATTCTTTGCCAAAATATCACAAGAATGGTCTCTAGGCCATATACTAATTCTTTGCCTCTGAAACATCTTGAGTTGGGCTTCAAAGTTCAAAGTTCACCCTCCATACTGTCTTCCATGCTTTTACAAGGATAACCCTTTAAGCCCCATATAAAGCATTCAACCACGTCTGTAATCCAAATACCCAACATCTTCCATCTTAAGAAAAAAAGAAAGAAAAAGAAAAAACAGCATGGTTACACCCACTTCTGGAAGCAATTCTGTCTTGATTCCTATTCTATCACTATAAAGAAACACCATGACCAAGGAAATACAAAAGAAAGAATTTCCTTAGGGGACTGCTTACAGTTTTAGAAGTTCAGTCTGTTGCTGTCATGGGAGCAGGCACGGCAATGGAGCAGTAGCCGAGAGCCATGATGATCCACAGGAAGAGAGTAAGAGAGAAAGTGGGCTTGGCTTTTGAAACCTCAAAGCCCACTCCAGTAACACATTTCCCCCAACAAGGCCACAACTTTCTAGCAACAAGCCCCTGGTGACTAAGCATTCAACTACATGAGCCTATAGGGCCATTTCATTCAAATCAACACAAGGCTGGGAATTCAAAAGCCTGTTTATCAGCTATACTATGTCTCTCTGGGGCTATGAAGGGAAGATTTATCCAAGCCCACTCCTTGGCTATGTATTTTGCCTTTTGTGTAGGTCAGTCTTCCCATTACCTTCCCTCTATGTGTACCTCTCCAGACCAATTCACCCTTTTTATAAAGACACTACTCACAGGAAATTAGGGCCTATTCTAGTTTCAGTTATGTTGTTGTGAGAAAATACTTTAACCAAAAGCAACTTAGGAAAGGAAAGAGTTTATTTTGGGTCACAGTCCATCACCGAGAGAAGTCAAGCATGAACTCAAGGCAGAAGCTTGAAGGTGGTCCTGCTTGCTATTCCACACAGCAGTGCCTTGTGGATGTTCTTGATTTATGATATGTAAACATGGTTTTGTTTTAATCCCAGCTGTGCCATATGGAACGGATTCAGATTGTCCATAGCAGCAAACTATTTGCCTGGGCAGGCTCTGAAAAGTGTTCTTTGCCAGCTGCAGATAGTTTAATTCTGAGGACTCTGGAAAGGGAATAAGTGCCAGGACCTAGAGAAAGAAGGGGGCTCCAAGGTAGAAGACTGCTGATTCTCCCCCTGCTCCTGATTGCTGACAGTGCAGTTGGATAACACTTTGGAGAAAACCAGAAAGGATTGAACTTGCCTTAAGAAACCCCATGATCCTAACCAGCAGGAAGCAGCTAAAAGAAATCCACCCCCTCTCATCATTAACCTTCCTCTCCTACCCGATATTGGGTTGTTTAGAAGGGATTGGAGTGGAGAAGGGAGAAATAGGCAGAAGAAACCAAAATTAAATAGTTTTAAAAGTACACCTTCACTAACCCTGACCAAGAAACTCACATTACAACCAAGGAATTATAGCAGGAACTATTAGGGTGTTGGATAGCTGACTGGCAGATATGTTTGCTTATGCTCAACTATCTTTCTCGTGTATGCTCGGACCACCTGCCTAGGGAATGGAGTTACCTACATTAGGGTGGGCCTTCCTACATCAACTAACAAGACATTTACCCACACATATACCCACAGGAAAACTAACCTAGGTTGTTCCTCAACTGAAGCTCTCTTCTCCAGTGATTCTGTAAGGATGGAAAATTTTAACTTGGCCCTAACCGTGGGAACTAATCATGGGAACTGAGACTTGTGAGCTTTAATCATTACCAAACCCGGATCTGATACAAAACCAAACCCAGATCTGATACAAAACGTTTCTAAAAAACACCCTTCTGTAGTTATGGATACAATCTCTAACCGTCCCCTAGTCACCACACCTGGGCACAGCCAATCACAGACTGCCCCATTAGGAAAGTCCCTTACCCCTAGACCCCCTCCTGTTTTGTGGTTTTTGCCTTTATAAACTCTGTGGTTCCGTTGCTGGGCTCTCCGTGTGGGAGCTATGTGCGGAGCCCCGGCATGCCGGCTATTAATTAAATCTCTTGCTGTTTGCAACAAGCTCTGTTTTTGTGGGTTATTGAGGTCTGGCGTCTATCCTGAGGATCAGAGGGTCTCCCTACCTCGGGAGTCCAACAATTCTAGGTTATCACAAGTTGACATAAACAACTAACCAGCACAGGGCCCATCATGACAACCTCATGTATTATTCAGGGTTCTCCAGGGTAACAGAATTTATAGAGTGAATCTCTCTCCATATATTTATATATGGAATTTATGAGAATGATGTACAGGCCATGGTCCAGTTAACACAACAGTGGCTGCCTACGGAGCTGTGGTCCAGATTAAAGGTGGATCTTCCCACCTCAAAAGATCTGGAGTTAAAAATTTATCTTCCCACTTCAAAGATCTGGATTAGAAGTTGATTTTTCCACTTCAAATGATTTAATTAAGAAAAAACTCCTCACAAGTGTGAGCAGTGATTTGGGTTTTAGTTAACCCCAGATGAAGTCAAATTGACAACCAAGAATAGGGATCACTTGACTAATCATATACTTGATATATCCATTCCAAAGAAAATTACATTTTGGATTATCCAAAATTGGTTCTTTACAATAAGATAGATGATAATTTAACACGTAAATATGTGCTAAATCATAACTATCATTCATTTCAAATCTAGCTGAAAAGATTCATTGAGAAGAACCCTCTTGAGCCTTATATTCTCACAGCTAGCATGTCATATTACCCATTAATAAATCTTCATTTTTGTAGTTATTAAGGATGAAGGGACAGTTTGTTTCCAATGCTTTTGTGAGAATTCACTAATATAGAGTCTCATATGAATTCATTTAGCTCAGTTCTTTTGACTTTAGGTAGTGTAGAGAGTTAAAGTATGTTCCCTTCAAAGGTATACATAGGTCTTAACCCTATACCTGTGAATGTGGCCATATTTTTTAAAAAATAAATATTAAGTCACTGAATTTTTGTAAGTTCTAAATTCAATATTTGGCACACTAATAAAAAAAAAAAGAGCACATGCAGTCAATCACTGACCTGCCACAGAATTGTCTTTAGGAACAATAAAGGGAGACGGCACCTAAGACTTCTCTGTTGGTCTTTGACCTCTAGTCTCCTCTTCTTAAGCTTTAAGAATGAGCTGTTTGTTGCAGTATACCCAAATTTGAATGACTTTAAACAACACAGTGGCTTTTCTTCCCTTGTTCTGTGTAGTAGAGACAACATTGTGTCTCTCTGAGGACTAACAGTCTTGGCAAGGCTACACCCACCTCTTGTTTACTTCCCTGCTTGCTAGTTTGTCCTTACAACCAATCAATCTTTGCTCTTGATTTTAAAAAGACCCTGGTTTTGTCAATGCATTACTCCAAACTCTGTATGTCTTCACATGATCTTTCATATGTACTTATGTATCTGTGCATTATTATTATTAGCATTAGCAAAAGCTTGATAGCATATTTCTTTAAATTCAGCACTTGTGAAGCATAAGCATGTAGAGCTCTTTGAGTTCAACATAGCGACTTCTAAGCCAGCTTGGCCTACATAGTAAGACCATGCTCAAAAAAAAAATATATATATATATATAATCTACATATATATATAAATGTATATATGCATATATATGTATATGTGTGTTTGTATTTATATATGTGTGTGTGTATGTATGTAGGAATGGGCTCACATGACCATGGTATAAATCATTAATCGAAAAAATGCATTACAGGCTTGCTCACAGGCCAATCTAGAGAGGGAATTTTCTCAACTGAGGTTCGCTTCTTCCCAAATGACTACACTTTGCCTCATGTTGACACAAAATCGACAGTAGACCAGGTTTGAGGAACTTTCAGTGTGTAGCACTCAGTTCAGCTGTGGAGCTGAGGGCATGCTAGCATGTACTTCAGTTTTATTCCATAAGGAAGCCAGGAGGAGTAATCCAGTAAGAAACAGTCCTCCACTTTGGCGAAGTTGATGGGTACTAAATTCCTTTTATTTTGCTATTGGACTGATACCTACAACTGGATGAAGGGTGGAGAGTATTTAACCTTGACGGCATTGAAATAAATGGTTTCAAGTAGATGTTTTCTAATATATCATACATTCAAACCATAACCTCAGCCAACATGGACTTTCAAGAAGCAGTGAAGCTGAGACTTTTGAAAGCTTTATAAGGATTATCCTTTGCTTCTTGAATATCTATTTCTCTACTAAGAAAATCATTACTAAGAGTTTCATGTATTCTTCAGGACATTGCCTGATATGATCAAAATACTTGAGTAACATTTAGTGTTACTTTTTGATCATTCACACTTCAATAACGTACTGTCATTATCTGTAAGAAGCAGAAAGCTTTGACTGAATAATCATGATAATGGCATTCAGGCCTTCTCATTTACCAACCTCTAGCCTAAGAATTTTTACCTAAATCTCTGAACCTACTGTGCTATTCTTAGCTGGGTTAGTAAATTAGAGTGTTTATGGTGTTGCCATGGTTTCCCACTCATTAACAACTAAACTCACTTCCTCATGCTTATAGAATTTATAAATATAGGAAAGAGATTTTCATTTATCAGAGAATTACATTTCTCTATTTTCTCCACATTTTTTAGGTTGTTTGGATATTACAATCCAGTTGAGGTTCTAAAGGCTGCAGATCTTTCTGGTGTGTCTTGTTACAGGTTCAGGATATTTCTTAACAGCTTCAGCAACAAATCTTAAGAGATAAGCATTTTATGTATCACAAATTTGTTATAATTTCCTGAGATCAAAGACACTTGAAAAGAGATGGTATGAATTATACAAAAATACAAATTTGCTTAAATATCAAACATCATCAAATTATTTATATTTATCCATGTCCTCCTAAGACATCATATAAAGCTATTATCATAAATTACCAAGGCAGGCAAAGTTTCAGAATCATAAAATCACAATTAATACTTAATGGCTTTTTATATTAATGACTTTGACACTCAAAAGGAAAGATGCTTTGTTTATTGCTTTAACACTCACTTAACTGCTGATCTTTTTTTCCAGCTTCTAATACAGCAAATGAATCATCTCTTCACATTCATTATCTTTACTATAGTTTTTTTAAAGCTAACACAGGAAACCTCTGTACAAGACAAACAGGTTTTCAGATAAATTTTTTCTGTATAAGAAAAATGAAATGAAAAATAAAATTATCTTTTATATTTTTCTGGTTGTAGTCAAAGCATCAGACATTTCCTAAGTGTTTAGTGTATGCCAAACCCTGCTCTGGTGCTAGGGTTACACAAAGAGACAAATCTATACACCCTATCATTACAGATTTTAACAGCACAGATAAGAAATGATGAGGCCTAAGGCTAGTGCTTCCTTCTGACAATCCAATGGGCTTTTAAGCTGATGTTCAAGTTCTGCAGATCATATTTTAAGTTTTCTTTGATAAAACAGTCTCATATCATTTCTCCAAAATGGTTAACTGTGCACATCATTGTGGACTAAAGCTTCATGATCAGGTTCCTGCTGCTATCTCCAATGGGAAAATTAGTACAGATTTCAAAAAAATTACTCAAATCACACTTTCTTTACTTAGTCTTCTCTATCTGATTGGTTGCCCTCAGTCTTCTAAATACCAACAAACATTTTTAATATCAAAATTCATGTAGGCGCTCAGGAGATGACTCGGTGTAAAGCCTTGTTGGACAAGCTTGAGGATCTGAGCTCAACTGCCCAGAACTGAAATCTCAGGTAAAAGTTCGTTAGGCATGGCAACTCCCTATTATTTCAGTACCAGGGAAAGGGGGTATATCCTGGGTTAATGTGGCCAGCTAGACTAGCCAAATGAGCAGGCTCAGGGGCTCAACCAGACATTCTGCCTCAATGAATGGAGAGTGGTTGAGGAAATCATACAAGTTAACTTCTGTCCTCACATGCAACCACCCACATGGTGTAGCCACACACATCAAGGTGGAGAAGCAAAAAATATGATCAAGGAAAGCTGCCAAACTTGTTGCAGCCAAAAAGTAGAAGAAAAGTGTTTGTTTGTTTTAAAGTCTAGACATAAGGTACGCCCTTCCAACATCTTTGGAACCCTACTTCCTTTTACTAGCCTTCAACTTCTAGTAGCCCATTCAAACAAAAATGCACCAATGGATTAATCCACTGTGGAGGTTAGCACTCTCAAGACCCACTCACCATGCCAAAAAGCAACCAGCCTAGAACTATGGGATTTTGGAAAATCTTCATAGTTAAATTATCATCCTTACAAAGTTATTACCAAATATGAATACTAAAAGGATTTCACATTGTTTTGGAAACCCACAAATATATGAAACAATTCTTTTATTATCTAAAAAGTGCTAAGCTTTACATGAAAGGCAAATGTTCTTTTAGAAGTTCAAGTGAAGGTCTATATAATAAAAATGTTGCATAGGAACCAAAAGTGACTAATGAGATAAATCCTATGCCACATGTATCCAAAATATATTTCAATAAGCACTCAAGGGACTGAACTAAACATCACTAAAGATTATACTTGTTCAGTTAATTATTTAAATCATTAAGTTTACATTTGCTGAAATAAGTAGATTTAATTTTTTATGTATGATATTCATAAAAGTACGTTTCTGGGGCTTTTTATATGGCTACTAAAATAAATTATCTCAAATTAAACTGTTGGCTAAAATGCATAGTGATCATATTAAATAGCAAATATATAATTTAAAGGCTCCATGAGCTCTAGTGACTATATACAGATATTAAGCTTTTAGATCCTATGTTTATCAGTCTATAAAATTATATGACCACTACACAGAAGTAGAATAATGATATATACACAAGATATGAGTTATAAATCTCAAGTGGTGATATGCTATTCTTGTTATTGGCTTTACAAAAACACAAAGCATAACATGGAGCGTAGTTATTGGATGAATACTCAATAGAGTTCTGAACTGCTTTGGAATCAGTTTCTCTCAATACAACATCATCTTGACATGTCATTCTGATGACACACAAACTGGGTGTAGGCTTAGATTTTCCACCAAACCTACTTTATTTGGGGTTCTTAAACAACTTTACCTCCCTTCCAACCCCCCAACCTTAGGTAGGAGATTAGTAGGGAAAAGGGCTGTAGACTTCTTTTATCTACTTCTTGCTGATTAGGGTCAATGGTTCTTTAGGGGATTACCAAATTCAGTAGTCAGGACAGCAGCAGTCTATTCCAAAGGCTAACACAAGCAACAACAGAAATCAGTATGGTAAGTCAGCAAAGGCTATAAGACTCAGTTGGATTGCTCCAGAAGTTCTCTGGAACACTTTTCTCTGTGAAGCTAAGTATTGAAGCACAAAGATCAGTGCAGTGACGTTGATCCAAAAAGCAATCTGTCACTGTGCATGGGCCTCTATCTTTCTTTTCCTCAGAATCCACCATGGATGTCCTCAGCTGGCCAAAGTCATGCCCCTCACAAGAAAGAGCTTACAGCAAAACATCACATGCCTTCTTACAAGCCAACCTCCAGCAAAACACCATGTACCCAGCTTGCAGCAAAATATCACATGACAAAACTGAGTCTTCAAAGAAACTAGAAACTTCCACTTCAACTGGATGCATAGAATATCAATGTTCTCCCTCTATCAGAGTTTCCAAAAGTAAAAATTGAAGCTATATAACTATTTCTTTTTGTTTGTTTGATTTCTAAATTAAAGCTCAAATTCCTTACCATAAAATAACTATTACTGTCACCCTTGCTTCCTTTAGCACAGATCATCCAAGGCTTGATACTTTCTGTGGAGACATGCCAAATCCCAAAAGAAGAGATGCTACCAGTCAGGGAAATAAGCATATTTCATAGACCTGATTATCCATCAAAACATCTCTAAAACTTCACAGGTTGAGTCAAATAGCAAAAAAAAGAAAAAAAGAATCACAAGCTTGAATAATAAGGATAGCTGATGAGGGAAGGCATTGTTGTTAGTTTCAGGATAGCTGACAAGGGCAGGCACCACTGTGAGTGACTTTCTTCACATGTTCTGCTGCACGAAGTGGTATCACAATGAATTGCATTGAATACAGAAACCAGAATGTGGTGGAAGAGAGTCTTCCTCTTATATCAATATTTTAAGACAAATAATGATAGGAATTGAATTTTAAGGGCACTTAGCTGATTGTCTTGAATTTATTTAGATAAATATTATTTGAATGATAATAGGCAAAAGTGAGATGGACAGTTGAAAGAAGTCTCTGTGGGAGAAAACAACAAAAGAGTTTGTTGAAAAATAGCAAGAAACTGGCTTGCTCTTCTTTCCCAGAAAGCAACTACTTTTGAAGGAAAGCATAACAAAGTCTATATTAACACAGGCTAGCTTAGGTTTAAAATAGCTGTCACCCAACACACAGTGAATTGTTAATGGTTCCCTCTACATTATCAGAGAGAACTCTATAAATAATTCAGATACACATTTTATCTATCAAAAATATTCTTCTCCAGAAGAAAATAGGAAACAAGTTAGGAGCCTGTCACAGAGTGTCTCTGAAAGACTGCCCTGCAGAATATCAAAGCAGATGCTGAGACTTATGGCCAACTGTTGGGCAGAGTGCATAGAATCTTATGAAATATGTGGGGAATATTAAGATCTGGAGAGGACAGGAGCTCCACAGGAGAGCAACAGAACCAAAAAATCTGAGCACAGGGGTCTTTCCTGAGATTGCTACTCCAACCAAGTACCATGCAT
>CM053760.1:14458306-14469323 GCA_028658305.1 Pachyuromys duprasi | reverse complement strand
GCAGAATATCAAAGCAGATGCTGAGACTTATGGCCAACTGTTGGGCAGAGTGCATAGAATCTTATGAAATATGTGGGGAATATTAAGATCTGGAGAGGACAGGAGCTCCACAGGAGAGCAACAGAACCAAAAAATCTGAGCACAGGGGTCTTTCCTGAGATTGCTGCTCCAACCAAGTACCATGTATGGAGAAAACATAGAACCCATGCACAGATGTAGTCCATGGCAGTTCAGCCTCCAAGTGGGTTCCATAGTAATGGGAACAGGGACTGCCTCTGACATGAACTGATTGGCCTGCTCTTTGACCACCTTCCCCTGATGGGGAATCAGCCTTACCAGGCCACAGAGGAAGACAATGCAGCCACTCCTGATGAGAGCTGATAGACTAGGATCAGAAGGAAGGAGAGGAAGACCTCCCCCATCAGTGGACTTGGGGAGAGGTATGTATGGAAAGGGGGAGGGAAGGTGGGATTGGGAGGGGAGTAGGGAGGGGTTTATGGGGGAATACATAGTGGATAAAGTGTAATTAATAAAAATTAAAATTAAAAATATTAAAAAATATTCTCCACTTTGTATACCTTTGTGAACTTTGTCACATTATAGGCCATATTACATTATATTGTATTATATTATATTACATATATTATATATTATTATATTATACTAATATATTATATGTTGTATTATATTATGTTTTATATTATTTTATTTTATTTTGTATTATATTATATTATTATATTATATGCAAACAACTATTTCATCATGTTTTCGCAGTATTGCCTTTTGTTCTGCTCTGCCGTTAATTCAGTCATCATCTCTATAGAATGTTCTCTCTTGAATCAGGCAAATGTAGGACTATGTCAGCAATTTGGATCTCACTTCACTTGAGCTGTTCATACATCTCTGTATCTCTAGAATGACAGAACTTATAGATTAAATATATCTATATGTATGCAGTTCAGCTAGTCCAACAATGGCTAGCTATGGACAGATAGACTAAAAATTGGGAGTTGTCAGTCCATAAGTCTGGATGTCTCAACTGGTGTTCAGTATATGTAGGAATCCTGAAGAAGAAAGCTCTAATGCTAGTGAAGAACTGGATCTGAAAGCAAGGGGTGGGGGCAAGCAAAGAGTCAAAACTTCCTTCTTCTCTGTTCTTCTATAGGCTTCCTGCAGAAGGTGTGTCTTTCTGCCTCAAGATCTTGATGAAAGGCATGTGTCTTCCTGCTTCAAAGGTCTGGACTAGAAGTGGATCCACTCACTTGAAAACAACTGAAACATCTCTCACCCGTGTGCCCTCCATTTTATTACAGATGTAGTCACGTTGACAACCAAGAATAGCAATCCCACTTCCTTCCCTGGCAATGCACTTAGCAACCCTGGACCCCAGCTGCATTGAACTGCACACACAGCACTTTCCAGAGTCATTGGTCACCTCAATCTACAAACGTAGAATCCTTCAGTAACTTCCTTTTCACTTTTAAGATTATAATATAACTACCTTTTAAATTTTTTTTAGATTAATATAATTATTTTTCCCTCTGGGAAACTCTGCCATATCTCCTCCCCAGTCTCCTTCAAAATCATGGCCTGTTTTTTCATTAATATAGAAGCATAACCTGCTTACTCTGTATAATCTTACTTGTGTGTATTTTTCCAGGCCTCACCGTCTGGCACTAGACTATTGGTGTGTTTGTCTCTGGGGAAAGGTACCTCTCCCATGCCCAGCTTTCCTCAGTTGCTTACAGTTCTTAGTGTAAGACTGAGGCCTCGTAGGCTTTTCCGCATCCAGCTGGGCATGTTCGTTGATGTCACCCTTGTTCAGCCCATGTTTAGGCACTCATGTTGATGAGGTTCTATCAGTGTAGACACCGATGAAAGTGGAAACACAATTCATAGGAAACAATTCACAATTCACATGCTGCTCTGGCTCCTACCCTCTTTCTGTCTGCTCTTCCACAATGTTCCCTGAGCCTTAGGTAGGGGGTTGTTTGTAGATATATCTGTTGGGACTGGGTTCTACAACTCTGCATGTTGATTGGTTGTGGTTTTTTTTCTGTAATGGTCTCTGTCTGAGTAACTCCCCCTTTTGTGTTCAAACACATCCTGGAATATATGTGGGAACTTGAGCAATGAGCCAATCCAGCCTGAGTTCATTTATAGTGCATGCAAAATTTGTACCTCTGCCTCTCAAGCAACATATCACTACTAATGCAGAATCCTCAAAAAAAAAAAAAACTGGCTTGTAGCTGGACACAATGGTACGTAACTGTAACTTTAGTATTCAGGAAGTGAAGGCAGGAGGAACAGAAGTTCAAAGTCATCTTTAGTGAATGCATAGTGAATTTGAAGCCAGCCTGGGACCCATGAGATCTTGTCTTTAAAAGTCAAAGCAAAACAAACAAAATATACAACAAAACAACCCCTCTAAAATTCTGACCCAGAGTCGGCTTCATGAGTTTGTACTATGTGCAGTGTCCCCAGCACTGACCGTGGGAGAGGCCTGTCCTTGGTTAACTGCTCTGAGGTTAACTACTCGAGACCTTTAATAGTTTACGAGTGTCCCCATGTGTTCTTCCTATAGCGAACCATGTGAGTTATGTAGGAAGTATCAAAATTAAAATGGAAACGAACTGTTCGAAGCCTTTTGAAAGCTCACCATCCCCGAAACTGAAAAACTTGAAGATGCGGCACTGCCTTCACTCTTCTGCCTCTCGCTTTGTGCCCCCGGGGTCCCCAGTGAGCCCATTTGGCCTTTAGTGTCCTCAACTGAAAGTCAGGGATGGTTCTCAACAGTGCCTGAGAACTGACATGAGATCTGAGGACTTGCGAGGAAATTCTGACTCAGGATAGGACCCGGCAGCTCCATGTTAAAGTAGTCTCAGTGGTTAAGATGTCTGAGTTGGCAACATAATATAGGATGCTGTTCAATTAACAGTGTAAATGGACTCTTCTAAAGACCTGAACAGAAAAGGACAAATTGGCTTTCACTTTCAGTGCTGTGACATCCTTCTTCTGTGTTCTCAGACAGCAAACTCCACATTCACAGACCATCAGAGTCCCGCCTCTCAGGCCACTGGCTTGAGCTTAAACTATGGTAGCCGCTTTCCTGGGACCCTACACTGCAAACAGATCAGGGCTTAGCTTACTTAAACTTGTTATCTAATCCTTCCTATACACCTGCAGATCCCCATGCCTGTTCCCCACAAAGGCCAGGAACACTGTGTCAGTACTGTAGCCCCCACCTGAGAGATGGGAGAAAGAAACTCTGATCCTCTGGCTGCTATTAGAGTTGGCTAAATGTGACCTTACACCTCCTGAATATTTTCACATTGCACATGAAAGAGTCAAAGAGAGAAGCATGGGGGCTGATGCCTGGTTATGTCAGGACCGTATCTGCTTACATCTGGTCTCAGGGGCCAAAGCCCACCACAAGTTGCATCCACCTCACTAAGACTCAGCACACGCAGATCTGTACTTCCCAGAACACCAACTGACATCTTTCTGGGTGCATTGCCAAAGATAGAGTATGCTTTGAAATGTGGTTGATATTATTAGCATTAGATACTCCTTTTCAAAGAAATAACACAGTTGGAAGGCTGGGCTAGATATCTGAAGAACCATAGGAGAGCTGAGAACACACAGAATGAAAGCCTGCATCCATCAAAGGGCAGTTCTGAATGTCTTCCCACAGACAGTCACGCCTACTCTGCCAGCTTGCCGTAAACGCTTTAATGTAGATCCACAAAGTTAGAAGGAATAGCATTTTATGCAAAATTAGACATTTTTAAAATCAATGCTACATAGGACAGGAAATACAACACTGTCTTCAAACTAGTAATAATCAAAAGTTTTAAGTAAACTTGCCTAACTAAAATTATACAGAGAGATTCTTTTCCTTGTTTAAGACAAATCTAAACACATGGAATCCTGGCCCCTGACAGCTGGCAGCAATTTCCCTCAGACATACTGTAAATAAATGTTTTCCTATTTGTCTAGTTACGATGGCAGGGTCCAGAGACCAATCTCAGCACCACGAAAGAACTGATGTGGGTTTCCCATAGAAACAACACAATTAACATAGAAAACAGTGAAACAAAACACTCTTTGCATGGTTAAATTAAACTCTCTTCTCTCACTTAGGAAACTTACATTAGCTATTTCTAGCAATAACTTGTTATAAAAATCCCTTGCAAGTGTCTTTTCAGCACCACTTGTTCAAGGACCTCTTTCACTCAGGCCACATTTATCCAGTACTGATGCTGTCCAGAACCCTGACCCAGAAAACTTCAGCAGAATGTTCATGTATCTAGCAAATCATCAGAAACCCCATATCTCAGGAAGGCTGTGATTAAAATAGCAAGCAGACATATTTTTCAGTTTCGAAGAAAGAGCTTTTTTCATAAGGTTTTAAAAACCCACATTTCTCTTATGGTTGAATCCTCTCAAAGAACGTTTGTATCAAGATGCTTGGAGTGTAATTGACTTGCTTATCACTGTGTAATTAGAAGATATCACTTTACATCTATTTTAAAACGTGATACCCACAGTGGCTGTAAGTGATCACTTTTTCCATAAGTTTCTCTGTTTTGATAGGGGAATCTCACACTGGCCCAACAGCATGCAACTATAAAGCAAGATTCCTTTTAAGACACCGTACAAGTGGAAACATCACCACAAAAAATATTTCTGTACAGCTGTTCAATTTAAATTTATTCTTAGATACAGACATTGTGGCTTGGATGTGGCATGTCCTGAAAGGCTCATGAGTTAAAGTCTGGATCCTCATGTACAATACTCAAAGGTAAGAAGTCAGTACTTCTTACCTGAGGGCTCTGACTCTTTCATGTGTTCATTTATCAGTGGGTTAATAATCTGATGTGTTAAAGGGAGTGACAGAAACCTAGGAGATGAGGCCTATCTGGAGTAGGTGTTTGGGATCATGACTTGGGAGCTACATTTTGCCTCCTGCCCTTTTCTGCTATCCTTGTCTACTTCTGCCAGAGATGAACAATTCTGCTCCTCCATGCACTCCTCACCTTGACTTTTGGACTTGCCTCAGGCCGATTGTGGTGAAAGCAGGTGAAAATGTTAAAGTGATGAGCTGAAATAAATTTTCCTTACTTTCAGTTGATTTTTCTCAGCTGAGTGTGGTACTGTACACCTGTAATTCTGGCATTTGGAAGGCTGAGGCCAAAAAACTAGAAATTCTGGGAAAAGTTCAGTTCAGAGTGAGTCTGGGATCTGTGTGAACTCTATGAGAGTTTATTTCAAGAACAGACAAAAAGAAAGTTGATTTTCTCGGGTACTTTGTCACAGAAATAGAAAACGGCAAATGCAGATTGCAATGAAAGTTGCCTTGTACGAAGAAGAACGTTATTCTTAGACCTAACATAAGCAGAAGCTCACTTTATCATGTAAAAGCTAGAGGTTACCCAAAATGTCTCCCTTGGAAAGAACTCTGGAATTTAGTGTTTCTGTGCTTTACTTTAATTCTGTATAACTCATTTTCTATTTGCCACATCCCCACCAATCATTAAGTGGGACATAACAATATGGTATAGTACCACCACCCCTGAGTCTAGATTACCTTAATTCAGCAAACCATTAAGGTCTGTGGAAGTCTGTTACCTGATCTGCAAGAGGGCAGCGTGGTACCAGAGAGCCTCCATCATCTTTAAGTGTTTAAATGCTGTCTCTGCAGCTTTTAAATAGATCTCCTGGAGAAGAAGTGGCCTGAAAACTTGCCCACATTTTCCCAAGTTGGAATGGCAAATTGAGCAGCAACCTTATCTCACGCCTCTAAACTCCGTTAAAGCTACAGTGGTGCTTTCTCTGTCATGTGAGTCAACTCAAACCATTCATCTCATAGAGGTAGAAAGCAGAACGATATAGCAACAGCTTGGAAAGTAGGATTTGGAAGATGAATAAGGATAACAAAGTAATATAAAACAATACTTAGGAAGAATAACTTCTATAGGTCAGTATGATATCTGACACTAAGTATTTTTAAAATTATTTATTTATTTATTACCATTTATTCACTTTGTATCCCAGCACTAAGTATTATATGGCCTATATAATCATATATTATATCTGAAATTAAGAACATTTTTAATATTTTCCACACGAAGAAACAATCAATGAGATTATATTTATTACTTTGACATGATCATTGCACATTGTATGTGGTGAATAACTAACTACATTGTTCTATACACACACACACATACGTACACACACACATACATACATGAATTAAATTAACTGCTTATGGAGAACTGAAGACACGAGGCAGAGTAAGAAGGTCTAAGCACATGTAGATGAAGCAATTTCGAAAAAATAGAGACTGACTGCAGACTCACCTATGTTGTATCCCACTTAGTTCCTCAAAACTCAGGCAGCCTGACACTCAGTACCCAGACAGAATACAATCTTTTGTGAAGGAAATAGTTAAGGAAATATTCCTATGAAGGTACTTGCTCAGAACCCTTAAATTTGCAATGTAAATGCAAAGAGTCTACCCATGCAGTTGGGCGCTCTAGTTCCCTACTTTATTCTCTCATTCTAAATCATGGCAGGCAGTCAAAGATGACCAACATCTAAGCTAAGTCTTAGATAGAACAGATCAAGGCAAACTTTACAGGAACAAAGAAAATGTTAGAAACCATCCATTCTAGGAGGTTTGAGAAAAGATAGTGCAACAAAACAAAAATGTGAAGGCTTTTAAAAGGCAAATTAATGAACTAGCCATAACACTCCTCAATATATTCCCCAAGGAACCTAAGTGAGCTGTAGAGATACCTGAGTGTCGATATCTGTCAGTGTTTGCTGCAGCATTGTTAATGGTATCCAAGAAATAAAGCCGAACCCTATGTGCACCAAAAAAAAAAAAGAATGGATAAAGAAATTGTGATATATATCATATATATTTAAAAGCATATATATGCTTATATATATTTAAAAGCATAAGTATATATGTATAAGTATAAGTATATATACTTATATATACATATATAAGTATATATGTATAAGCATATATATATATATATATTTAAATTCCCAACTTTGATTTTCTTCTTTTATTTTACTGGTAAAATAAAATAAAATAAAATGGTTACTAATTCAAAATCTTTAATTTAGTAAGGAAATAGAGGCCAAGAAAAAAATGCACATCCCAATGACACATATAATTGACAAATCTAATGACTTCTAGAAAAGCACTTGTTCCAACAAGAGTTTCTGTTTTGTTTGTTTTATTTTGTTTTAAGACATGTGTCACAACATGTTTCCCAGGCTGGTGCAGAACTGCTGGGATCCACTGATCTTTCTGCCTTAGTTTCCCAAGTAAGTTAGACTGCAGGCAAATAACACTGCATCTGGCCCAAAAATTAACATTATTTATTATTGCCTAATCACTCTTATTTTTGTATAAAGTTGAAAAGTATTATAGTCGCTGGGTCTTGAGCATTGAGGGCAAATTCCGTTAGATTTTGCTTGCACCTGCAGTGAGGACCATTCCCTATAGAGACTGGAGCACTTGGCTGCACTTACACGAAAATGCTTCTAACACAAAGGTTCTGAAATGAGAAGAGTTTGTATTCCATTGAAGGATGATGTGGTAACCTTGTTGTCATCCAAAACAAGGAAATCCAACACATAAAACCACACCGTTTTCTTTCAATGTCCAGTTGAAGCTAGAAATTATTTCTGAATCCAACTGCCATTAAAAACTTATGCATACCCTCATTCTGTCCTGTTCGTATATTCTGTTTCCTTTCAAGATGTAGTGACATGTTTAAATGATTGACTTCCAAATGGGAAAAGAAAATCTAATTCTCTCTGCACAAGGAGGCCCGCCATACTACGACAGCGTTTCTTCTCAGGCATTAGCAGAGGCTTTCTTACTAGAAAACTTGAGAAAAGCTGGGATCATGTGTTTTAACATATTGATGATAAGAGTAGGAAATGGAAACTGGTCGGACAGTTTTAGGGTAGGGAAGCCCTAATGTTAACCATTTTTTCTTGACTAAAGCTGAAAATGGGGATTACAAGAATGATGCCCCGTCTACTGCAAGAATGAAGACCATTCTCAGCAATCAGACTGTGGACATCCCAGAAAAGGTCGGCATCCTTCTGAAGGGTGCACAGTCATTGTGAAGGGCCCCAGGGTAACTCTATGGAGGGACTTCAATCACATCAATGTAGAACTGAGTCTTCCTGGAAGGAAAAAGAAGAGGTTCCGGGTTGACAAATAGTGGCTCTTTAGTTGAAATCCAAAATTTCTTGGGTGAAAAATACCTCTGCATGGTTCGGATAAGGACAAGTGTTGCTTGTTCTGTCTCTCAAGCCCAGAAGGATAAAATTAGTCCTTGAAGGAAATGATATTGAACTTGTTTCCAATTCAGCAGCTCTGATTCAGCAAGCCACAACAGTTAAAAACAAGGGTATTAGGAAGCTTTTGGGTAGTATCTAGTGTCTGAAGTGGGAACAGTGCAGCAGGCAGATGAATAGAACCTAAGTTACCCAGCTCCAGAAGCAAGACCCTGAATTACAAGGAGGATTTGGGGTGTCTTTGGGAAAAATAAAAGACTTATATTGAAAACTAAATAAATAAAAACTAAAAGCTGGAAATGTCCCTGGGCTTGTCAGCAGTTCTATCCTTACCAGAAGCCAAAGCTGCCAGAGGTGCTTACACCAAAATGTCTTAGGTTCTTCCCGAACCAGAGGCAATGGATGCCAGAAAGACTTGCTGGTCTCTTTCCCCCTGAATGAGCACCCCTGCCTGCCTGAAAAGAGTAATGAGAGGATGTGTCAAACCCGAGACATTGGATACCTAGCTGATGGGCCTACTGGACTCTGACCAGTAAATCTCTTCTTTGTTTCCCCCAGTATAGCCTTATGAACTTCAAGGTAGGGTACCCCAAGGTTCGCATTTCTGGGGTGCCTGCTCCTGAAGCTGTCTTCTTTCCCTTTAAGCTGCCACCTATAAATCTACATCAAACTCATGTCTAAACTCATCCTCAGTCCTGCATAAGACTGATTACTGATAAGACTGTTTTTCTTCTCCCTCCTCTTCCTCCTCCCTCTCCCTTTTCTTCCTCTTCCTCCTGAGAGTCAATTTCCCAATAATACATTTTTAGAGTAAGAGGAAGCAAATATAGCTAACTATGCAAATTAGTTCCTATTGTACACTTAATAATTACCCACTTCTGAAATAATACATGCATTCTGTTTACATAGAAATTGCTGTTCTGAGCACTATCAGTCTTCATTCGAAGCAGACAAGGTGGATGCATTTATAACTCTACAACTGATATTGAGACATGCAAATTCCCAATACTACTAAGGCTCTATTTCCTAAAATACCATTGGAATTTAATCATCTATAACAGCTTCAAAGTAAATATCATTAAACAGAATAAACTCAGTCAAGCTACAGGTCCTTAGAACCAACTATGCCCCCCAGAACAGGATGAGTCAACTGTTTGGTTCATGCCCATAGAATGAATAGGGAGTTTGACAGCATAAGACAGTGCAGAGTTTCCTACATCTTCTATTCTTTTTGACACCATTTTAAGTTGAACTAGATTTGATCTCCTTGGTAGAGGAGCTAATGGAAAGTTACCCCACTCTCCATGCTAGGATGCCCTAGCAACTTCTCTTTGCTTCTGTTAAACTGCTTGCTTACATAAAACTTCCCTCTGCAGCTTCTGAGCAAGACAGCAGGATGTGGGTTTTGCCTTTAAAAACCCCTTATTCTAAAAACTCAGCACTGCACTTGGGTCCCAAGTACCTGAGTGTAGTAGTTCCAGACAGTGGAATAAAAACTTTCAGTTGGCTGAGTCATCTCTGCAAGAGATACCCTTTACATAAGTACTGAGGAAGTATAAGCCAAACCAAAAATCTCCAAACTCTACAAAGGTACAAAAGAAAGTGAACAATTTTATTCTTGAAAATTTTTAAGAGAGAATGATACTATCACAGACAATCCGTTAAAGACATTGCATATCCAGAAGGAAGTCTCTATCCAGTGGCTAAACTGGCATGCTACTGCATTCATGTTTTCAAAAGGAAACCATGCATTTACATATACCTGAAAGTGGGGGACAGCTGAGATTGGGTTTGTGACTTCCCAGAAGCTTCAGACTGGCTGATACCTTCCCTGAGCCTTCCAGGTCTGAGAAACATTCCCAAGTTACCAGACTTACTTAGAAACTTCAGAAGGAGGTGCATGGTTAAGAAGGCAGACTGGGTTGTTTTCAGCTTCTGGCTACTATGAATAAAGCTGCTATGAACAAATGTCCTTGTTGTGTACCTGAATATATTTTGGATATATCCCTAGGAGCAGTATAGCTGGATCTTGTGGAAGCGCTATTCCTAATTGTCTGAGAAAGCACCAAATTGATTTCCAAAGTGATTGTACAAATTTGCATTCCCACCAGCAATGGAGGAGGGTTCCCCTTTCTCCACAACCTCCCCAGAATGTGTTGTCACTTGAGATTTTTATCTTAGCCATTCTGATGGGTGTAAGGTAAAATCTCAGGGTCATTTTGATTTGCATCTCCCTGATGGCTAAGGATGAACATTTCTTTAAGTGTTTCTCTGTCATTCAATATTCCTCTATTGAAAATTCTCTGTTTAGCTCCGTACCCCATTTTTTAATTGGATTATGTGATTTGTTGCTTTTTAACTTCTTTAGTTCTTTATATATTCTGGATATTAGCCCTCTGTCAGATATAGGGTTGGTGAAGATCCTTTCCCAACCTGTAGGCTGTCTTTTTGTTCTGATGACAGTGTCCTTTGCTTTACAGAAGCTTTTCAGTTTCATGAGGTCCCATTTATTAATTGTTGATCTAATAGCCTGTGTTGTTGGTGTTCTGTTCAGGAAATTGTCTCTTGTGCCAATGAGTTCTAGGCTCTTCCCCACTTTTTCTTTTAACAAGTTTAGTGTGTCCGTTTTTATATTGAGGTCTTTGATCCACTTGGATTTTAGTTTTTGCAGGATGATAAGTAT
>CM053760.1:14427103-14457806 GCA_028658305.1 Pachyuromys duprasi | reverse complement strand
AAAAAAAAAGAATATTATGTAAGATGCCTAAGGATTTCCAAAGGAAGAAAGTCTTGAATTTTCCCATAGTAAACCCTCATTATTTGATTCAAAAGGTGATGTATGAGAGTCTAATACAAACTACATGTTTGGGTAAAATATTCTCCTTGGAAATAAATTTTAAAATCTAAGGTGGGAGCTATGGCTAAATAGGTAAAAGTGCTCTTTCTGTAAGCATAAGGACTTGAGTTCAAATCCCCAGACCCAGTTTTTTTTAAAAAGGCAAAAGTGTGACTAACTGAATCTTTATGGTTAGAGGGAAGAGACAGGCAGATCCCAGTAGCTCACTGACCAGTGAACATAGCTGAAATAGTGAGCTTCAGATTCAAGAAGGGACCCTGTCTCCTAGAATAGGGTGGAGAGCAACAGAAGAAGATTCCCACATTTAGCTCTGTCCTATACATGTGATGTATGTATGGCACACACAGAGACACACTCCTAATGTGATGCTTTACCTACATTTTTAAGACAAAGAGAAACAAGAACATAGCATTTCCTTCTCACTTCCTTAGTAGCAATCTTCTTAATAGCTTACTTTTGGCTATATAAACTGCTTATTGAAATATTTTGTTGAAAAAGAGAGATATTTTCAAGAGAGAAAACTTATGGAAAAAAAGAATGTTTTCACTAAAATAACAATAAATTCAATTAAATATATCAAATTTGATATAAATTAGGTAAAACTGGCATCTTTAGACTTCAACACTGAATATATGGTTAGTGACAGATAATGGTAATTAGAAGGTTCCCTGGCTGGGCTTTGTTTTGTTAAATATTAGTATGGGCAAGAGTACGCATCACATGAAAATTAGTTCTTAAATTGGAAAGTTAGGTATAATTGCAACTAATCATTTTAATCAGATGGTTGTTTTACCTGAATGGGTGCTTGCTAGAGCCATATTATGGTAGTTTTGTAAGTGGACCTACGTGCTTTGAAGAGTGAAATAATCCCTGAACTCTGCATTATTCACACATAGAGCTCTACACAATTATACTCAAAGAACAGTTTCAGAGACTATAATGGCTCGGAAAAAAAAAAAAACTGGGCTGGCTAAGTGGCTGTTAAAGGGAACTAAAGATGGCCCCCAGATAATTTTGCCTCTCATGTATAACATTCCATCTCTTCATAATCATGATATCAAGTTGGTCAGTCAGTCTTAAATATCTTCAACATAGATGTGGCTTCTTTAGACAGGTTCTGCTCAAAGCTAAATGCAACTGAACACACATGTAGATGTAGAAGAAGAAATAAACCAGTGATCAATAAACACTGCTTTTCTTACAGTTTCTTACGAATGCTTATGGGGATAGCTGTTCGGTGGAAAGCGTCTCAAGGAAGCTTAAACCCAGTCTAGGGAAGGCCTTAGAAACACCTGTTCCAAAAGGAGCTAACTGAAAATGAGGGTCCACAAGAACCCTCATTGTACAAGAACTCACTGTACCCTATAGGAGCCATCTCCATTTTGCACCTTATTAGCATCTTCCATCGTAGAACACAAGGTAGTAGCCATGATTCTCAGGCATGAGTAGCTAGTGCAGAAAGTCTCTTGTTAGTCCCTTCTGGAGTCTGGCATTCAAAGTACATTATTTTCACTATACCTGCGCTTAAGTAAAAGAGGCTGTGCCTGAAATGAGATTGCTCAGGAGACAGTCTACATTTCACAAACATGCATATATCCCGACTAACATTAATTCATAGGTATCTTGGGAAATTAACAAAAGAATGTGGTCCTAAAGAGTATAATTCAGAATATGTTACCTAATATGAGTACTTACTAATTATGTTAAGAAAATATCTGTTGTAGTTAACATATGAAACGGAAATAGCTTGACAAAGGGTTGACTTGCAGGTTGACATATGTAGCTAGTACTTGACATCACTCAAGCTACAGAGAAAAGGAAAGAAAAAACACTGGAAGAAAATGTTGATCTACTCAACATCTAACCTCTCAATTACAGGAACAAAGAACATAATGGTTGAGTAGGCAGAATGGCCTTTCACACAGGTTTTTAAGATCATATCTTAATTGGGTAAGTGCAACTTCTTTTCTCATGTGTTAATATTAACCACCACACCACACTCTGTGGCAACCATTTCTCAAAGAATAAATACACATACAAGAATAAAATTACAATGATTATATGCATAATAAAACTGCAGTAGTAATTATGCTCAATTTATTTGAGAATATGAAAAGCAATTGTGAAAGAAAATATTTTTAAGTAACTGCAATTCAGTTCTGGTGAATAAATAAAATTTATAAAGACACTTAATTGAGCAAAATGGATGAAGGGACTCCAACATAGTAGCATTCACTAACAACCATTCTTAACAACTAAGGGTTTAGGATTTGTGGTTTCATTTAATCCCATCCATTATTTAAATACTTACCTGTGCTCAGTGCCAGCTTCATGAAATAGTCTTCTCAGTTTTAAATTCCTTTTTAATTTCACATGTGTCTAGGTAGCCACAGAGACTAGGGGGACTACAATGAGTACACCATTATGAGTACAATGCCATGTCACCAGAAGACAGAGTTTCGTAACATTCGTCCGCATTATCTATCTCTTACCTTCCTCCCATCCCTCTTCTACACTGTTCCCTGGGCTGTGGAGGAGAACGACATGGATGTTCTAGTTAGAGCTAGGCACCCAGCACTCACTTATTGTTTGCATTTTGACTGCACAAGGACCAGTGGTCTCTGTATTAACTGCTACCCTCCACAAACAGAAGTTTCTCTGACCAAGGCTAAGAATAGCTCTATCTGATTGCTCTACTCCTTCCCCACTGGAAGAGGTTCCTTTCTTCTCTCTGGGTCATCATTTCTGATCAAATTACTAGTTTTGTTGTTATACATAAGTAGTGTTTCAGAGGTAGGGTCTTAAATCCCCTCACACCTTTGAAAATTCCTCTGTGCTTTCCTCTTATTTTGTACAACATGAAGTTATACTTTAACCAGGACATGTACTTGTCAAGGAGGTAATTATGATAAAAATATGCTTTCAGAAGATGGTTCAGTAAAAAGTGAAACAAAGACACCTTAATTTACAGTTGAAAGTTAACATTACACACATTTTAAAATGAAGTTTAAAAAGGTAATAAGGTGTAATGTGTTTGGATAAACTGATGGTAAGGCCCTAATGGTCCTATTGTTGAAGACAATATCTACATAACTCATTGAACACGAGCAGTCTAGATGGTTTCTACCTAGAGCCTTCACCCCTCCTGACTTATGTTCATGCTGCTGGACATACTCACTACAAGAGAGGAAAGGTAAACACTAACTCAGCTACGAAACCTGTGACCTACAATGATGACCTGCCTGCAAGATGTGCGGCACAAAAGTTGTAGGAGTAACCAACCAGTATCTGATTGGACTTAATGTCCACTCCATGAGATGGACACTGCCAAGATGGTAAGAACTTGAGACTAAATAGGCCAAGGAGTAAGGGGAAAACTAAATACTGTTGTTCTGCTTAAACAGAACTATATGAATGTAGCAATAAAATGGCCCAGCAAATTCTGCTATAGTCATAGATCAGTGTTTGCTCACCCATCATTAGAGAAGCTTGCTCCTGAAGCAGATGAGAACAAGTACAGAAACCCACAACTGGACAATGTGCAGAGAGTGAAAGACTTTGGGATGCTCAATCCTAAAGTGGAATAGTTCTATCAAATCTCCCGAAATAATGAGTGTCTGTATCTGGATGTGTTACTTGTACTTTTTCTTTGGCTCTTTTTTTTTCCTGCTTGTTTGTTTTGTCCTATTCTGTTTTGAGTGTTTGTTTGCTGAGTTATTAAGTTAGTTTGTTGCTGTTGTTTGGTTGGGTTTGTGTGTGTGTGTGTGTGATTTGCCTGTTTGCTTTCTAATGATAGAGAAAGAAAGGGGGGTGTTTATTTGGGTGGGAGGGTCTGAGAAAAGTTGATGAAAGAAATCTTGATTTCAAATATAATTATATGAAAAAAAATCTATTTTCATTTACGCTTTTTTAAAAGCCGATATTAGGGTATATATGGGAGCATTTTAACTTCTTCCTCAAATTCTAAAGTTCATACTATTTAAGTCTTAACTTTCCAGATTGTTTTTTCTGTCTTGTTGGCTTTAGGAAAGTAACAGACCACAGTCACTCTTCAGCTATCACTCACAGATTCTACCATTAACTTGTCCCAGGAGTTACCAACACACAATTTCAATTTCATGGAAAACAGATTAAAAGGTGCATTTGGCACATGAACCACAGTAAGAAATCTGTGTTAGATGAAGGTTTCAGTCTTTATTTTTCAAGGTTAGTTGCTAATTCTAAGACGACAATGAGGTACGTTTTCTAGACAAAAAAGTAAAGAGCTAGTTAATCCCTAGAAACGCCTATAAAAAACCAGGAGTCCCACCTTTTGTGAGGCTGCATAACTTAAGGGGTCCAAAATACATGTCACCAAACAACCAAGAGATCCCAAGCCTAAGTTCTTGCCCGATGTCTTTATTACCAAAAATATCCATCAATATTTATATCAAAAGCATCCTTGGCCTTTTCCTTTCCCTATTTGTTAATGGTAAGATAGATCCTAAGCACAAATCCTAAAACAGGTCTTGAGGATCAGAAGCTTCTTCTCAGAATCGTGTGCCTCTTAGGATGACCATAGCCAAATCCACCTAACACCCGGATTTACTGCCAAATTTTCTACCAGGATGTTGTATTTGACAGTGGAGGATCCTGGGATGTTTAAAGCAAACACTGCCTACTAGGTGATGCTATATAACTATTTCATCTCAATTGAAACATTCTCTCCTGGAGGAAAGAGTGAAGCTCATAAAATTCAAGAATTGAAAAAATAAGGAAGACCCAGGAAGTTCCTGAAAGTTGAAAGATTCTCAATACCCGTTTTCAAAGTTATGCAAGTAGTAGAGATGAGAGTGGGGTCTAGTGAGAAAGAAAGAGAAGGTGAGAGAGTACATTCCTACAAACTACAGAGCCGCCCGAAAGCTGTGGATGGATTCTGAGGATGGATTGTTTGTTTCTTTTATTCAGCTGTCCTTGAGTCAACAATGCTCCTATAAGTAAACCATCAAGCAACTCTGGTACACTCACTGGTCCACTAAGCTAGAACTGAATAGAATTATTTAGCTTGCCTATAGTGTCTTATCTAGGATAGATATTTGATCATGTTTCTTTGGAAAAAGTCATAGAATGTAACTGTCCCCGGAAAGGGACTTTCGTAAATTCAGAACGAAAGGTGAGTTGGCAAGGAATGACAACATGGTCTTTGCAAACGGATGCTGCGACGTGACAGTGAGGCTGAAATGTGTGGGGAAATGTCCACGGGAACAATCTCTACAGGGCTGCTTTTCCCTACGTGGTATGGGATATTGTGACTTCTTGCTATAGTGGTAGTTATATGTTACCTATGACAGGTGATGGGGTATGCAACTAAGACCATGCCATCTGAAGTGGAGAGCCCTGGGCAGGAATCCCATGGTGGCTTCCTCTTATGATTGGTATTGAATGCATGCCTCCTTGATAACCATGCCTAAGAGAAGGAAAAGGAAGACATCAAACAAATCATGGGCTACTAAAGGCTTACTTGAAGCCTGGAAGTTTCTTTTGTGTGACTGTTCCTCACCAGCTATTATTTACATCAGATTGTGTCTCAGAAGGTCGTACCAAGAGCCCTCTTTCACCAGGCTTCGTCAACAGAATCCTTAGCTGCTTCCACCCATCCAATGCTAGAATATCTGGAGTTTTGTTATGAAAATGTGGCTTAGCTGATGATGAAATGTGTGCAGAGAGGAAGCCTAGGGATGCCAAAGTGGAAACAGAAAGGACATCTACCAGGAGAGTTTAAGTGGATGGCTCACACTAAACAGAAATAAAAGGAGATCTCAACAGAGTCTTATCAAGAATTTTCCATTGCAACTACAGCTTGGTATACCTCTGTTCACCTGCCTCTGAGTAATTTTACATTGAATATGAGCAAATTACTCAATGAAAATGTGCTTTCAGGGGCTGCCATATTTCTGGGAACGTTTTGGTTGGAACTGATGTAGCATTACAGTTATTTCAAATGCATGTGACCCAGGGACTTAGGCCTAGAAACTCACTCATTAACAAAAGTTAACCTAGATGATGGCTCATGAGTTCATTGCCTCAGATTGGTGATGATTAAAGGTGTGGGCACACAGGACTAGGCAAGGCAAAAGCGAGCATTGTTGAGGAGAATTAAAGAAAATAGAAAATTAAGGAAACATTAAAGAAACTGCTGAGAATTGGGAGCAGCCCCAAGAGAGGAAAACCACTGAGCTCTTGGTCTGATTACTTTTATAGGACTTGTGGCATGGGCAAAATGAAGGGGTGTCTACTGAAATTGATTAATTCTCTGAGCATATCAGAAGCTAAGCCAAAATAGAGCCTGCATAATGATGAATTGCCAGGCCCATGTCCAATTGGCTGGGCAGCTTCAACAGAGGATGTCATTGTCCTCAGCAACAATAAGAGCCCAAAGCTACCACAAATGAAATGTGAATTGCCACAATCCAGCTCCCTGTCAGTAATGTGGCTCCAAAATGAAAATTCTTAGAAGCTCTATATTTATGTTTATACCCATACATTAGTATTACTCTCAACTTTGCTCAGAGGCTTCTTTTGTAGTGCGAAATGGTTAATACAAAAATTCATAACTTTTCAAAGTTCTAGGACTGAGCAATCATGAGTGCTTAATCACAGATGGGGCATCTTTATCAATCCCCCCTACACAGGCAGACACCACCAAGACTTAAGAAACACCTCAAAAAAGGTGATGGAAAGGATGTAAGAGTTGGAGAATTGGGAGGAATAATGTGAAGCGCTGACTTCTGGACATGGCATTCCTACTGCACATATGAATTCACAGCATGTGATTACTTACATACAACCTACACAAGAGCAAGCAAGTTAAAACTTCCAGCATTGGGGTGAGTGTAGAGGTGTCTTTGAGACCCTACCATTCACTGAGGAGGTATTAGCAATTGATGGGTGCTGGGGAGGAAGAGTCACTTTTCTCTAGGAATGCAGCCACTAGTAAATTCCCCACACCCCAGTGGATAACTCTACACCCGTATGAATATGGGCAGTATTAATTGGATCCAGTAGGTTAAAAAGATAAGTAAATAAATAATGAATAATTATTTATAATGAAACTAGGAAAGCCAGGACACAGTCCCTGGGGGCAATTAGAGCTATATATAAAGGGTAGATATGATTAAGATACATTTTGTATATATGTGGAATTTTCAAAGAATAGATAGCAACAAAGAGATAAGTAAATAAGTATGTAAAATCGTTGCTTTCACTTCTTACATGCTTTCAAAAAGACGTTGGGAGAACTGTTGAGTTTATTAAGTCATTTGCAAATATATCTACTAAGCCAGATGACTCACATAGTAAATACAATTCCTCATGGTCAGAGAAGAATATAATCTGTCCCACAGAAGGGGAGAAAGGACTGACCCCAGAGAACTTGCAGATGTGGCTGCTATGTCACATGTGTGTCAGTAGGTGGCAGAGAGGAGAGAAGTCGTGTCTACATTCAGTGTTCTGACCTGTGAACATCTGAAGGATTGGCGGCCTAACAATCCCTGAAGAAAACTAGCCAAGATGACCAGTAGTCCAGCCCCAGGGGCTCAGACAGGAAGCTAGCCTAAGACAAGCACTAGTCTGGGACCAGGAAGGCCCTGACAGGCTCCCAGGGCAGGGAGCAAGCCAGAGACTGGAAGAATGCTGAATGTGACCATTGGCCATGGGCTGGAGTGAGCCTAAAAGAGAGGACCCTCACATGGGGCCAACTTGCCAGGACTGGGCAAGGAGCAAGCCCAAGATGACCACCTGAGCAACGCTATGGTGCCTGAAGATGTAACCCCTGCCCAGTGCCATAACGTACAAGTGGGGCAGAGTGTGCCTGAGACCGTTCCTGAGACAGCCCTAGACACTCAGAGAACCTGAGTGTCATTAAGAGGAGCAAGTAGTGGAGAAAACAGAAGAACGTGGGCACAATGAAGAGAGGCAAAACTGGAGACTAGAGGATAATGAGGAGCAGCCTGGTGTGAGCAGCCAGTGATGCCACCTGGGACCATGGTGGAGCCCTGGCCTGTGCTGCCATCAGGGTCCACGTCTGGGACTGTGGTCCTGCCTCAGCAGAAATCTGTTACCCCCAAAGGCAGACGGATCTGATATGAACGGGTCACCCAGGGACATACTGATGTCTGAGGGATGTGCAGAACTGGCCCTACCCCTCACCTGGGCATTGTGGAGAGCTGGCCCTGGAGGCACGAGAGAAGAAGAGCTAAGCCCTCCCCGCCCCCAGCCCCCAGCAGTACTCTGGAGAGTGAGCCTGCCCCGAGGATTTGAGTATATGAGCATGGGAGAGTTGACCCTACAGCTCATCTCCTGTGAGTAGCATGAATGAGGGAGAGAGACCCTCTTTCCTCCCCTCCCCCCCTCACCCCTCACCACCAACAGATGGGAGACCTGGCTCTGTCTCTTGTCTGCTGTGTATGGCCACAGCAAGAAGAGATCCTTACCCCTCCCTTTTGTCCTTGCCACCTATGGCAGGCAGAAAAGCTGGCCCTGTGGTCATGAGAGCAGGAGAGCTGTCCCTGCCTGTCAGCTGCTGCAGCACTTGGCAGGGCAGGCGCTGCACCTCCCCTGGACCATGCTGGAGAGCAGGCCCTGGATATAGGGGTTGCAGGTGAGCTAGCCCCAAGGGTACGAGCCAACTTTGCCTCTTGACTGCTGGACAATAGTGCTGATGCCCTCCACCTCTCCCTTGTCCCTCACCATGGCAGGTGGGAGAGCTGGCCCCAGGTCAAGAGACTAGGGGAACTGGCCATGTCCTTCACCGGCTGCAATACTTGGAAGAGCTGGCCCTGTATCTCTCCTGGGCAGCAGGGTAGAGCTGGTTCTGGTTGCACGTGTTGCCAGTGAGACCAGCTCAAATACCTCTCAGGCCCAAATCCAGGACTTTGAATTGGTCTACCCCAACATCTACCCTAGAACTGCTAGACTGCATGAAGGGGTCAGTCCTACAGACCCAAAACTATAGGATCTCTATGACACAGGACAGCAAAGGGATATCCAAGAGGAGTCCCAGCGAGGTTGCAGTATTGATAGAGTAACGGAATCCAGAGGCCTTATGCCAGACCCATGAGTCATTGCGATGAACATTTGCAAGCAAATAAGTGTGGAAAGAGGGAATACCATGGAACACACTGTGACACAACTACAGCTCCCACGACAAGTTTTTTGTTTTGTTTCCTCTGTTTTGGGTGAGGTTACAAGGTGAAGGGATGGAATGAGGGGAGAGGGAGATGAGAGAGATTGGAGGTACATAATGTGAAATTCACAAAGAACCAATAAGAAGTTTTTAAAAGAAGGAGAAGAAAAGTTGTGTCTTGTAAATTTTGTTAAATAAATGCTTATTATATGATTAAAGTGGTGGTGTATAAAACGGGGTAGTTATTGGTACTATTGCAGCAGCTACTGACAGGACAAGCAACAATCTGTCAGGTGGATATAGGCGCACCCTCTCGATTAGTATATTATTAGCAGAATGAGCTTTATATGGCAAGGCTACACAAACATTAGCTCGCTGGTAAATGTCATGAGAAAAGCCTAAGATAGAAAACAAAGGTGTTTGTTTCTTAGATGAAGAAACGAAGCTTTAGAGGTTAACAACTGGATGAATCAGGACTGGAACCCAGATCTGCTGCAATTCAAAGCCTCTGATCTCTCTACTACACTGGCCTGCTTCCCCAAACATAGCTATTTACAGCAGTAGTTTATAGTATTTAAATATTGTTTACTATCTGCATTTGGAAATTTCATAATTGACATAATGTTTACTATGGGACCATGTACTTTATACTATACTGACTATATAAGGTTGGATATCAAAAGTGTCTATTCCTCCTAAAATGAGGACTGCAGGCAAGAGAAAATATATAACACAACAAAATAAATGAGTGAAATAAGAGACATGGGTGATTTAAGAACCTTAATGAGGGGCATCTGAGAATAAGAATACCCTCTTTAATACTTTTTTATTTTAAAGTGGTGACCTACATGCCATAATACTTGAGAGTTTACATATCATTCACACATACTAAGTGACACCAATGGCTCTGTAGGAAAGGGGAGGATCCTGAGAGACACATCTTCAGGTCAGAATAGCTGAATTCATTGGTTAGATATCTGTCTTAGTGCTGGGTGGGGGTGGTGCATGCCTTTAATCCTACCTGGCATTCAGGAGGCCAGTTCTTGGATTTCTGAGTTTGAAGCCAGTTCTTGGTCATTGATGCTTGGAGCAGAGCAAGTTTCAGGACAAGACTACGCCGAGAAATCCTCTCTTGGAAAACCATGTGTGTGTGTGTGTGTATGTTAGTCCATTCAGGACTAACAAAAATGCCATGAACTACGTAGCTTGCAAATAACAAAAACTTAGAGTAGCAGGGAAAGCTGGGAAGTCCAAGATCACAGCACTGGATCATTTGCTGTCTGTGGAGGATCGTGTTTGCTCTTTCATGTTTGTTTTGATAGAGGTAGTGGATTCATTATTAGTTCTGTCTCCTTGCGTGATGGGAAGGGTAAGAGAGCTCTAGTGGTCTCTTTCTTAAGGTCAGGGATCCCATTGCTGAGGCTTTTGTAACTCAGTCAGAGCTCATCCCCTTAAGCATTAGTATTTCAACATATGAATTTGGGGAATACAAACATATAGACACTAATAATATGTGTGACAAACACAGGCTCAACAGAAGGGCTTTGCATATGATACTGAACATCGTGGCTCATGATGCCACTGCAAGGTGAATGACTGAAAGGCAAGAAGAGCCAAATAGGAACTAGATATACTTTGTGCTCAGACAATTGCCTTCTTCCCAGCAACTACACTTCCTTTAAATAAAAACAGAAAAAAAGTATAAAAGGATAAAAAGATCTTGTCATGCTGTTAGCCTTCTGTGACCATAATGAAATAGCTGACACCATCAACTTAAAAAGAGGAAGGCTTTATCTTGCTCAGAGCTTGTGAGGTATGGTTTGAGGCTGGTGACTTCTGAGCCTGTGGAGCAGCAGCAACTCATGAGCACAAAGAAGAATAAAGCTGTTTGTTGGAACACCAGGAATGAATGGAAGAGGAAGACACAAAGAACCCACGGTCCACTTAAAGGGTATTCTCCCACATCTAAGACACTCTATAGTCCCTATCTCTTAAATGTCACCTCATTTCAATAGTTCCTTGGGACAGAAACCAATCCTTCAGTTAATGTTTCTTTAAAGGATATTCATTCAAACTGTAGCACTCTACCAAGCATAGGCTATATTATGCTAACTTCATGTCAGTTTGGTTCACCAATATGTTACTATGACACCACAACCATTTGTTTCTTGCTTATCTTCAAGATCTCATATTAATACCAATATTTCAATATAAAAATATTCCAAACTTTAAATTTTTCAGTCTTTAGAAATTAAAATGCTTTTAGAAGTTTAGTTTCTTTAAAACATCCAAAGTCATTTTCAAATTTCAAAGGATGTCTAAAATATCCAAAGTTTCTCTAAAACATCTAAAGTCTATCTAAAGCATATTAAGTATCTTTACATTTTCCTAAGTCTCTAAAATTCTGAAGTCTCTTAACTGTAAAAAAAAAAAAATAGGTTAAATAGTTTTTTATTTCAAAAAGGAAGAGCCAGGGAAGTTACAATTAAATCAAAGCAAAATCAAAGTTCCAGAGTGTAAAAGGTTCAATATCTCAGATCTGAGACTTAAAATCTTGTGCTCCAAACTGCTCCATTTCTCCAGCTCTGCTGTTCATAGCACAGCTTGTTTCATCAACTCAGACTGGCTCAAACACACAGCTGCTTCTGTTCTTGGTGGATGTTCCACAGTACTGGTACTCCAACATGCTGGGTGGCCACTGAAACTGAGGCTGAACCTTTACCAACGTCTCTGAAAGCCTTTATTCAGGGACCGCAGGCTTGGACATTGTGCCAGGTCTCACCTGCTCTCCACCACACCCCATCCCCACCCACTGCTGTCCCTTCAAAACCCATACCACCTGGGTGACTGACACATTATCAAGTTCAACTGACAGCATAAAATGCAACCCTAACCCCTTCTGGATCACAGCTTCTTTGTGCTGGCCCTAAGGAAATACTCCCAGAAGATTTCACTTCAGTGATGACCAGTAGTGTCTCAGCTTCAGCTAACTTGTATCCATCGTCCCAATAAAGCAAAGATTTCACTTTAAATGGTTCTAGTGTCCTTTTTAATCACAGCTGACTCTTCGTTGCTGTTCACAGGAATCACAAAGTGTTAATACAAAACAGCACATGAAAGGGCCCTGGTAGGATATTTATTATTTCCCTCTTATATGTCACAAGCCAAACCTCCACAATCTCCATTGCTCTCCATGTTTTTTTTATCTTCCAAGCATCCACTGAGCTCTGAGCATTCAACAGTTTTTCCAGCCTGAAGTTCAAAACCTGTCTACAGTCCTCCCAAAACAGCCAGGTCCTTTTTGTCACTGCAATACCTGAGAACCAAGTACAAATATCTGTCTTAGTGATGTGATAAACACCGTGGCCAAAGGCAATGTGGACAGGAAAGAGTTTATTTTATCTTACACTTCTACATCCATCACTGAGGAAATTCAGGACAGGAACTTTGAAACAGGGCAAGAACCTGAAGGCAGTAAATGAAATAGAGGACATGGAGGAATCCTGCTCATTGGCTTGCTCTTCATAGCTTCCACAGCCTGTTTTCTTGCACCACCCACAGTGGGCTGGGGCCTCCTACATCAATCATTAATCAAGAGAATTTCCCACTGACTTTCTGAGAGGCCCAACTGGTGGGGACATTTTCTCAGTTGTAGTTGCCTCTTCCCAAATGACTCTAGCCGTGCTGGGTTGACAAAAACAAAACAAACAAACAAAAAACCTCTCAAGAAACAAAAACAAAACAAACAAAAAACCCTAAAGAAACAAAAACAAAACAAACAAAAACCCTAAAGAAACAAAAACAAAACAAACAAAAAACCTTAAAGATACAAAAACAAAACAAACAAAAAAACCTAAAGAAACAAAAACAAAACAGACAAAAAACCCAACAAGCACAATACTTCAATTGAAATGGGGAATAAATATAAAGAGCAAGATTGTGTTAGTGTGGGAGTTAGGTATGCATGAAAGATAAGAAATATTTTTTTCTTTAATGTAGATTTGTCTTCTAGGAACATCCAAATGAAGAAAGAGTGAGCCATAGTGTTCTGTGTATACATGTGTATAAATACAAATGTGGACATTAATTATCAGCGTATTAGTATGAGTTAAGACTAAAGACTGGAATGAGATGCTAAAATATGAGTGCAGAACAAAGAGCAAAATAAGCAACACTATCCACGGTGGGAAGAATAATATCCCAGTAAACATGTCTGTGGCCTCATTCTGAGATCTAGGAAAACGTTAACCTCATATTGTAAAGAGAGACTCTGTGGATGTTAGTAACTTGAGGATCTTGAGTTGGAAAGGTATGTTGCTGTACTCAAGTAACTTCAATTAAAGATGGGGCTCTTCATGTGTGAAAAGGACAGCAGAGGTGTTAGGCTCAGAGAGAGACTGGGATGCTACACTGCTGTCTTTGAAGATGGAGAAGGGCTGCCTTGGACTCTAGAAACTGGAAAATGGAAGTCTCCAGAAAAATATGACGCTCTGCCAACACCTTTATTTTCACTCAGTAAGACCCATTTCAGACTTCCACTACTCAGAATTGAGAAATAAAATTTCTCTTAGGAGCGGGAGAGATAGCCTAGCAGTTAAGAGCACTTGCTGCTCTCTCAGAGAACTGCGGTTCAGTTCTAAGCACACACATTAGATAGCTTAAAACCACTTGTAACTCCAGCCTCAGAGGATCCAGTGCCCTCTTCTGGACTCCCCAAGCACATGTAGCATAATTACTTACACACACACATACAAACACACAAATTTAATTGTCTTCATTTAAGCCACTAAGTTACTGGTCAATTGTTATAGCTTTAACAAGATTTAATTTTTTTACCAAAGATGAGTCACCCAGGGACAAATAAAATGTAGCCTGGGGAGATTGGTAAATATTGAAGGGGTGGCAGATAAAGCAGAACCTGAACCTAGAAAGAGAAAGGACACAGCAGCACATGCTGAAGATTATTGTTGTTTCGTATGTTCCAGAGCAAGAACGTCTGAGTGCACTGGACTTCAATGAGAACTGAAATTCTCTACGTAGAATTTTCACATTAAAATTGAGGCAAATTCTTACCTATTCGTTTGCAGCTCCAAACTACTTAACACTGTGTTTCTATTTCTGCCCTCACAATACCTTCCTGTCACAAGGCAGGGTGAGTTGACCCGGTGAGCAATGGGAGAGTTCTGGAGCCATTCCTATACTGGACTTGTTAGCAATAACCTAACTACATATGGATGCCATTAAACTAAATTAACAATGTTCCCAATTCAGTTAGGATGCTTCAATGCCTACAAACTCTTAGGCACAAAGGAAGCAGGTTCCAAGCACAGAGAAAAGATACTGTGCTTCCAGAAAGTGTGAGAAAATCCTGAGACTTAAGCCTCATTAGCTTCACATCCATCAAGCCCTGGCTGTGAAAGAAATTCTGATAAAGAGAAAAGCAAAACACAAGAAAGAGAGGGATCAGCAAAAACTGGGGGCTTCCGAGTAGAGGAAGAGCTTGGGTTCAGGCTCAGAAGCCAGAAAGGAAACGAGCGGTTTCAACCAAAGAGTCACTGAGCCCAAAACTAGCCCTTCTCAAAAGAGAAAAGAAGGACAAGTATGGTTGTCACTCTGGAGATCATGCCTTCATCCTGAGGTAAAATTCAATCAATGAGGCCAGGGTGGGGAAAGTGGAAGATGTGCTACCAATGAAGGCGCATGCCAGAACAGGCAGAAGGAATCTTACTGGAAACAAAAGTGTGATGTGTTCTCATTTCCAGTCCATTGTTACATACTCCCAAATCCACAAAGAGAACAACCAACTGAAGAAAGGCCTACCTGGAGACTCCTGCAATAGATTGGGTTTGAGCCATCCCCTCTGAAGCAATTTTGTTGAGAGTGAGTACTTTCATCACAGTGATTCGACATAGTTATTTTGTGTTATAATTGCTGAGGGTTGAGTCCTGATTGCTTGGTCCCAGGTGCTTAGACAAAATATCACTGTGGCTGAGCATGTGGAGGAGAGAATCTCATGACAGACACACACACACACACACACACAGAGGGGGAAGGGAGGGAGGTGCCAGAAGAGCCTAAACAAAATACCTGCATCCTAAGAAACCTACTTCTTCCTGCTAGATCCCATTTCCTAAGGTCTCAGAACCTCCCAAAATAGTGTACCATATGGCAACCAAATGTTTATCATATGAGCCAGTGGGGTACATTCCGTATTCAGACCATAACAAGGGCAGAATACATAAGCCAATGTCTAAGGCAGGGCCAGCTGGTAGGAGACTGAAATCCCTAGGCCCAGTTTGACAGTTCAAAGCTTTTTCTTAACGTAATGCCTGACTTTTTCATTCTAGCCCTTAAGACTCAAAGAACAGTGGGCTTACCCACTTACAAATCGCTAAGGAATTTGCTCTGGGCTCTAAACCTTGTCCCAGGATCCTGAAACCTTATTAGCTTAAGGTAAATCTGCTAAGAAATGAAACCATTGACAGGCTCATTCTGTCTGACCCATCTGAAATGAGCCATGAAAGTAACAGGCAAGAGCACCTGGGAAGCACAGTGGGGTCAGCCAAGGAATTTGTTGATGTTATGGTTCCAAAGGGCTTGGTTAAAACTCTGACTTTCAGTAAGTTAAATGATCTGATTAAGAATCTATGATACAGACAGAATAGGATGATAGACAACTTAGGGGACATTCACTGAGCCCAATCTGCTTAAATAGTTTCCTCTGGTTAGGCACATTTCCTTTTGGCCCAAGAAGCCTTCGCAGGAGAGTTGCCGGTTAAAAGCACGAGTGTTCTACAGCAAGGTGAGGAAACAGTGACTCACATATAAGACTTCCTCGGGAAGCCTGCAGCAAAGATAGCAGGGGCACAATTTGGATAGATCAGGAAAATACAATAGAAATTTAGATCTAGGCATTTTAGTTTCTGGGAGTAAAGTGAGACTATAAATGTAATAATAAAACTGAGAGTTGCGAGAACACCATCCATGACTCACCACCGATGCCATGAGGCAGGAGCAATGCTCGTTTACATGGAATGCCTGTTTTCAGTTGACCTACGCCATCAGTTCCTGACCTTCTACTCAGACATCATGAAACACAAGCTCTACCTAGCATCCATCCATCAGAGGTCATGAGCAATATTTACTCAGATTTGAACAAAGTTTTCCAGGCTAGTACCTGGCTTCCACACACCAGGGAGTAGAGGGCCATTGTTTACAATTACTGTTCTTCAGGGTTGCACCTAGCTCATCTCAGTCCTGGGAGTACCGAGACAGGATACACAGAAGGGGAAGTGGGATAGGAGAAAATAAAGAGCTAGAAGAGGGGAGGAAAAAACCTAGCAGCTGCTCTGTGAATTCATTGGATAAAAGGATTGTCTACAGGTGGGAAGCAATATTTACAAAGTTGGTAACTTCCTTGGCATTATAAGTGTAATGCACCCATCACTTGCACTTTCGTATGGTAGCAGCCTACTTCCTCCGCTTATATTGCTAATCTCCAGCCCTCACCAGTGAGAATGCATTGCTGTCTGGCCAGCTGGCACTCTGTGTACATACAACTGTCTTTGTAAACTGCAGCAAATTCATCACAAAGATCATAAGAGTATCCAGAAAGCCTTGATGTGTTAGACACCCTGCTTCTCTTTACTGTGGAATACAAACTTCTCTAGCAACCAGACTTGAAGACACAGCCACACACGAGCCAAGGCCCAGAAGAGAGGGGAGTGTGACAACATTCCCTGCCAGGACAGAATGGTCCAACAGGGTTGAAACACTGCCAGAATTCATGCTGTACTGACCATAAGAGCACAGCTAGTCACTTTTCTCTTAAGTGATGAGCCATCTTACAGATTGGTGGGTATGTGTAAGTTTTCTGTACTTTGTAAGATTCCAGTCTGATTTGGCTATCTCTTTCTTTTTTTAATTTTCTTTTTTCCTTTATTTTTTTTTTAACTAAGGCAGCTTATTGTCCTGATGGGATGCCAATGTCTATTTTCTACCTTTGTGTCTATTCATATATGTGTCACATCTGGGATTGACTCTTTATTCCCAGTTTCTTTCTGGCAAAGACAGTGAGCACAGTGAGCATATTAATAAATGTTACATAATAACAACTATTAAATGTTCCTTTGAAATCCCAAGCAGCTTTTTATCTTTAGCTCCTACTTTGAGATAATTATACACTTCCCTAAAGCTATTTATAGCTCCAATCAGGAAGAACAGCTGAAAAGAAATGAACAGAGTCCTGCCAAGTCTCTGGTTGAAAGAGCTATTGGAAGTGTTTAAAGTGGTATTTGACATATGGATGTCAAACACCACGAATAGAAAACTTGCCCAGCCACATCTTCATGATAGATGAAACTATCATGTAACTTCTTGTCCATATCATCATCATCATTCATTTACAAAGACACTGAGACCACACAAAACAGAGACAGCATCGTTTTCATGCTGGCATACAGGGTCCCTCTGAATGAGCATACTTACATAACATCACAACTCATGCCCTCCCTCCATCCCTTGAAAAGCAGACTGCCTACTCACTTAATCAGGACCACAAGACAAAGTCACACACTAGCCTTAACGGAAGAATAGCAGAGAGATTTTTTTTCCATGCTGTGAGCTATAAACCATAGGGTCAAACACACAGAGACCATTCTGCAGGTTTTCAGGTCTAGCAAACAGAAAATTTCCAGCTATCTCCACTAGGTAAACCCATTTCCTACCCTACTTGATACAGCAGAGGGAAAAAAAACTGGAATAAAACAGCCAAGATTACTTCCTTCTCACCTTAAGAAAACAAGTTAGGAGAGTGGGTATGCCATTGGCCTGCAGGACTTAAGACCTGGGCCCTGACTCAGTTCTCACAGCTTAGAACCTATGATTTTTGCCAAGATTATGGTATCAGAAGTTTCATTTCTGGACTGTTGGGGATACTACTCTGTGTGAGCAGACATGATATAAGACAGAGAAGCGGTGACCAAGCACAATGCTCCTACTCTCCCACACACACCCAGGAATGGTAGCACCTAGAAAATTGTGAACCCAAGGGGAAGGAAGGGAGAGAGATGGCTGAGAGGTCATTTGTCTATTGCTATCACTATACCTCTGAGACGTTACACTTCTGTACTTTATCTTTCTGCCTCCATTTGGTTTTACTATGCTTTCATGAGAAGCCAGTTGCCTCAAGGAAGATCACACAGAACCTACTTATTGCTCAGCAATGGTAGTCTTCACACAGAGTAACCTAAAATATTGTGGTTTCTTACAATCTAAGATAATCACAGCTTTTAACACTATAATTTAGGTGAAGTTGCACAAGGAAAATCCATCTTTCTCCCTGTCATAGAAAAATGTTTTCTGTGTCACTCACTGATACTTTGCTAATAAGAACAGCCCAGAAAGATGCCAAAGCATAAAAAAAAAGTTTGTCAACAGGCAACCTCCAAAGAAATCTCCAATCTAGGGAGCAAAGGTGATAGCAGTAGATTTAAAGCCAGAACTAAAGCTTCTCCATGGAAGAAGAAAGTCAACCATGGACACCTCCCATTTGAACCAGTCTGTCTGTCCAGTTCTGCCTTGTGTCTCTGCAAAGCCAGACCTATATCTGTGTTAACTAATTCTTTTCAATAAATGTCATAATCTCCTACTGGAGTTCTCTTTCTGGTTAGATACAATCTCACAACCCATGGAACTTGTTTTCATTCTACAGTAAAGCCAACTGCTTACATTTTGATGTTTTAAGGCTGAAATTGCTCCGTGCTAGCCTGAATATAGATGGATTCATTACATTCACAGATGTGAATGGCTTCAAGTACAGCCTATTATTCGATTTTGCTAACTCTCTCTTACCTTTTTGTGTTAGAAGAAAACAATGACTATATATCCAATGTATCCTTTCTTTGTAAATTTAAAGAAGAAATACATTCACATTAAAGAGAGAAAATCAGATTCTCATGTCTAATGGGTACAATGCTGAAACTCTTGTACATCCTGTATTTATCTAAAGGGACTTCTGGAACTGGAGTCACAGCATGAGTCATCCACAGAGCAGCATTCTCTGCTTCACAAATGCTAATAGTTTTAAATGACTCAGCTGTGCATTTTCAAAACTCACTTGGACAGAATCTCTTCACTGTTTTTTGGTATTCATCATCTTCTGGCAAGTTTCATTCCAGCCAGAACGACTCTGAGATTGTCTAAAACTAGAACATGGTTACATGTAAACAGACTGGACAGGTAATTTAAAACCAAGAACCCAAAGGGAGCAGACCTTGAAAGACAACTCAAACTTCTACTATTTGTAACAAAATTTTCTAGGACAAAATAAAGTCTTTAAAGAAAAAAAATATCCACTTTCGAAATAGTAAACATTTATTCATTTTCTTATGGATAGCTCTTTTCTTGGTTGTAATAAGAATATTAACAAATGAACATACTTTTGATATTTAAATGTTACAACCCCAAATTAAAAGTCTTGCATTCATTAAAGGCTAGGTACCACTTTAAAAAATAAATTAATTTTAATTACAAACAACAAGTACCTGTGGCTAGCTAAGAAATGTGTTAACATTTGCTTGCAATAACAAACATGTGCTTTGATATTTTCATCCCTTATTATAAAAGTAGAGTCTTCGATGAAGGCAGTTCGTCAAAATATGATTATGCAAACATATCTGAAACTGGTAGTACCTTAAATTCAATTAAAATTCCTGACAGGATAAACTAGCAAGCATGTGGAAATTTTTGTGATCCATACATACATATTTTTGTGTAAACAAAGTAAAGATCAACAAAATTAAATAATTTTGTCACCAACAAAAGTTTGAAGATTAAAAGGTTATTTTATTTTACTTCATGCTTCAATTGAACAACTGGTCTAAGCAGAAAACTAGGAATTAGATGAGTCTTTATATTTCCCTCACTCTCCTCAGGAAATTACATATAATAAAGAGATGTCCTAGAGGGACATCTGCAGGAAAGAAATAGTCTTAATCAGCCTTCTGGAAGTCAAGACTTACAATTACTGAGTCATTCTCTGATCCCCTACTGTGAAACCACACGGTTCATCAGACGTTGCTCACTCATAAGTGGATATTAGACATAACTAATCAAGAAGGAGGACTCTGGCTATAATGCTCAACCCCCATTCAGAAAGGAGAAGAAGAGGGACATCAGAAGAAGGAGAAAACAGGGAACAGGACAGGAGCCTACCACAGTCTCTGAAAGACTCTACTCAGCAATGTATCAAAGCAGATGCTGAGACTCATAGCCAAACTTTGGGCAGAGTGCAGGGAATCTTATGAAAGAAGGGGGAAATAGCAGGACCTGGAGAAGACAGAAGCTCCACAAGGAGAGCAACAGAACTAAAAGTTCTGGGCACAGGGGTCTTTTCTGAGACTGATACTCCAACTGAGGACCATTCATGGAGATAGCCTAGAACCCCTGCTTAGATGTAGCCCATGACAGTTCAGTGTCCAAGTGGGTTCCATAGTAATGGGAACAGTAAAAAGAAAGTAAAGCCAGTGCTGGCCAAATCCTCACCAGCACACATGGCAAATGGATGGGCACAGACCTTGCAGACACCCTTTCATTGTAGATCACCACTGGTTTCCAACCACAACTACTTTAGGATAAAACAGATGGCATTTAAACAATATTCTGATTCTCTACAGGATTGTTTCTTAGAATTGTGCTCTAGGGACCATCTGAACCAGAATCAGGCAAAACACTCCACAGAATGAAAATGAACATTACTATGTCCAACCATTGACCCAGAGGCCCAGGAATTTGTATTGCTAGGCTTCCCTGGGGAAAATCAAATACATATTACAGTTTAAATATCACTACTGCCAACTATTTGAAATGTCTCTTTACTCTTTTTTTTTTACAAGAAATATTTTCTCATCTGTTTCATGAATCATATTAGCTAGGAGGAAAAATAAATAATTTGTGTTTATGTCAGTCAGCAGTGGCTAGTAGTGGTTATTTTCCCATCAAGAAAACATGGAATAATAGGCAGCATTAAATTTTGTGCCTAAATTCCTTGACAGTGCACCATAATATTTTTTCCTAAAGCTTTCAAAATTTATATACAATAAAAATATTTAGAGTGATCTGTAAACTGTCATCTGAGCAGGTTATCCAGTGTAAGGCGAGCTGTTCAATGTAGCCTTCCGCATGGCTGTGCAGGCTGGCTCAGCAGTCTCTACTGAGTCCTCACCAAGTGTAGCTGCCTGTGAACAGAAGAAAGTACCTCCAACTACACAGAAACAAGAATACAGAGCGTGAAATTCAGTTCAACTACAGTCACACGGGGAGTCTCAAAAGCTACCAGTATGAATCAATATTCACAGGGTTGTCCTTCTTGAAAGTTGAATTTTTAACATCTGGATTAATATCTGATTGAAATCCAATTCATATTGGAAAGTAAAATGCATTTCAATGTGCTGCTAATATCTAATACAGTGTTTAAGTCCTATATGATGTCAATGGACAAAGATGTACTTACCTTTAATAAATATAAATTAAAAATTAAAGAGGTAGGTGGCTATCATATGCAATGAAGTCAACATAATACGGTGAGTAGTGTAAAGCTCTTTAAGCAGAAGGTGAGGTCCAACACCATTGCAATTGCCTCAAATTGCTTCAAGAGCAGGATTTCCCAGGTGTTTGGTGCTGTCAACAAATTTCCAGCATCACAATTCCTGGCTCTTTGATCACCTCGCCCTGAAAGGGGGTGCAGTCTTACCAGTCCACAGAGGAAGACAATGAAGCCACTCCTGATGAGACCTGATAGGCTAGGGTCAGATGGAAGGGGAGGAGGACCTCCCCTGTCAGTGGACTGGGGGAGGGGCATAGAAAAAAGAAGAGGGAGGGTGGGATTGGGAAGGGATGGGGAAGGGGCCTACAGCTGGGATACAAAGTGAATAAACTGTAATTAATAAAAATTTTAAAAAAAGAAAGGAAGGGCTAACGAATGTAAAGTAATACTGGAGACCAGACAACAGTCATGACATTGGCTGGGCGCTTCCAACTATACTTGCATACAAGGAAACAAACAAACAAGTCAGGGTTGGTTAGACCTCAGCAATTCTTGCACTCTAAGTTGGGTTTTTAAAACTGAAGAAACACAGACTTGTTCTTTCCGATGGCTCACAAAAGAGTAAAATTCTAAAAAGGTGCATACATCTGCATTAAGATATGCCTTAGCTCAGAATGCAGTCAGAAAGCCACACTTTCATCTGCTAGCTCTTTGTCTTCCACTCCTGCTGGCTCTTCTTTTATTACGTGAGCCACAGGTAACAGAGAGCATCTGACCAAAGTTCTCCATACACCAGGACACCAGACAACTAAAGAAAAATAATGAGAAATCCAAAGCCTGGGCTCTTACAGTTAATCTGAGCTCAGCTCAGGTTTATCTTCCCTTCTCTGTGGAAGACATATGGCTGAGCTTGTTCACGCTTTCAGCTCTGCTAAGGAATGCGCTAAGGCAAAAGGCCCTATCACTGATCATCAGAGCATAGCTCAGAGTGTTAAAGGTCACAGCTGCCAGGTTAAGAGCCACACACAGCAGCTGTACTGAGCACTCAGTACCCATCAGCCACTTGCTTTATAGATCAAAAAATAAATCATCTTATTTTCAAACTTATGTTTATCTTCAGATTTTTGAGTTCCATTTGAATGGATGGGTGTGTCATTTGTTTCCTTTAGAAACTCCAAGTCTTTCTCAGACACAGAAACTTCAAGGCTTGCTTGAGCTTCATGGCTTGCTTGAGCTTCCTTTTGAGCTCCTCAAAAGGAGAAGAACTGGGGGCAGGAAAAAAGTAAAATAAAAAGATTATGTGACATTCTCCTTGACTATGATAGGTTCGAAGTGTAAGGAATCTATGTGGCACAATGGAACAGCTGAGTCTGCATTTCAGATGTTTGGAGAGCAGCTCTACCCAAATCTAGGCAGGATTTCTGGTCATCTAAAACTTACTTCACTCTGAGAAAAGAAACAAGTGGTGCTACCACACAAAAAAGCCATGAGGATAAAGCAGTGCGCAGGGCCCTGCATACAGCGCCCCTGCACACTGGCCCTTCTCTCTACTAAACTTGGATGTTTGAATGAGCAGGATGGCCACACACTGGACCAGCCACCCTCATTCTGCTCCTCCCTGAAAGTTTCCTCAAAGTTTCCTGGTGCTCTGAAAATTCATTGCTGTCCTTAGAAAGTTCCCTGTGTGCTTATGTTCCCTTTAAAACTGTACATCCAGCTAAAACACTTTCAATAAAAACTAAGTAGAAATCATAAGCACATGTCCCCCAAAGCACAACATGTCACATATAAAAAGATTCTAAGAAACACAACTGAATTAATTTGCACATTGTCTTTTTAAAGTGCACCGCAGTAAATTGTAACAACATTTTCATTGTCATTAGCCCCCTTGGGTTTTGCTTTTAAATAAAGCTAAATGTCTACCAATGGAGATGCATAGGGATTTGACTCCAATATGATGGCAATGAGCAGCAGTGTCTTATAGGAAAGGATAGGAACTGATTGACTCAACCAAGCTTACATCAGCAGCATAAAAACCACCTACAATTCAAGTTATTGGCAGGTTCAATGAAGCACAATTCTGTTCATGCTACAAAAATAAAACCAGTCAATTAAACTAACAAAAATCGCTCCTCCTCCACACACACTCATTTTAAAGTTTTCTTAACCTAGAGGTAAACATATATACCACTCACTTACAGTATAGTCTTGGCTTCAGGATCAAAGTACTTACCATTCCTTTTACACACTCACACATACAAACACACACATTATATAGAAAAATGTTTAGAAGCCATATGAAAAAATTTCAGTTAATAAAGAACCATAATCACTAACAATGTCTCAGAGTTGCAGTATTCACAACACCGTCCGATGTTCCCCACACACATAGACAGCACTGGGGCGTATCCGTCGCCTTGTGTGACCGGGGAGCCGTGGCAAGAGCTTAAAGGACTTGGGCATCATGTCCAAGCAGGCATCATGAAACTTCTTAATCCTCCAGTAGTATATTAGTGGGTTCAATGCAGACTTGAGGTAGCAGAGCCAGAGCAGCCAGGTGCTAATCTCAAAGAAGTTGTGCTGATAGTAGAAGTGCTTACTGAAGGTAGCCACGAGGCTGTATGTGGTGAACGGCGCCCAGCAGACAATGAAAACAGCGAAGAGGATCAATATGGTGGTGAAGGCACGTGTTTTAAAGCCCATGTCGATGCTCATCTGGAAGGGTCTCTGTAGACTCATGAGACCAAGTTTGCTGGCCTGGCTGAGACAAATCCCTTCTGGGTAGCTATGAATCCTCAAGGCATTGTGCCGAAGGGTATTGAGGATGCCCATGAATGAATACAGTATCACCAGGAAAGGTATAAAGAAAGAAATGAGTGAAATCAAAATCACGTAAGCCTGGTATCCGGAATTGGTTGTATACCCAAATACACACTGTGGGGCTCTAGAAGGTATCTGCAGATCAGGATTCCCCACAGCCAAAGGAAAAGCTATGGAAAACGCCGTTGCCCAGGAGACTGCGATGAGGACCTTAGCCCTGTAAGGATTTAGCTTATCTTGCCTCTGAACTATGATCAGGAACCTGTCGATGCTGATGATGAGCAGGATGGCCACTCCCTCTATCACAAACAACCAGAAGAACATAGCAGACAACCTGCAGAAGAATTTCCCAAATATCCATCTGGTGGTAAGAATAGTTACCAAGGCAAAGGGCATGTTCAGCACTGCGAGCAGCATGTCTGCAAAAGCCAGGCTGGCGAGAAGAATGTTAATTGCAGAACGCATAGCAGCTTTTTGGTAAACCATGAGGCAAACTACCAGATTTCCAAGAAAAGACACAAACAGAATAAATATCATTATAGCGGAGAGGATGATCTGAACAGCTAAGTTTAGGCTCCTGACGACTGCGGGTGCTGGGGTTACAGCTGTGCTGTTCACTGCCAAGGAACTAAGCCCAGTGCTGGTCATGGTTTCGAGACTGTATCTAAGCAATGGACCAGGGCTAGGAGGCTGAAAGGGCAGAGGCGGGGTAGTATTCAAATGGGAGTTTCCATAGACTACAAATGTCGTATTGGATGTCCCAGAATGGGACGCAGTCAACACTGCTGAGACAACCATGGTTCTAGGAGGATGGTAGGTTCCGGCGGAAATGTGGGTCCTCATCGGGCATTTTGATACAGCACTGGAGGTTCAGGTTCCACTGGTGGGCTTCAATACACATTCTGGAAAACGGACAGAGTTCCATCTTCCACAAGAATCCCTTTGCCTGAAGATAAGCACAAAACAAAGACCACAAGATCAGATTAGTAAATACGTTTCACTATGTTGTGTGTCACCCATCTACGTACTGGCTAGGACTGTCTTCCGTGCTTAGCTTCTGAGGTCATACAAGGCTGAGTGTGGTCAGCATAGGACAGCTGTGGACACATTTGACTTTTTTTTATCTTTCGTCATGTAGGGTCACTCTTTTTCCTTCTAACCCTCTAAAACTCTGTCCTCTAAAGTGTCACTGCTATACTGTCTTAACTAAAAATTATGGAAATTTTATAGTATTTGTATATAAAGCAAGATGGATCTTGAAATGCATTAGAACAGGCTTCAAAACCTTATATTGGAATGCTTTTTAGCTTCAGTGGTCCTCTCTAGAATGCAGATCACTGAGAAAGACTGTAAGTGTTGGAGGTTGGAGAAGACCTGAGAAAAATTGTCCTTTTGGATTGGGAGGCCCATAAGACTTACGAACGCCCAGCAGCTATGGTTGTATGCACAAGATAAAGCCATTCTAGCAGGGAGTAGGAGAGGTTTTGAGACCCCACTCCTAGCTGAAGTGCTATGGATAATAATAGCCTTGGCTGGAGGGAGTAAGTTTTCTTTGATGGTATGGTTCCTGGTAAGTTGATCATGCTTCAGTGCATGGCCCTCCATCTAGAAGTAAATGGACAGCACAAATTGGACTCATTGGGTTATTGGATCAAATAAAGAAGATATATGGGGTATGGAGAAAGGTGGTGGATCTTAGGGGACTAAGAAAAGTTGTAGTTCATAAAATCAAAACACACTGTATGAAAAATTCCCCAAATTAATAAAAACATTAAAAAATAAACTTCAAAATACTATAGTATCATAGCTTTCCACAGTCACTATTAATGCAGATTTCACTAATTTTCTTAGGAGAACAAATTTTAAATTCTTTCCTACAGGTTCTTGTTCCATCTTTACATTAGCATAAAGCTCGATGGCAAAAATAACCTAACCTCAATTCCCAGTTTAACATGCTGGTAATAACACACTTTAGGTTTGACAGCTCTTACAGGTAAGAACGGGGGTTACTTTCAATTAAGAGCTGAAAATTTCCTTGGCTTTTCTTCCCCCTTTCTCCCTTCCTTCTGCCTCTTTCTTATTCCTCCTCTTTCCCCTCCCCCCATTTTCCCTCTCTATTTCCTCCTTTTCCTTCCGTATGATCTTTTCTTATATCCATCCCCTTCCAGAAATTCCCCACTAACCCTACTAGAAAAAGCCATAAAGTAACGGAGTCACTTTTCCTAAGCTTCTTTCTTTTCTTCTAAGCCTGTCCATTTTCATCATTTTTTCTTCTGATGTGCAGACTTCTATTTCTTCTCTCAAAGACTGAATTGATACTGTTAGCAAATTCACAGGGGATGCTAACCAAGTAAGAAAGATGGAGGTGTTAAGGAAAAGAGATAAAAGTCCCTGGATATCCAGAAAATATTCAGAAACTCACAAAGATATCTGACTATCTTTTCTCAAAGACTTGCTTACCTTTTACTTAGTGTGACTCCCAATCTCTCACCAACTTATGAAGCCTTCAGTTTTATGTAAGGGGATTCCTCAATCTATGATCCTATCAACCCACATTCTGACGTGGCTTCTTCCTTCTGTTGGCTTTAACTGGGGGAGAATCTCTGTAATTGCAAAGGGCTAGATTTCTGCATAGATACCTTCAACAAACCCTTACAAGATTATAAAAATTAATACAAAGACAACTAAGGCAAAAAATATTATTAATGCATTGTATAGCCTTAGAATTAGTCATTGATTTTGAAGGGTAATTGTCAACATTTCACTCATTTCATGGGCGTCAAAGGAGGAGATGAGATCTCATTTGTGAGATCCAAGACTCAGCATCTGCAGCGAGATCATGCTCTTTCTACCAACTTTTCATCTATAATTGACTGTCCTATTAGGACTGCTTTTATGAATAATGAAAACAGTTGTCTCTTTGCATACAATATTGATTTTACTATTTCCTCTCGTTTTACAGCTTACTGTTGTTAGCCGTACTAGATTTTCTCTATGTGCACGGATTCACTCTAAAATGTGAACACCCCTTGACAAAATGTCACATTAGACATAGTCACATTCGTGACTATTGAAGTCTATAATCACAAAGGGGCAGTGGGATAGGAACCAAGATTATTATAGTTTTTCATCATAACCATGCCAGTCTATTCAGAAAGACCCCAAGTATACAGTGTTACAAACTACCACCAGAGAAAATTCTGTGTAGACAAATAGATATTTTAATTCTAAGACAATAGTTTAAATCATGTTTGGCCAACTGTGTTAAAATGTTTACAATTGTGTTTCAGGGATGTCAAGGTGGCTTAGCACTTGCCAGCAAGCCTGACAGTGTGAATGTGGTCATTGCTAAAGGAGAGAACTGAATCTCAGAAGTTGTCCACTGATTTCTATAGGTGCTCTGTGACATATACATTCTTCTCCATAAATATATGTATACATAATTAATAAGAAAATATAATATAAAATTTAAATTGTATTTCAACAAGCATCTATTGAAACTGCAGTAGTAAATTCAAAATACTTAATGTCCTTGGGGCTAGAAGGACAGAGGTAGAGGCCTTGCCTAGTATGCAAGACGGAGTAGATTCAACTCCCTGAACAACAAAATTAACTGATCAAAAATAACTAAATTAGAAGCTGGGCATAGTGGTACACGCCTGTAATCCCAGCACTCTGGGAGGCTGAGGCAGGTGGATCTTTGTGAGTTCAAAGCCAGCCTGGTCAACAAAGTGAGTACAGGACAACCAAGGCGACACAGAGAAACCCTATTTCAAATAAAACAAACAAAAAAATTTAGATTAAATTAGATTTAGTTTTTTGATCATGATGAGGAACAACAATTAAAAATGGAAAGAAACAAAAGCAAAATATTAAGTTAAATGTGCTTTTAACATTTTATAGCTCCATAAAAAACCAAAGTATCTTCTGTTTTGCCAGGTCACTCCTTACTACACAAAGTTTAACTCAATCCATTCAATTACTGCTCAGCCTTCAGATATTTACAGAAGGCATGCTATGTTCCAGATACAAAAAGTAAAGTGATTAACAAAAGGTCCTAGATTTTCGCTTAAGGAGAGCAGGGTAACTAAGGACACTGTATCTTGAAATTCACTCTGAATAGATTTTGTATCAATATATGTATAAACTAAAAAGATTAAAACGTATAACTTTAAAATCCATTAGTAAAGTTTTTGTTTTTACTTTTTAAGCAAACAAGAAAAAAAACCAAACAGATGATGTTGCTATAACTGACCTAACAAAGCTGTTCATCACCAAAACTTCTAGAAAATTTTGTTTTGAAGAAACCAAAATGTCTGTAGACCCCCAAAGAGACTCTGATTAGTAGCGACCACAGAAGAGCCCAGGTGGGGCTGAAAAAAAGAAGGTGACCTAAAACAAGGACTCTGGAAGCCCACGTGAGGCCCATGTCTCCTCCACCGTGGATCCAGAAGCAAGCATACATCTCCAGTCAAGTAGCTCAAGGCTGAACTCACTAGCATCATGCTGGCAAAGGTCAGTGTCGGGCTGGAAATGGGATCAAACAAATGCCAACAGCCCACAGGGGTGCCAGTTTTCCCCATCTGCTGGGATCTGGACCAGGCCACCGGCACAGGCAGGCAGCCCCATCTGGGAGTCCACAGAGTGAAAACTCAGTTCCACAAGTGAGCACTGACCCATTCCGGGCTTAGATCCCCCAAGTACTAACGGTCTCAACATGAATCACAGTGAGATCATAACATTACCAAAATAAAACCAATGATAAAGAACAAAGGTGAAAGGTTTCGATTTAGTACACCCGATGAAGAAAAAGCATTCAGCATGAAATCCATGTCTTTTAAAAACAATTCAATGTTGTTTAATTTTAGCAAGACACACACACAAAAAAAGAAAATAAATCTGGTAACTTGGTCCTTTACTTCTCATGTCTTTTTCATTTGCTCTAATTGTTACATAAATACAAGTAAGTAACACATGTATTTCTATGGCCCAAACCAAGTTTCTGAGTTCTAGTTTGTGTTTCTATGCAGGACATGAAGGCATGACTGCAGGGACCAAAGAGGCCAGAAGATGACGTGAGATTTTCCCAGAGCTGGAATTACAAGGAATTGTGAGCCATCCAATCTACAGGGCTCCTAGAGGCTAAGTTGGGGTCCTCTGTAAGAGTGTGGTCTTCACTTTGGAAATCAATATGGCACTTTCTCAGAAAATTTGGAATAGTGCTACCTCAAGATCCAGCTATACCACTCCTAGGCATATACCCAAAAGATGCCCCACCAGTCAGTAAGGACATTTGTTCAAATATGTTCTTAGCAGCTCTATTCATAATAGCCAGAATCTGGAAACAATCTAGATGTCCCTCAATGGAGGAATGGATACAGAAATTGTGATACATTTACACAATGGAATACTACTCAGCTATTAAAAATAAGGAAATCATGAAATTTGCAGGCAAACTAGAAAAGATCATCTTGAGTGAGGTAACCCAGAAATACATGGTGTACACTCACTCATAAGTGGTTATTAGACATATAATATAGAATAAACAGACTAAAATCTATACTCCTAAAGAAGCTAAACAGCAAGGAAAACCCTATGGAAGATGCTCAATCCTCATTCAGAAGGGCAAACACGATAAATATTGGAAGCAGAAGAAGACAAGGAACAGAACAGATGCCTACCACAGATGGCCTCTGGAAGACTCTACTGATCAAGGTATTGAAGCAGAAGCCAAGACTTATAGCCAAACTTTGTGTAGAATGCATGGAATCTTATGAAAGAAGGGGAAGAAAGACCTGGAGGGGACATGAGCTCCAAAAGGAAACAGAGCCATAAAAACTGAGCCCTGGGGTCCCTGAAGAGAATGCTACCCCAACCAAGGACTGTGCATCGAGAGGACCTAAAACTCCCACTCAGATGTAGCCCATAAACTCAGTCTCCAAGTAGGTACCCTAGTAAGGTGCTTTTCAGTGGTTCTTTAGTGAAATATTTGGTGTGTGTTATCTATTTGGAAAGCAAGTTGCAGACACCAGTAGAGTAATATTGACAGAAGAGAT
>CM053760.1:14380251-14426603 GCA_028658305.1 Pachyuromys duprasi | reverse complement strand
GTACAGGTGTCTCTGGGAATGGTGAGCTCCACAGGAAGCCACAGGGGAGCAAAAGTCCCCAGGAAGTTCCCAACCTTGGTGCTTTCAGTTGGGAGTTTGGGGGTTTGGATGAGGGGAGTGTGTCAGCCACTGGCTTCCTATTGCTCCTCTGGCTTTCAGTGACTTCAGCACACTCCTCAGCTCCTAGATCCTGCTGATGCTCCTAGAGGGGCTTCATGGCACCAGTTTTATCAAGAGCTGCCTCCTTTCCCTGTGTCTTTTTCTGTCTCTTATCATTGCTCCCACCTCTTTTTTTAATGTTCAAAATCTTTGTTTATCACAATAAATATGCTACTTATTGATTGAGGGTATAAATTAACTTTAAGAGATAATTACTCTTTCACCAGGACATGTATTATTCCTATTGGACAACTGTTTTTCCTTGAAATACTAAAATCTTTATTCCAAAGCATAACTTGTTTTTGATATGTTTCATATATGTATATGTGTATATAATATACATATGTGTACATATATATGTGTGTGAATATATAGTATATAGATATGCAATCATTTTAAGAATTTTAAGTATATTTTGACTATTACTGCCTCTTTAAAACCAAACAAATGGGTTTTTCAACATCCTTATCTTAGCCAGAGCTATATAAGAGAAAATTCTAATTTTTTAATTGTCATTTTTAAAACCTACTTTAGGGTTTACACAGAATCTTAGAGTTTCCAGATCTCAATAAACTAAATTATAATGATATGATTTATTTTATTTTTGAGATTATAATATACTTACATTGCTTCTCTCCATACCCCCCAATCCACTCTATACTCTCCTTCAAATGTATGGCCTATTTTCCACTAACTATTATTGTATGTATATATGTATATGTGTTGAGGAGAGGTCTTTAGGGTGTAGCCAGAAGCTACCTTTGTTTCCTCTCACTATTACTTCTTCCTTGTGAAAATATGCACAAAAATGAGCAAGCCTGCAGAGACTTGCTATTAAGAGGCGTCCAGTGGACAGCAGCCATCTGCATGCAGCTTGCCAGAAACAAACACCAGAAACCATACCTACTGAATCAGAGTTTCCTTTTGCAGGACACTGAGGTGATTTCCATGCACACTAAACAGAACAGATCCAAGGGTTCTTGGCTAAAGTATTTCAGTCACCAAGCCTCTGTAGCACCATTTACCAAATTAAACTGTTCTAACTTCAGGAACGGTTAGAGACTATCCCCTCCTTCACCCTGCCAGCCAATCAGGGAGAGAGTGTGTCCTTGCTAGTGTCTCAGAGGAGAGACAGCATCCACCCTGATAGAATGGGCAGACTGTCCATATCTATGCTCAACAACGGGCTTAATGTTTTTTAAACACTGCTGCAAAACTAGAGAAATTTAGGCAAAATACAGTTGGAGGAAAAGAAATCACCCCTTTTCTAAACTGACCTTCACATTAGATTTTAGGGAACACAAGCACTAAAAATAAAAATGTACAAAATGCAAATAACTCTAGCTCATGCTTTCGTATGAATGACTCTTAATAAATTCATAGGTGGACATAATAATAAATTAATTTTAAGCCAATTGCTGGATCTTTTAGTGCCAACATAAACATTATCTTTTCCAGGTTTTAAAATAGTGTCCAGGGTGTTGGGAGTCTGAACTACACATCATACCAAGAAATGAACACTTTTTTCCAGGAGAAAACCGTTCGAGTGCAGTTATAAGAAACAATGCAGAGATCTTATTTGCCCTGCTTCCCCAGGGCCTTGTAACACTAGACACAGTTTCACAACAAGGTAGAGTCCAGACACACAACCATCTTCTCACGAATAACCAACCGTTTTTGACCTAGTATGGACACATCAGTCCTACTCTTCTACCACACATGGACTGAGATGAACAATCTACCCTCTTAGTCTATAAAATCATTCTCAGAGCATGATCCTACCGAGGGACTAAGAGTTAAACATATCCTTGACAGAGAGATAGGAAAGCCACAGATAAATAATAAAGATGGCAAACTTCTGGCATTTTGCTCACCTTTCTGACTTGAACCAGCTTAAAATTCCTCATAGGCTTTTTCTCCTGCCAATAGGAGAGAGAGCAAAGTACTGAAAGACAAACAAGAGCTAGACAATGTCACTTCGCTCTAGAAACATTGAGGATCTGTTCTTCATATAACGTTCTTAAAGTTCACAAAGGTTAATCTGAGTTCAAAGCTGTCTCAATCCATTTTGCTGCTTTCTCACAATTCTTCAACCTGAAGATCCAGATTATTTCTCCAGCTGAATAACAAAAGCTTCTAATATATATGTATATACATGAATGACTCTTCCAGTATTCTGTCTGCTGCTGTGATAAAAACAGATACCAAAACCAGGTTTGGAAAAGAAAGGGTTTATTTGGCTTATGGGTCACAAAGGAAGCCAAGGCAGGAACGAAGAAGACACCAAAGTGGCAAGCTGCTTCCTGGCTCTCTCTCCAGGCTTACACTCAGCTCTCTTTTTTACATCTCCCAGGACCACCTACCCATGGTGTAGTACCACCCATGGTGACTAGACTCTCCCACATCCATCAATAGCCAAGGAAATGCTGCCAAGACCTGCTTGCCAGACAGTCTGATGGAGGATTTCCTCAGCAGAGGTTCCTTCCTCCAAGGTGACTCTAGTTTGTGCCATTGCCAAATCTTTTTGTAGTTTATATAGTCATTTATACTTTCAAGTATTTAAATATCAGGCCACTTGACTGAGCTTGTTGCTTGGCACTTTTTTTCTGATTTTCTTTTCCATTCTATATTCAGGTGACTTGTCCTTCCCTCTTTCCTTCCTTCTTTTTTTCTTTCTTTTCCCCCATAAATAAGTCTTCTTATTCATCGCTATTAAAAATCTGGATTTTAAAAAGATTCCTGGAACAGTAGTTCATAATCTATCTTAGTTACTATTGTATTGCTGTGAAGGTATACATGAAGGCATCTTAGAAAAGATGCATTTAGTTGGGGCTTGCTTATAGTTTCAGAGACTGAGCTCATGAGCATCATGGCTGGGAGCGTGGCAGCAGGCAGGCAGGCACAGCACGGCAGCAACAGTTAAGAGTTTACATCTGATTCACAATCAGGAGCAGAGAGATGAAACTGGGCCTGTCCTGGGCTTTTGAGACCTCAAGGTCTACCCTCAATGACACACCTCCTTCAACGATGCCACACCCCTCAATCCTTCCTCGACAGTTCCACCAGCTGGTAACAACCAAATATTCAAATACACAAGCCAGTCTCATTCAAACCAGCACAATATCCATCAGCTTGTTCAGCTTTAGCACCTGTCTCATCATCAGTAGCTTTTCTAGGACTATCACCTTCACCATAGAGTTCCATAAGTTTTTTTTTTCATTTCAAATATGAACGTCTTTAGCATTTTATTTTTCTAACAAAGGCATTTTGAAGAAGATAAAAGGAATGGCAAACCATTTTTATGTCTTTCCCAGTGTTGTCTGGACTCATTAACCACTGCTGCCACACAATTTGCCTGCACTTCTTCTCCCAGCTCTTGCAGACCTGCTGGTGCTCTGCATGAAATGTGCTGCATATTCGGTTGTGCTTTTTAGTAAAACCAACACAGCACAGGTCCAGCAAATAGCCACCAGCTGTGGTGGTGTCAACACGAGCCACCACTTTTTGACCATGGAACACACTTTGGTCCAGGTAAGATTCGTGCTGAGGAACCAAAGTAGGCTGCTTTTGCCTTAAGTGTCCTCAGTGATTAGCTTGACTTTCCTAAACACATCTTCATCACCCTGCAGCTCAGCAAGGCTCAATTCAGACACAAGCTGCTTAGGGACACCAGATGCACTTTTGGTTCCTTGACTCCTTGTAACTAGTGTTTTCCAATGTTTCTAATATTGCACATAGCTAGAGCGTCCACATTATACCAATCTTTCTTAGAAAATGGACCAACCACTTTATTCTCAGCTCCCTTCTTGCCACTTTTTCTGAGGTTCATATTCCTGCTGACCACCATGGTGCTGCTCAGAGAGGCAGAAAGGTGTTAGAGATTTCTACAGTCATTATAATTTGAATGTAAAATACGTGCTGCAGCTGCATGTGTTTGAACACTTGGTCCTGTAGAAGGTGGTACTGTTTGGAAAGGTTATAGAATCTTTAAGAAGTGAAACCTTGTAAGAGGATTACATCACCTTTTGAAGTTTTATAGACTAGCCTCGCTTCCTGTTCCACCTCTCCTTCCAGACTCCCCCTGTAGTGTGAGAAATCAGTCTCATGCTCACACTCACAGGTCTTCCTTGCTGTGATGAGTGCATCCCATCTGACAGTGTGAGTACAGCCCTTTCTCCTTTAAACGGCTATCATATCCATCAGAAACAGAACTAAGCAAGTCATCTTTCTAGTTTCCAGAGAACTCATTTTACATTCATTGTGTCTTTCTCGTTCTTTGATTGCTCCCATTTTATGAAGGTCTCTCATCTTTCCTAAGCAACCTTACTGAAACTCCCCAGAAGATTTCATTTACAGTCTCTCCTGTCCTTGACTAGTCTCTGTTTCCTTCTAAGTACTATCCAGATTGAACCTACTTAGCCTCAGAGATCAGACAAGATTAAGCCTGTTCAGGGTGGATAATTGTAGGCAATATTTTTTCTTCCAGGGATATTAATTTTGTTTATTTTTCCCACTTTTCCATGATACCTTTTTTCCCTATTATATCTTGTGCCTACTTCTGAACCATAAAGATAGAACTTTCTTCCTTGAAGGCTGTTGCTTTCCTCTGCCAACCAATACACAGCTGTGGCTGTCCCTTTCTAGTAAACAGCTGGCCGGGATGTAAAGACAGCCGCACCTGCCAGAACACAGGCTTCACTCTGAGGTGAAAAGAAGCTACTGGGGACCACATGCACACCCTTTCCAGCCCTCATTCTCCCCAAGCAGTTTTTTTGTGATTTCTTGAGGAAAGACGCCTCTAAACGTTTAACTTGGGAATAACATGCTAGGCTTCCCTATTCTATCAGTAAATCACAGGTTTAAGGAACACACTGCATTTAGCTCGCTGTTCATGATGAGCTTGCTGATGAAATCTTCTTCTAGATCTGAGATACTTCCTGTGGCCACTGAAGTCTGTGGGGAGAAGAACTAGGGTAAAATTCTTTAAAACATTCTCAGTTTGGGCTGGTGAGTTGGTTCCATGGTCAAGAGCTCTTGTTGCAGTTACAAAGGACCAGTTCCATTCCCGCATCCACACGGAGGCGCACCACCTCAAGTACCAGCACAAATGTGGTGTACAGACATACATGAAGACAAAACATTCATACACATAAAATAATAAAAATCAATCTCAAATATTTTTAAAGATTAAAAAAAAGGATTATCAGTTTTAGAAACATTCTCCAAGTTCATGCTAGGAAATTGATTCTATGGTTTCCATCTGGTTCTATTCTTTCTCCATTAAATTTCCCAAAAGCCTCTCCTTGCCAAGCATGCTGGCATATACCTTTCATCACCCACTTGAAGTTAACAGGCGGGATATATGTGAGCTCTAGGCAAAGCAGATCTACATCGCAAATTTCAGGACAGTCAGCACTACATAATAAGATCCTGTCTAAAAACAAACAAACAAACAAACAAACAAAAAATTTTTGTAAAGGACCAGGAGCTGGCTCAGTGGGTAAGATCACTTGCTACGCAAGCAAGAGGACTCAGGAGTTCAAATCTCTGAAGCCAATGTAAACCATAAAAGCCAGGCAGAGAGGGAGAGGGAGGGGGAGGGGGAGGGGGAGGGGAGGGGGAGGGGTGGGGGAGGGGGAGGGGGAGAGGGAGAGGGAGAGGGAGAGGGAGAGGGAGAGGGAGAGTTTAATGTCAGTGTTGAGGGACGGAGACAAGGAGATCCCACGAGCTTGTGGGCCAGCTAGCTAGCCCAAATGGTAAGCTTCAGTTCCAGTTGAAGATTGTGTCAAATTAAAAAAAAATTAAAAAGTGGAAAGCAATAGAGTAAGACACCACAGACAGCGGTCCTTTAGCCAACTCATGCCCACACAAGGCAAGTATACCAGCCTGACAAAGTATTCAACAGAATCGATTCCTAAAACTGTTTATCTGAAATCTCTTCTAACAGTAAGCATAAGTTAAAGTCTGACTACTGTACTACTTCTCCTCTGAACAGCAGCCGCATGACCCCAAGGCTGTGTCAGGGTCACCAATTTGCCCCTCAGGGAACTCTGGCCCATCCTGTGCTCTTGATCTCAGTCCACCACATCACATGCAGCAGCGCTGACTCTCCTCCATCTCTGCTCCCATGACCTGGATTCACAACAACTACTCAATGATGGATCTCAGTGCTTACTGTTCTTTCCCAACTAACTGTTCAGTGCTTTCATATCAGCCAAGGCGAGAAGAGCAGATGCCGTGCCCAGCGTCTCAGCACTAGTAAAGAACAGCTCAAGGATGAGAACTCAGCTAACTTAGCTCTTGTCAGTGAACTGTTATAACACAAAACTGAGTAAAAACCAAGACTTATTACACAACACATTACAAAAAAAAAGAAAATACACCTACCATTTCTTAAATACTCACTATATATCAGTGCTTAGCATATACAATCAATGGTGATTTGAATGGGAACGGCCCCCATAGGCTCGTATATTGGAATATTTGGTACCCAGTTGGTACACTGGGAAAGAATGGAGGTGTGTCCTTGCCGATGGCAAGGGAGGTTTCAAAAGCCCACAATACTCCCAGTTAAGCTCTTTTTCTCTATCTCCTACTTGCAGATAAGGGTTTGAGGTCTCAGCTACCAGTACAGTTCCGAGCCTGTCAGCCTGCTGCCATGCTCCCGCCAAAATGGTTATGGACTCACCCTCTGAAACTGTGAGTGAGTTGGCTGTTAACTGACAACACCTGGAATTAACTAAAGCCCAAGCACCTGGGTACACGGATTCTTTACTTACTTAAATCATTTGAAGTAAGAAGACCCAGTTTTAATGTGGGTCTTTTAAAGTGGGAAGACACGGCTTTAATTTGGACTACCTCTGCTTGCAGCCTATATAAAGGACATAAAAAAGGAAAGTTTTCTCTCTCACCCGCTTGCTCTCTCTCACTTGCTGCCAAGTTCATTCCTCCACTGGCATTAGAGCCTACTTCTTTGAAATTCTGTCATATAGTGAAAACCAGCTGAGACATCCAGCCTCATGGATTGCACAGCTACTGGATTCTTGAACCCTGTGTTGGTGGAAAGCCCTTGTTGTACTAGCTGGACTACACCCGGTAAGTCCCACATATATGTGTATTCTACAAATACATTCTATAAATATATATTCTATAAGCATGTTCTATACATTCTATAATACATATTCTATTATATATACATATATATTCTATAAGTTCTGTTCCTCTAGAGAACCATAATGAATACAAACTATAAATCCCAAATAAACTCTTCTGCAATGTCAAAAAAAATGCTATCTCTACCCAGAAGGGCTTGTTCGGAGACTGAAGCAAGGACCATGCATGGACTGGACCTTGTTCTCCTACACAGATGTAGCCAATGGGCAGCTTGGACTTCACATAGGTTCCCTAGTAAGGGGAGTGGGTACTGTCTCTGACATGGACTCTGTTGCCTGCTATTTGATCACATCCCCCTGGTGGAGTGCCCTGACAGACCACAGGGTAAGAGGATTTGCTCAGTCATGATTCGGCTTGATGTGCTGGAGTAGGTTAGTTGGGGGGGGGGGCTCCCTTTTCTGAGGGACGGGGGAGGGGAATAAGGGGAAAAGGAAGAGAGGGTGGGATCGGGAGGAGAAGAAAGACGGGCTATGATCAGGATGTAAAGTGAATAAATAAATAATATAATTAATTAATTTTAAAATGTTGTCCCTACATCTGCCCTATATCCCTGGCCCAATACCTTGAGGTTTTATTTTTACATGGGGCTTCCTTAGAGACTCCATTTTTCTTCAGAACACTGTCCTCTGAGGGCTTAGGGCAGCATGAGAGCAGACAGGATTTTGTGCAGTTAATGAAATGACCAAAAAGAAAAAAAAAAAAAGGAGGTCAATAACTAAGCAAGGACATTTCTGTGAGTAAGGCTGCAATTCAAATTTAAACTAGCCCCCATCATTCTCATGTCAGTACTGCACCCATGGAAATATCTCGCCAGGAAGGTCTTATTTTAGCTCACAGGGTTCAGTTAGGTAAGACTGTTGATAACTCCTTCCTCCAGAAGCCTTCATGGCACCTTCCAATACTATGAAAGCTTTTCAGCAGCTTCCCGGTCAGCACCAATGTGATTCCTCTGTGTTCTATGACCAAACTGTCTAGTGTCTTCAGCAATCGGATCATATTATCAAGTTATGCTGAGCAACCAAGAACAACGGCAAGAACCTGTATTTGGTGGCAGGGGGTAGGGTTGTCTCTGGCAAACCCTTGACCAACAACTTAGTAGGAAGCAACCCACACGTGGCATTTCTTTTTATTTGGCAACCTACAGCTTCTGGGAGGAAGGAACCCTAGCCTCTGTGTACAGGTTAAGTCCAATTAAACTTGTGAGCATGCCTGTGTGCTTGTATGTGTGGTGTAAAATGTGGGCTATAAAAAAGTAGGTGTAGGGGGCTGGAAAGATGGCTTAGCAGTTAAGAGAACTAGGTGATCTTCCAGAGAACCCAGATTCAAGTCCCAGCACCACACCCACATGGTAACTTACACCTATGTGTAATTCTAGACCTAGGGCATCTAACACACTCTTCTAACCCCCACGGATACCGCTGCACAGAATACATCCAGACAAAATACCCCCATACATAAAAATTAACTTTTAAAGTGGCTTTCCGCGAGGTGGAGTCTCTGTCTCCTTAAGCCCTGCAGCTAGTACTCTCAGCCCAGATCAGGTCACCCCCATAGACTCCCAGGAGCCTCCCCTGGCCAGAGATGCCCCCCATCCATTTCCCTTCTCTCTCCCACCCCCCCACAGCTCTCTCCATACCTGATCCCCACCTCCTCTTCTTCCCATTTCTCTCCCTCTACTTCAGATGTCTATTTTATTTCATCTTCTGAGTGAGATTCAAACATCCTCCCTTGTGTCCTTGTGTCCTTGTGTCCTCCTTGGCTTCTTTGGATCTGTGGATTGTAGCATGGTTATCCTGTAGTTCATGGCTAACATGCACTTATAAGTGAGTACCTAAGTGAGATCTGGGTTACCTCACTCAGGATGATCTTTTTTAGTTCCATTCATTTGCCTGCAAATTGCATGATGTCTTTTTTTTTTAAGTCCCACCTCCTATAGCCAGGTGCACCCCCCATTGGAATGGGGGGGGGCACCAACTCACCCATAAATCCTTCAACCCAAAATTTGTCTTACGTATAAGAAGTGCGGGATTAAAATGGAGCAGAGATTGAGGGAATGGCAAATCAATGACTAGCCCAACTTGAAACCAACCCCATGAAAGAGAACCAACCCTGGTCATATTAATGATAATCTCCTACGCTTGCAGACAGGAGCCTAGCAGAATTGTCTTCTGAGAGGCTTCATCCAGCAGCTGGTGGAAAGAGATGTAGAGACTTACAGCCAAACAATAGGCAGAGCTCCAGGAGTTCTGTGGAAGAGTGGGAGGAAGGATGGAGGGCGCCACGGGGGTCAGGGACACCACAAGAAGACCCACAGAGTGAACTAACCTGGGCCCATGGGGGCACAATGGAAACTGAAGCACCAACCCAGGAGCAAGCATGGGCTGGACCTAGATCTCTTAGACATATATAGCAGATGTGCAGCTTGATCACCGTGTGGGTCCCCTAGCAATGGGAGTAAGGGCTATCTTTGACTCTGTTGCCTGCCTCTGTATCCCTTTACCCTAACTGGGATGCCTATCAGACTTTAGTGGAAGAGGATTGCTTAGTCCTACTGCAACTTGAGGTACGAGGGTGGATTGGAAACCTTTGGTAGGCTTCCCTTCTCTGAGAAGTAGAGACGGGATGGGGGAAGGAGTGCGTGTGGGTGGAACTGGGAGGAGATGGCAGAGAGGGTTGGCATCAGCCTGCAAAGTAATTAAATAAAAAAACAGGTTTCCATATGGATTTTCCAAATATTCTTAGTATTAGGTATCCCTCCCCAAACCCTTCCTCCACCTTTCTGCTTTCCAGTTGAATTTAAGGCCTTTTCCACAGAAAGACATACATGGCTGGGTAATGTAACCTGACCAAGAACCCACGGCCAGAGAGCTCACAAGCTCCGGGTGTGAACTTACTGCTCATCTCTTGTTATAGACATAGTATCAAGCTGCCCTCTATATTCATATCTCTATAACACATGAGTGTAGCTCTCAGAGATCATCAGAGAAGTTTGTGGTGTGTGTATCTGTGTGTGTGTGTGTGCGCACGCGCCCATACAATGGAAGGTGGTTAGCATAGAAGCCTACAACTGGCCAAAGCACAGAGCTCAGCCACAAATGGAACATCTGTATCATACACCCACTCCAAGGCTCAAGAGCTATCTCTCATAAAAAGGAGCGAAAAGACCATGAAAGCCAGAAGTCAGGAGGTCCACAGAGGTACAGCATCTCCTCTACGTGCCAGGACTGCTAAACTCATAGATACTGTGGCTGCCTGCACATGACCTGCAGAGGATCCATCCAGCCAATGCTCCAGCTTGGACAGTGCAGGGGCTCTGGAGCCCCCACCCCTGGTTGAGGAGCTACTGGCAGTGGATGGCTTCTGGGGAAGGAGTCTGTCTCTCTTATGAATATGGTCCTTATAGGTTGACCATTCTCCAGTGGTGTGGTCCCAGACCCATGAGTTTATGGGAAACACAAACTAGACCTGATAGGTTATTTAACAAAACAAACAAACAAAAAAATGAAGTTGGGGCAGGGTGGGGTGGATCTTGGAATTTTTAGAGGGGGAAGTAAAGGGGGGTGAGTATAATCAAAAAACATTGCACACATATATGAAAATCTCAAAAATTAATAAAATACTATATTTTAAAAATAAAATCAAAGTATGCCTAACCTGAAGAAATACTATGCTATCCTTCATCAAATATAGTCTTTTCTTTTTTTTAAATATAATTTATTTATTTTTATATTAATCACAGGTTAGGTACTTTGTATCCCAGGTGTAGCCCCCTCCCTCATTCCCTCCCACTCTCCCCATCCCTTCCTCATCTCCTCCCTGCCCCCCTCCAAGCCCACTGATGGGGAGGACCGCCTCCCCTTCCATCTGACCCTAGTTTATCTTGTCTCTTCAGGGGTGGCTGCAATGACCTCTTCTAGGATCTAGCTAGGCATATGTGGGGGAAGGTCAAAGAGCTAGCCATTGAGTTCATGACAGAAATAGTCCCTGTTCCCCTTACTAGGGTCTCCAGTTGGATACTGAGCTACCATGGGCCACATCTGAGCAGGGGTTCTAGGTTATATCCATACATGGTCCTTGGTTGGAGAAACCGACTCGTAAAAGACCCCTGTGTCCTGATCTATTTAGTCTTTGTGGAGCTCTTGTTCTCACCAAGTCTTACTAACTCCCCCTATTTTCGTTATTATTCCCAGCCCTCTGCCAAAGGCTTGGTTGTGAGTCTTAATTTCTGCTTTGATACCTTGCTATATAGATTCTTTCAGAGGCCCTCTTTGGTATGCTCCTGTCCTGTTGCTTGTTTTCTCCTCCATTCAATGTCCATCCCATTTGTCCATCTAAACGAGCATTGTCATCCCAATTTGGGTCCTCCTTCTTGTTTATCTTCCCTAGATGTATAGATTTCAGCATGACCTTCTGTTAACTAACACTGTCTTGATGAATTCTTGAAATCCAAAGACAAGGTTAGAGTTAGATAAACTGTCAATGAAGAATGTTTTCAATCCTTCAACATTATAGATATACAGATAGATATACACACACAGACACTTTAGAATTCTAAACTCAGTCTAAAACTGTCTTATTCATAACCACCTTCAAACTTTAACTGCTCAGGTTGCCTCTCAGTGTTTATATGGTACTTCTGGTAATGAGGTGAACTTCACTTCATGTAAGGAAATAAGGCACAATTCCCCTTTCACACTGCATATAAGGTGGTCTCTGCAGTGAATGTAGCATGTCACAAAGAATTTGACCTTAAATTAGTAACTTCTTGAGAAAGCAGATGATGATTAAAAATGGAATGCCTTTTTTCAAATCAGAAGGAAATAGTTGTACTTGTAGAAAGAGACTAGAATGGGGACTGCCAGAGGTTGAGTGAGGCTGTGCAAATTAGTAATTGTTTCACTGTGGTAATAAAGTTTGTTGTACAAGTTAAAATACCCACAACACTTGTGACCAATTTTTAAAACTATATCAGAATTAATGGGAAAACCAATTATTTTAAAGGGTTTTCTTGTTTGTTTGTTTGTTTGGTTGGTTGGTTGGCTGGCTTTTGTTTTTGTCTGTGACAGTAGTTCTCTGTGTAGCTCTGTCCTGGAACTCACATTGTAGACCAGGCTGGCCTTGAACTCAGAGAGCTCCCGGCTTCTTGCCTCCCAAGTGCTGGGATTGAAGGTGTGTGCCACCATGCTTGTTTATTTTGAAATTATTAATGTAGTAGCTGGAGACGTAGCTCAGTAGTTGAGAACACTGGCTGCTCTTCCAGGAACCCAGGTTTGATTCCCAGCACCTACATGGTGGCTCACAGCTGTCTGTAACACCAGTTCCAGGGAATCCAATGCCCTCTTTGGCTTCTGTGGGCATCAAGAACACAGACTGTACACAGATAAATATGCGGTCAAAATACCTGTATGCACAATACAATAAAGAGATTGAAATAAAATAATTACATTTGAAAAAAAGAAAATGGAAATGCAATTTAACTGTAATTCAGAATGATGCATCAACTACCTTAAACATATCCTCCAGGACTTTCTTTTCTGACAGGGACAAACTACGGCAATGCAACCCTCCTGCAAATACACGAGCATAGAAAACAGGTAACTGCGGAGAACTTCCTTGAAGATATCCAAGAGTTAACTGAGCAAAGGAACTCAAGAAACCACAATTTCAGAAATTAAAAGATAGAATAAGGCAAGATGGTGACTCTGTAGGCACTCACACTTCTTCCCTGTGCTTAAGCCAATTCCCAAATGCCAGCTCAGACATATTCTCGAGACAGCTGAGAAAATGAAAGCTTGAGAGTGGCAGCTGAAAGGCTCACGCGCAGCTGAGAAGCTGTGAAGTTGAGTAAGAAAAGGCAGCTGGGCAGCCGCAGAACAGCCCAGGCTGAGAGTTCTGGCTCCTGAGAGCATGTGGGTGAGGGCCTGAGGAAGACTAATCAATGCTAGTTTTAAGACAAATGAAACATCAAAACAGTCACTATACTATAAAGACGTTCATCCGTGGTCAGGCACAGCGAATGAAAAGGCAACTGCAGCAGAGGCTCCTTCTATAGAGAGACTGTGAAGAATTTGCTAGGGGGTTGGATCTTGCTCCACTCCCAGGAGCACAAGTGTTGAAGGCTGCACCCCCTCAGCCTGCGGCCCAGTTGAAAAGCAGCAGAACTGTTAGGAGACAGAACCTAATGAAAAGAAGTTAGGGTACCCTATGTGCCCTGGAAGAGGATTCTGGAATCCTGCACCTTCTTTTTTTTCTTTTTCTTTTTCTGTCATTTCCTGGCTACTGTGAAGTGAACAGTGTTGTTCTACCACGTCCTCTCACCTGCATGTCATATCACCGCCTCCAAAACAGTAGAGCCCAAACCATGGACCAAAAGAAAACTTCCCTACCATACAGGTTGACTGGCTCATGTATTTTGTCATAGTGACAGAAAGCTGACATATGATTCATAAAAATGTGTATGTGAAGGGGGGGATTGATTTACAAGAAAAACACAAGTAACCAAGTTAAAAGATAAGAAGAAGAATTAACACTAGAACATCCAATATGCAAAAACAAGAATCCATTACGTATATGATGGTGCTGTCTCTCAACAGCCTGCAGTGAAACACAAACAGCAATAGCAGAGACCCAAAACGGCTAAAGTTTAAAAAGTAATCACAAAAGAAAATACTGTTTTCAGGATGTAATACAGATGGGCCCTCCATGCACTGTTGTTGGGAGGGGAAATTGCTGTGCTTTGCCATTTGATAAAAAAGTGCCGCCTTGTCATCTCTACCATGCAGGGACCCCAGGAAGTTCTGGCTGAACAGAAATGCTCTCATCCTTCCAATAAGTGGCACAAGGGTTTTCCTAGCAGCTCAGTTTCAAATAACCAGATATCAGAAAAGCAAGTATCTATAAGCAGCAGAATTGATAATAAACAATCTATTCATATACCGAAGCACTAAACTGCCCCCAAAATGACCAAACTACTCACTCCAACACCTAGATGAACCTAAGGAAAGCAAGGCACAGAACAGAAAGCACAGACACAGAAATCCACTGCACTGCCTAGCAAAGGCAGCGTCAGCGACGGCACTGGCAGCTGTTGGGCGGTTCCTCTAGGAGAGGGAAGGGGCTTCCGGGATGCTGGGAATCCTAAGATGCCATAACTTTCCTCAGTCTTTGTGGTGGTTGTACATATGGACTCCTTTTTCAGCTTTTACTATCCTTTTTCACTTTGTCCTTTATGGCTTTTGAATCTGGATGGATGGATGGATGGATGGATGGATGGATGGATGGATGGATGGATGGATGGATGTGTGTGTGTGTGTGTGTATATATATATATATATATATATATATATATATATATATATATATACAGAGAGATATATATCTGTATATTTATAAAACATGGTGTGTTGGAACATACTGGTAATCTGAGTTGGCAGAGGATAAAGGCACCATGGTGAGTTTAAGGTCAAGCTGGGTGACAGAATGAGACTCTGTCTTGGAGACACAGGGCTTGGACATGCAATTCATTGGGAAAGTGTCTGTCTTCCACATGCAAGGGCCTGGATTCCAGACTCAGCAATGACAATAAATGAATATATTAAAAGTTTCAGAAATTTAACTTTTTTCTCAGAAGTAACCTTTAAAAGTTAATATAATTAAAATATCTGTAGAAAAAAGTTTGAGACCTTGGATCAAGAAATTCATACCTTTGAACAAAGAATTGTTCATTTAGGAAAAAATCTGATAAATCTGACCTCATCAAAATTCTAAATTTTTGCATTTTGGAGACAGTAAGATAATGAAAGTTCAACTAACAGACTGAACATATTCTCAAACCACATATCCGACAGACTTGAACCCAAATCTTACAAAGAACACTTGCGTCTTAGTTAAAATTTCTATAGCTGTAACAAAATACCATGACCTAAAAGTTAGTTGACAGGGAAGGGTTTGTTGGCTTGCACTTTCGTACAGTAGTTCATCACTGAAGGAAGCTAGAACAGGAACTCAAACAGGATAGGAATCTGGAGGCAGGAGCTGATGCAGAGGCCATGGAGTGCTTCTTACTGGCTTTCTCGCTGTGGCTTCCTCAACCTGCTTCGTTATAAGAACCCTGGACCACCAGCCCGAGGATAGCACCACCCATAATGAGCCGTCCCCAATCAATCACTAATTAAGAAGATGCCTTACGATTTACAAAAAGTCCCACTGCCTTAGAGAAGCTGAAGCTTGGCATCGTGAAGAGAGTCTGTGAGAGGTTATTAGTGGAAGTACAGCCCATTTACAACAAGCGACCCCAGCAGTTTTGGAGACGCCAGTTTCATGGGATGATCACCAAGAACATCAACAACCGTGCAGTGGAGACAGCTAGAGCCTAGAATTCAATCTATGTGTGCTGCAGAGGGTGGAGCTGAAAAAAATGACACATGCTCTTTGGAGGAGCCCAGAAGATCGTCTGTGAATCCCAGATGTTGCATAGTGAGTTATTTAAACTGCTGAAGTTTGATTTTCTTTTGTTCAAACTGTAACTGTGCCAGGGTTCTTTTCTCTTGAGGTAAAAAAAAACTATTTAATTTATTTTTTTAATATATAGGATTGCAGAGTTGAGAGACTTTAAACTTGAGAGAGAGAGATTGAATTTGGAGTTTTGCAGAGACTGGATATTTTAAAGAGACAGCTTCTCTGCCTGACCCTTTTTGTCCTGGGCCTTCAACTGCCACTGAGCTTGCACCTTCATCAATGGCCTCTCACAGTGCCAAGCCTCACTGCTCTCCATGACCCCTTCATGCCATCAAACCAGCACCTCCTGGGTGACTCTCACTGAATTCTGCTGCCAGTGTGAGACATCACCTTGACCACCTGCAGTCAGGTCTGTCACAGCAACACTCCAAAATCCTGGTACCAACTTGTCTTAGTTAGGGTTCCTATTGCTATGACAAAACAGCATGACCAAAAGCAAGTAGAGTAGGAAAAGGTTTCTTTGGTTTATACTTCCACATAGTAGTCTGTCACCAAAGGAAGCCAGAACAGGACCTCAAACAGAGGTGGAACCGCAGGCAAGAGCTGATGCAAAAGCCAGGGAGGGGTACTGCTTATTGGCTTGTTTGACCTGCTTCTTTATAAGAACCCAAGACCATGAGCCCAGCCCACAATCCATAATCACTAATTAAGAAAATACCTTACAGCCAGATCTTACTGAGGCATTTTCTCAATTGAGGTTTCCGCCTTTCAGATAACTGTAGTTTGTGTCAAGTTGGCATAAACTAGTCAACACAACTTGTAACCAAGCAGTATCAAACAGCACAACCAAAAATTAATGAAAAACGCTACTAGACAGTATAAGAATAATAGACAAATGGCTATCCAGCACAGGGAAAATGTTACCCATTGCTGCACTTAGGGACATGCATGTTAATACTACACCCACCAGAATGACTACAGTGAATCAATGAGCCCAATCAATGTGGAAGGCGATCTGGAGAAAGAGTAACCCAGGCACTGCTGATAACTATGGAAGACGAGGGAACGGCTTTGGAAAGCAACTCATTGGTTTCCCAATACAGCCCAGAAATTTCACTCCTAGACATTCAGCCTAGAGGAAAATCCAAACAAAGATTTACCCAGGTGTGGTCAGTTGCATACTCCTAAGAACCCTAAACTGGAAACAACCTAAAGGTTCATCAGTTGATGAATGAATAACAACAGGCATGACAATACATCTACACAATGGAAAACACTTAACAACAAAAAGAAATAAAGTACACACATATGTTATGCTATACACAAAATCGAAAATACTATAAGCAAAGAAACTCAGCCTCAAGAAACCACATTCTACAATTCTGTTTATTTGAATGTTCACATAGGCTTCCAAACTGCACTGTGATTTTGACACCACACCTCTAACCTCCTTTATGGAAAAAATAGCAACTCTCAGTAATTTCTTTTCCAAATAAAAAGCCAGGTAAACCAACTCTCTCTCCATCCCACCTCACTGCCTTGGATAAGGTGTAATAGAAACTACACACCATGTACTCCAAAGATCTTCACATCATCATAATAAATGAAGCTCTTTTTTTCTTTTAATTGCTTCAAAAAGGTAGAAACATCCTACCACAAAGGTGCCTAGTTCTTCCCTAGATCCCCACATGAGACTGTGAAATAACTTGTTTTTCATATCACCTTTTATTTCTGACTTATTATTCCTGAGAGCTCAAATCTAGTCAACTAACGTGTCTCGGGCATCAATCACGCCTAGGCACTGCACTGGGAGGTTTACGCAGATATATGACATGCTATATTCTGAAACCAAACAGGGCTGTGGAGGTGGTACAGTTTGTGAAGTACCCACAGCACAAGCATGAGAACCTCAGTTCATACTCCACCACCCACAGACAAGGCCAGTAAAGGAGGTACACGTCTCTAACCCTAGCACTGCGAATGCAAGGCAAATGCATACACCTGGAGTTTGCGGCTCAGCCAGCCTGGCTCCATCGATGAGCTCTGGGTGCCGTGAAAGACCCTGTCTCAAACATTAAATTGCAGAAGAATCATGGAAGGCACTGGGCGTCAACCTCTAGCCTCCATGCACACACAAATACACTCCTTCACATGCACTTACATACACAAACCTACATGAACATATACACACAGAGAAAGAGAAAGCAAACAGATAGGGACATATTACACACACCTTGGCGTCTTTTTCCTACTTCAAGTCCAGAAAATGCCTCTGAGATAGTTCAAGCATAACCTCTTAACAATGCAGACACTTGCTTAGATCCTAACTTCACCATCCCACCTCACCCTAGTCACCCAGGCACATCTTCTGACTTGGTATAATGGAAACTTCATAGAAGTACTCTGAAGACTTCCACATCATTATAGCAGGAAGCTATAAAAGTAAAGCAAGAAGAGAAGCTTAGAACTAAAGACCATACTGCTCTTTATATGTCACTGCAGAGCAGGGCTGGAGACCAGTGAAGACTCGTCAAGGAAAGTGGCAGGTCTGTTCTGACCTCCAGTCACTGCCATTTCTCAAAATAACTCTAGCAAGCACAAGAAGAGTCTGAAATGGCTAAGGTCATACTTAAAATACTGAAGCTCAAAACTTTATGAAAGACAACTTTGGCTTTAGTATTCAAAGCAGTTATGAGACAAAAACACAAATGCCCACAATGCCATTATATGCCAAATAAAATGACCTTTACTCACTTACTGCGCCGATACCCAATCTGTGCCATAGCCCTTTAACGCACAATTTTCAATTTATTTACTTCATTAAGACACCTTCCTCCCCTTGCCTGCTCCCTCCCTCCCTTTCTTCTCTCTCCATAGAATGTATATATTGTCACCTATCCAAAATGTTTAGGATCATTTGGGAACATCTGCAAAATGAAATGTTCTGCAACTCAAAACTTTTGAGCATGACTGAGTTTGAAAATATTTGGATTTCAGAACACTTGGGACATTAGAGTTTTAGACTGTGAGTTCCAATTTGTTCATCTCTGAGTCCGAGAAGGAACAAAACAGATATAAAGGAACAGTTCTGAGCCGACAGAACTTGAAAGTCTAGTGTGGAAACTCACAAGAAACATCCAATAGGGCTTCATTGCTTCAAAAGGCAGGACACCCCAAGGGTGCAAAATGTGGAAACATAATCGATCATGTACAAGTATCCTTACTTTATTATGACATTAGCTAAAGTTCATCATTGCAGGAAAAATTCACATACGGAACAGAGAGCAGTGTTTTGGTTTCAAAGGTATATATATTATATATATATATATATATATATTTTTTTTTTGTGGAGAAGGAAAAGAAGAAAGGGGTCACAGGGAATAATAAAAAAAGAGAAAATAACAACCACAAGCAAGAGCATTTCACTATACTTAGATAAAATTTTACAAAACAAATATGGATCCTGACCAGAATTTCTTTTTAAGTTTGCTAAAACTGAATTGTTAACAAATAATTTTGTGGGCTGTTTCAAACTGCCCTTTATCAATCTTGATTCAGAAAGACAAACAGGATGGACATCAGAAGAGAGAGAAAACAGGGAACAGGACAGAAGCCTACCACAGAGGGCCTCTGAAAGACTCTACACAGCAGTGTATCAAAGCAGGTGCTGAGACTCACAGCCAAAATTTGGGCAGAGTGCAGGGAATCTTAGGAAAGAAGGGGAAGATAGGAAGACCTGGAGGGGACAGGAGCTCCACAAGGAGAGCAACAGAACCAAAAAACTTTGGGCACAGGAGTCTTTTCTGAGACTGATACTCCAACCAAGGACCATGCACCCTAGAACCCAGAACCCCTGCACAGATGTAGCCCATGGCATCTCAGTCTCCAAGTGTGTTCCCTAGTAATGGGAACAAGGACTGTCTCTAACATAAACTCGGTGGCTGGTTCTTTGATCACCTTCCCCTGAGGTGGGGAGCAGTCTTACCAGGCCACAGAGGAAGACAATGCAGCCAGTCCTGATGAGACCTGGTAAGCTAGGGTCAGATGGAAGGGGAGGAGGATCTCCCATTCCAGTGGACTTGGAGAGGGACATGGGAGGAGATGAAGGAAGGAGGGTGGGATTGGGAGGGAATGAGGGAGGGGGCTACTGCTGGGATACAAAATGAATAAACTGTAATTAATAAAAAAACTAACTTTTAAATGTCCTTTATCAAGAGCAGTAACACCACTTACAGAGTGCCTGGCAGATGGCAACATCTTCATAGCAGAGGTCATTATCTCCCAGGTACTCTTAATAGGAAGACTAGATTTTATTTTATTTTCTTCTCTTTTCTTTTATTATTTTATTTATTTACTTTATATCCCAATCACAGCTTCTCCTCCCTCCTCTTCTCCCAGACCCTCCCTCTTCCATCCCTTCCCCATGTCCCCTCCTTTTCTCCTCTGACACAGGGAGACCTCCCACTGATATCAACCCACCTTGTTATATCAAGCTGCAGTAGGACTCAGAGCATCTTCTTGTCCTGAGGTTAGACAAGGCAGCCCAGTTAGGAAGAAGGGGTCCAGAGGCAGGTACCGAAGTCAGAGATGGCCCCTGCCCCAGTTGTTAGGGTCCCACATGAAGGTCACTTTTGTTAACAATTTTAAGGACAATCATGTCTCTTAGAATTTCACTACCCGAAAGGTCCTCTATACGAAATCCTGTCATAAGGTCAAATTCATTTATAAAATTATCTCCTCCACGAATACATTTCTACTATTTCTAAACTTTGCAATTCAATAAAGATTACTGTGCACCAAGTAACCCAGAAGGACTGGTCTAATATAGGGGCCACAATGACTTATAGAGTTACTGTAAATGCAAAGGATTCCATATGCCCAACATAAACCCTGCTCGGTGACAAGGAAAATATCTTAGCAAAGAAGAAACCTGTCAAAAGAAAATTTGAAATATTCATTTTCAGCTTAAAAAAATAAATAAATCAGGCAGGACAGTGAGATGAACCAGCAGGTGGCATGAGACACTAAACACCTAGAGCTATCATGCCTCCACAGGTACATACACAGACAAACCAAATACGTTTAAAAGTTTAAATAAATTTAAAATATTTAATAAATAAATAAAGCTGAATTCTAAACACCGAAGAAATATATCTCACTGCGCGTCACAAAACTCTCAAGAGAAAAAGGACTGAGGGTGGCCCGGACTTGCCCCTCACTGAGGTTCCCAGCTGTAGGGACATAGAGGTGTTGCCCTTCAGTAAGGTTCCTGCTGCTCTCAGACAAAAGACCAGCAACTGCTGGGCAACTTCACAAAGTGCTGATGCAACTGATGTGAGACTGAAGACCCAGAGCCCACAGGGAATTCACTGGCCCTGTGACAAGTGTACATACAAACGACCAGAAGTGAGCTTCCTGAATTTCTTCTTAACAAAAGAGGAAAGCAAAGGCAATATCACTGTAAATACCACTGTACCTGTGTGGAGTTTGGCCAGCTTCTTTACATCTTACTCATGCCCTTTTCATGGGATTCTTCTAGCAGAGTGGCCTATAAGAATATTGATGCTGCAGATCCTGAACCCGCCATCTTCTGTAACCAGGCAAGGCCTCATGTGGAGGGCCTGGGACACCAACTAGCCACAAAACCTCCAGCAGTCTGTCCTGCCTGCAGAGAATGCTGGGACCAGAGCCTAGCAGATCAAAGAGAGCAGAAAGACTTCATCCAGCCACTGATGGGAGCAGATGCAGAGTCCCACAGGCGAACATTAGGTAGAACTCAAAAGTCTTGTGGAAGAGAGGGGAGAAGGACAGGAGGAACAAGAGGGGTCAGGGAAAAACCAAGAGAACAAGGCCCACAGACTCGACTGAGACCCTCAGAGATCAAGGAGCCCGAGTAGCTGGGTGTTCCAGGAATCCTAACAGCAAGAGTGGGGGACTGTCTCTGACTTTTCTGCTTCCTTGTAAGACCCTGTTCCTCCTACTGGGTTGCCTTGTCCAGCCTTGATGTGATGGCATGTGCCTGGTCTTTTATCTTATTTTATTTTAATATTAATTACAGTTTATTAACTTTGTATCCCTACTGTATCCCACTCCCTCATTCCCTCCCAATCCCATCTTCCCTGCCTCATCTCCTCCCTGCCACCTTCCAAGTCCACTGATAGGAGAGGACTTATCTGACCCTGGTTTATCAGGTATCTTCAGGACTGGCTGCAAAGTCCTCCTCTGTGGCCTGGCAGGGCTGCTCCTCCCTCGGGGAGGGGGGGACTGGAGGGAGGAGGGAGGTCAAAGAGCCCGCCATTGAGTTCATGTGCCTGGTCTTATTGTAGCTTGTTGTATCATAATTTGGTTGATATCCCTGGGAGGCCTTCTCTTTTCTGAGGGGAGGAAGGAGAGAGAGATTCTGGGGGAGAGGGGAGGTTGGAGAAGAGACTTGAGGAGGGAAGGAATGAGATGTAATATATGAGAGAAAATTTTCTTTTAAAAAAAAAAGATTCCAGCATTCTGTCTAAAGTTTGGCTATGAGTCTCAGTTATCTCCTTCAATATCCTGGTGGGTAAGGTCTTTCAGAGACCCTCCTGTGGAAGGCTCCTATCCTGTTCCTTGTCTCCTACTTCTGATGTCTCTCCTGTTTGCCTTTCTGAATGAGGATTAAATTGGGCAGAGTGCTAGAATCCTTATGGAAGAAGAGGGAAATAGAAAGACCTGGAGGGGACAGGAGCTCCACAAGGAGAACAACAGAACCAAAAATACCTGTGCCCAGGGGGTCCTGCAGAGATCAATGCTCCAACTAAGGACCATGCATGGAGAGGACCTAGACCTCCTGTTCAAAGGAAGCCAATTGGCTGCTCAGTTTCCAAGTGGGTTCCCTAGTAAGGGGTACAAGGACTGTCTCTTGACATGAACTCAGTGGCCGGCTCTTTGATCACCTCCCACTAGGGGGTGCAGCCTTGCCAGGCCACAGAGGAAGATGATGCAGCCAGGCTTGATGAGACCTGATAAACTAGGGTCAGATAGAAGGCGAGGAGGTCCTCTCCTATGAGGGGACTAGGGAAAGGGCATAGGGGGAAAATGGGGAAGGTGGGTACGACTGGGAGATGATGGAGGGGGCTACAGTGGGGATAAATTGTAATAAACAAATATGTAAATAAAATTAAATTTAAAAAAGAGCACCACAGAGTAAAAGCTCAGCTCTCATTACTCAGTGATGGGCAGTCATTCTAATCACTGATGAATGGAATAATGACTGAAAGGGAATCAGGTCAATTGCCCTTCTCGTGTTATCTTTAAAGACTCAGTTTTGTTATTTTTAGGATATGTAAACCTTTATAGGGATGTGCGCACATGAGTGCAGGTGTCCACATAGGCGCAGGCATTGGATCCCCCTGGACTCAGAATAACAAATGGCTGTGAGCCTCCTGACATGGGTGCTGGGAGCCAAACTTGGGTCCTCTGCTAAAGCAGCATGTGATCTGAAGCTCAGCCGTCTCTCCAGCTCTTGTTTCAGTATTAACCATCTCCATTTCACCACTGCGCTTGCTTTATTGCCATTTCATTGTAAATACGTACTGGGTAACACAAAGGCTGGGGTCTTTATCCTCCTTCTAATGTCTATTCACATCCAAAGTGGTACCCACATTGTATTGTGGGTAGTGCTGTACTGTGTAGGGTGAAAGGAAAACTTTAAGTATGCTCACTTAGTCCATTTTGCCCTGACAGGACAGAATAGAATACCTGGGATAGGTCATTTATGATGAGAATTTATTTAGGTCACTGTTATGGAAGTGATTAAAAGACTGTCATGTCAAGTGGCCCTCATGTGTGGCATCTCATTGCACAAGAGAAAAAAGAGAGAGGGGGACACATAAACCAGCTGCAGAAGGCCAAAGGAGCTAGAGAGAGCCAGCAGTAAGAGCACTGGCTGTTCTCCCAAACACATGGTAGCTCACAACTGTCTGATTCAATACTATCTTCTGGCCTCCAAAGATACTGAACACACATGGTGATCAGGCACAGGTGCGGGTAAAACATCTAAACATGTAAAACAAAACAAATAATTAAAAAACAAACTCTGAGAGGGGCAAAATCACATTTACGGAAAAAACACACTGTTTATTTCCTTTGCATTTCTATGTGTACATACGGGTATTCACATGCATGGAGGTACATATGTGTGCAGAAGCACATTCACGTGTGTGTTCATGTGGAGACAAGCTGACCTCAGGTGAGGCAGGTCTATGGTGGAGCCTGGCACTGTCGGCTGCAGCTACACTGGCTAGCCAGCTTCCCCCAGGGACCCCTTGTTTCTGCTGGGATTGCAGGCAGACACCAGGACTGCCAAACTAACAAAGACGTGGTGATCCAGCTCCATCCTTACACTTGGACAGCAGTGCTCTGTCCACTGAGCCCCTCCGAAGCCCCATAATAAACAGGTTGTTGCAGTAAACGCTACTTCCACAACAAGAACATCAGTCCACCCAGGAGGACATCACAACCTAATCTCAAAAATTCTACTTCTCAACACCACTGCATTTGGGATTAAAGCTCCAACATAAGAAGATTCATCTTTCTGAGACATGACACACTCAAACATGGCAATAAGAATAAGATGAAAATAAAATAACAAAGAAATATTTCTTAAAATGTTCACCAGGGTGCAGTAATTTGAAATAAATATTGAGTAATCCCTTCTCAAAACTGTAACTCTCCTGAGTCCTCCCATTTTTCCTTGATTAACTTCTAAGGACAGAAATAAGGCAACACAGATAACAGTTTCACAACCATTGCTAAAGCAAAACACAAAAATCGTAAGCAGTAGTTAGCTAACCCTGAGTGCCTGTGCCTTTCAAACTGGTAAATGAAACTAAATAGTTTTTTTTTAAGGTTCAGCATTTGAACCTAAAAACAACAAAATATAAAACTAAATTTTAAAGGGCTGTAAATAAAATTAAGTTTCAGTGAAGGGCCAGTTCCAGGTTCCTACACAGAAATTTCAACAGAGAAAAATGAACAAAAAAGAACAAAATTGGGGTGTCACAGCCTACCGTGGGCAGCTCCGTCCCTAGGCAGGTGGCCCTAGATATATAAAAAGCCAGCCGAGCATCAGCAGAGAAAGGACAAGCTGGGCTCTTGAATTCTGCTTTGAGTCCCTTCCCTGACTCCTTCAGTGATGGACTGTACCCGGAAGATAAACAAACAAATCCTTTCCTGCCTTACCCTGATTGCTCTTGGTCAGAGTGTTTCATCATAGCAACAAAAAGGAAGAAAAAACAGAAACCTACAAAGACTCCAGATACAGAGATTATTAGACAAGGAACACACTAAACAGTAAGGGATTAACATTAGTCATATTTGGGTAAGTACCAAACAATAATGTAGAAATTAAATATGCATAATATTAAAGTGAGGGAATAAAACAGCTTTTTACTGAAATGAATTAACTATATCTTAGAATGGACACTTTCCTGAAAGCCATGAAGAGACCTGTGACTGAAAAGTAAATGAGAGGTGTAAGAGATGAGACAGTGAGAACTATAAAGGTCTAATAAACATGCAAGTGGAGTGTGAGGTTATAATAAAATAATATTTATAGGATAAATGGAAGTTTTCAGAATTACCAAAAACACTAATACTTAAATAAAGTCAATTTAATGCCTAACAGGATAATGGGTGTTCATTTTTAACTCCCACTCAGAAACAACAAATTGAAATTCATAACATACATGTGCACATGTATATGCACATGCACCCACACAGGAAGTTATTGTGGAGAGAATGTCTTTAAAAGGTCTTAGGAGTCTTGTATGAGATGGTTTCTACAATCAAGGACCATGTGTGGATGTGACCTGGAACCCCCGCTCAGATGGGGCCCATGATAGCTCGGTGTAGGACTGAAGACCCTAGTGAGGGAAACAGGGACTGTTTCAGTCATGAACTTGATGGCTGACTCTTTGACCCTCCCCCATACAAGCTGGGGAGTGACAGACTGGATAGATCCCAGGGGAGGACATTGCAGCCAGCCCTGAGGAGACAGGATGGGGAGGGGGGGGTGGACGGAAGGGGAGGAGGTCCTCCCCTGTTGGTGGACTTGGAGGGGGCAGGGAGGAGGGAGATGAGGGAGGGAGTGGGAGGGTGGGAGGGAATGAGGGAGGGGGCTACGCCTGGGATGCACCTAACCTGTGATTGATATAAAAATAAATAAATTAAAAAAAAAAAAAAGGTCTTAGGAGAACTCAGTTTCCCGACAAGAGGCAACAAGGGCTTGGGGGCTTAATTCTCCACGGCAATAATAAAATGTAGAAGACGATCGAATTATATTTTGTGATATGCTGCAAATAATTATCTGTCAAAAAGGAATTTTATACCCAGAGGATCTCTCTTCAAGAAATAAGGTAATTAAAATTATTATTATAAACAAACTCCCCACACACTCACTCAGCAAGGGAAAAGTAAGGATATTTTTTAGACCAAAAAAAAAAAAAAATCTCCAGACAGAAGGCCTGATATACAAGGAAGGTGAGAATGGACAGTCATAGCACACAATTACACGTAAGTGTTGGATATAACACCAAACAGATCATTTTAGAAGAAAAGCTAACCAAAACATTAACATTGGAGGTGGGGTTGCGTACATTGCTCTTAGGAATAAGTAATCTTCCTTCCTTATTAGGAAGATTAGGTCTTGTAGAAAATACAGCCTAAGCGGCTTAAACAATAAAAGCATTCCCCACAGCTCTGGAAGCTAAGGTCCTAGATGAAAGTGGCATCAAGACAGTTCCCTCCTAACGAGTACAGTCCTCCTCTCAACACGCAGGAGGGTGTGGGGGATGGGGCAGATATCTGTCTGATCCTTCCAGATGGGCTCTACCCTTACAAGTCCACCAACCAGAATTACCTCATTTAGAGAAATAATCTCCAAATACTGGGACTTAGGCCTTCCAAACATATATTTGGGAGTACACAATTCAATTCTACAATGGAGGAAAAAGATACTATAATAGAGATGAAATCAGGTAACTCTTCATAATAAAAGTATCTGGGTCATCGCTGAAAGAACACAGAGCATCCAACCAGCACCTTAAGCTCATTTAGTAAACAAAATACTAAAAATGAAAGGGGGAACAGTCTACCAAAAGACAGTAAGAGAGGAAAGAAGATGCAGAGAAGGCAAGGAAATAACATATGACTATAGATCATAATTTAATCTGAAAATAACAATATTCACTCAAAATACAAAGGATAAATTCTCTAGTGAAAAGCAGATTCCACTGTATCATATTAGCAAGAGACACATCCCAAAACATAATGACATACATCCATTTTCAGTCTCAGAAAGAATGGCATAGAAAATCAAATACAATCTATATAGAACAATGTATTGTCATTAATATCAGAGGAAAAAGATTTTATGTCAAATAGCAGTATCAGAGATAAAGTCACTATAAAGGACAAAAAGGTTTAATTTATCACAAATACTTTTTTAAATTTTAACTTGCATCTAGTAACAGTCCTCAAAAAAGCAAAGAATTAATTATCCAAATGAAATTGATAAATCCATTATTAAAATCTCAGTTGAATGATTAAGCAGAAAAAAACATTACTAAACATAAAGAGTTAAACAACACAATTAGAAACAAAAGTATACATATTATTTCTAAGTGCTACATGAAATAGAAGACCTGCTGTAGCCCACAGCGCTAACAAGCATCAAAGAACTGGTACGCTACAGAACAATTTGTCTGAGCAATTCTCAAACAGAAACCAAGCAGAACAGCAATATCTATTCCGAACTTCCAGTCTTAAGAACTTTGATCACAATAATAATAATGATAGATAGATAGATAGATAGATAGATAGATAGATAGATAGATAGATAGATAGATAGATAGATAAAGCTGGAAAGATGGCTCAGTAGTTAAGAGCACTGGTTGATCACCCAGAGGACTGAGGTTCAATTCCTAGCACCCAATTGGCCTCTCATAGATATCTATAACTCTAGTCCCAAGGAATCTGATGCCCTCTTCTTACCTTCACAGGTACTGCACACACCACACGTGGTGCACAGATACAGCAGGCAAAACACCCATACACATAATTAATTAATTGATTGATTGATTAATTAATTAAAAGAAACCATAAAAAATACTTAAGAGTTACAAGATTTTTTAAATATTCTGATAAAGAGCTAAAATAATGATATGAGGGGAATCTATATAGTCTTTGAATAAAGCAAGAGCAAGGCACACAACCTAAAAGATCAGAATAGAGTGAAATAAACCCAAAAGCCATTGAAGAAATAAGCACATTACAGAGATAGCAAAGCTGTAAGTTCAGAGAAATTATATACTATAATATGTAAAAAGGGAAAAGGAAGAAAGAGAAGCATAGATTAACAGCAATCTAATGGAAAATGATAAGAGGTACCACAGACAGCCAGAAACTTATTTCATAATATATGGGACATTTGGGTCTATCTTTTGAAACACAATAATAATGACCAACACTTTTTATTAAAGCGTAATTGTAAAATTCATACCAAAACCCCCACAAGAATAAACTTTAGTGCAAATGACACTGAAGAATCCCAAAATCATAAAAGTGAGAAAATGTACAAGAGACACTTCATAAATGTAGTTAAATTGGCATAAAGTCCCCAAGTAAACAAAAGTAAGAAATGAACTATTTTAGGATGAAGCAGCAGTAACAATGGCTTCAAGAAGATATTCTGCACTTTCCCATAAATGTGGAGTCACCTCATGGAAAAAAATATGTGCCTGTTCAATCTGTGCATTCCTAGTACATCCATGCCAACATACAAAGCCACTGCTGTGGCTTAGACGTGAAGTGCTCCCTACAACATTCAAGTTTACAGGTTGGCCATCAGCTAGTGAGTGTGGATTTGATCATTCGGCAGCGAGTGGGTCTTAAGAGCTGTTCCCTCATCAATGAAAAAACCCACTCGTGCAGTCACATCTTCATGACTTTACAGCAGGAAGGGGGAGCAGCTAAAAGCTCTGAGGATGAGACCTAGTTGGAAGGAGTTGATCACTGGGATGATGTCCTTAGGGTCTCTATCTTTTTGCTGGTCCTCTCCCTGCCTTTCTCTTAGTTTCCTGACTTCCCTGAGGTGAACAGTCATTTCCATATGCTCATTACACTATGAGATTCCCCTCACTTTAGGCCTAAAACAACAGAGACAGGTGAACTTGGACTAGAACTCCTGAAACCATGAGCAAAATAAACTCTTCCCACATTAGACCATTTTTACTAGGTCTATGTCCCAGCAACAAAATAGAAACTAACCCAAACACAGTTCTTTGTGATAGTAAAGAGAGAAATGATATTCAAATAAGGAAAAAAAAAACTAGTGTGCAAGTGCAAAGTCAGAGTAAAACACCAGCTTGGAAGAAAATAGTGAACTAAGCTTGACTTTAGACAAAGATATGTATACCTGTTCCATGCTGGAAGAGAAAAACTGGTTCAGAAATGAGAGAAAACGAGAGGGAGAGAGGGGGTGGGGGAGAGGGAAGGAGGAAGAGGAAGACAGAGACAGAGAGAAAGAGGAAAGAGCATGCTTAACTTCCACAACTGAGGGCAAATGGGCATGGGAACCCTAGCCATGTGCTTCTTAGAGTCGTGTCACATGTTCTTCTCCTGCTGATGCCCATTTTGTGTCTCTTGTTCTGTTGCTGAAATAATCACATCTTAAAAATAATCAGCATGACACTTTCCTGGTTTCAAAGATAATTTCTGGCTAAGAAATAGTTTTATATCATTGACAGAGGGAAGAAAGATCAATATAAGGATATGGATTAAATATAGACCCACATGTGCAGATGAAGCTCAGAGCTAAGTTTCTGTGCATTTAAACCTTACAAATCTATTATCAAAGTTAAGAGTAAAATAGCTGGTCTCGTAGGTAAGAAAAAAATCTTTAAGTTTTAAACATGACTGTAAAATAAGCAATATTCATTTAATCTCAGGCACTTATGTATGTCTAATGTGTGTGGACCAGAGGACCAGGATGAATACAGTAAGGGAGACTGAACGTGAAAGAGAAAAATATTCTCACCACAACACTGTAAAATGTTGTATTTCCTTAAATGGAAATAGCATTCATTGCTGTAACTGAACACTAATGGATGGTCTAGGATTAAGGCTAAATCCCTGTGAACATCTGGGGTTATTATGTTTAGATAAAATGCTAATAAGAACAGTCTTGAAATTCTAACTTGGGTCTTCTATCTGAAGAAAAGCAAAACATGTAGAGAAAAAGAAAGACACGCAGGTGGGTCACCAGATTTTACACTGAGAATAATAAAGTACCTTCAGGTCAGTGTCCTTATTTGCCCCCCCCAAAAAACCTCTGCAGTTGGATATTACTTAACATAAATAGCCTCAGATGAATATAAAAATTGAGCTATAAAAAGATATTCCCTACCCTACAGTAGCAGAAGAGCAGGAGGAAGGGGGAGGAGGTGATGGGTGAAGCTGGTGTCTGTTATCATGACAAGTGTGCAATAATTCATTGTGCATCCATAGAAAACCAACATTCAACACTCACAACGTTGTACATCATTTCATGACATGGGAAGTGGATACAAAGCAATGCATAAAGTTAGAAACTAAAATATTTTCTACATGTATATGAAACATACAATAAAATGCTAACATAATTATCTCTGGATATCATTCTCTTTTTTGCTAATCTGGATAGATTTTTCTATAAACACATGTCATTTCTATGATGAGAAAAACTATTATACTATGAGATTGTAAATACACATAAAATAAAGAAATAGAAGGAAGATACTATCAACAGTATTTCAGCTTTAAGAGGGGGCAACATTACCCAACGGGAAAATGTAAGATTGAAAGCTCATAATACACCATAAACTGGACAATGCAAAGATGGTGAGCAAGTACTAAGAGGCAATGAGCTGAAGGAACTCGGGAATGGACTCTTGCAAGTGTTAGACACCGAAACTTTAGATTGCTTAGGTTTGTGTGGCTTAATCAAAATGGAGCAAGCAGAAGGCATTCCTTGCCACCTAGATGAAAAGGAAACAAGGTAAAAAACAATGGAAAGAATGAATTGTATTGTACACATCCAGGCAAACATTTCCCTCTGGAAGGCAATGGATGTCATGACCTTTCCTACCAGTACCCTGCGTACCTACATTCTTCCAGGACAACCAGAGAGCAAAGAACATGCAGGAGACACCTTAGCCTAGACACAGAACAAAGTATCCAACAAACAGCTTAATTGATTCTTAGGTAATTTCCAGTCAAAACCCTAATTCTCATCCAAATTTCAGGCAACTTAAAATGCTTATTAATGTTCTTTCTCTAAAATCTCCTAGGCTTTCTTTTTCTTTAAGAATGTAGGGCAAGATGAGGGTGTCTCCCTTTGGGAGTAGCCACTACAATGCATCTGTCTGTCTGTTCTGCACCAACCCCTTCAAGGCGGATTCCTCCCAGGGCTTTCATGATACAGACTGAGCTTACCTGGTCAAATGAAAAAAGCTAACTAATAAGCTTTGGTCAAAAATCCCCAAAGGGCATATAAGACACATAGCTAAAATGATAAGAAGGGTTACAACTGGAAATTAACCTAAGAATCAATCAGCATAGGGGTCACGCGGTTGATACAGGATCTGGCAAGGCACCTTCTAAATCTCAATTGGGCCTAGCATAGTATAATCTCTTTTGCGTTATCTGTCAAAGGAAATGCTGAAAACAACAATTTTCAACATATGATCAACAGTCACCCTAACTACAAATACACCTATTTCTGCCCAAACCTGCAAGCTATAGTAAAATCCCACCTAAGTGCTCCTGACATTTGCAGTGACCATGAATGAGCTCTCCAGCGTACTGGAGTATCAGTCTGTAGATTTCTAAACCTCATGCCATACAAAAAAGAGATGCACACTTGCCAATTTTGTCCATATCTATTGTAGAGGCAAAAGGCACTTTGCCATGTGTGCCATACTCAAAGACAGAAGCAGCTTGTTTCCAACTTGAGAAACCATTTTTTTTTACAAGTACGGCATGCTGCCTCAAGCCAGCTAAAGCATGCTGGGCTTCCCACACTGCAAATTATGTGGAATGTTCTTCATGTTTTGTGGTTGCAAGAGCACTGATTTTGTGCATTATCCAGTTCAAATTAAAGACACATCTGACCTTAAGCTGAAACTTCCCAAGCAATTCAAACTAACTGACCAAGATGCCCTGTGCTTCAAAAGGCTGCAAACTAGTTCCCAAGCTTCAAAAGGCTGTTTCCTACTTGAGCATTTCAAATGTTATTTTAAAAAAAGCTAAGAGTCATAATGTGCATCCTGAGGAACTTCTTGATGTATTTCAAGAGAACTCACACTAATCTTGGTTGTCAAAAGCAGGGGGAGGGGAGGTTATGATGAACACCACTTGGAACATTTATAGCAAAAGCAAATGCAAATATATTTCCCAAACACCTACCAAATTAAAGCAAAAATAAAACCACTTGAACGGGTTATTGGTTCCATCACTAATGTTCTTGAGGATGATGGAAATCTGTGGAAAGAGACTGAATGTTCCAAAGAAGTAAGATCTTGATACCCTTAACAGTGACTGCAGCATTGTATTATGGTTACTACTTAATCTCAGTGGACCACTCTCAAACACCAAAACCCATCAACATTAAGGTGTTTAAAGGGGAACAAAGAACTTCCTCTAGGTTTGCTACAGAAGTCAACTTTCTATATTGTAAACTTAGTGAAGAATCACCAGAGATCATTTCTTATGTGCTGAAAAACTAAAACAAAGTTTTACCTGGAGATTCACCTACTAATGGTAAATTTTTGAAGCTGAGAAAAATGCCTGATTCAATCACCCAGTGGTGGGATTGCTTTGATAGATAAACCTGTGTTTAAGATTACTGGTAGATGGCATGCTAGCCCAAGCTTTTAAGAATTCACAGGTTTGTCAGAAAGCAGTGTTCTTAAACTAAAAATGTGCAGATAAAAACCGCAACAAGAACTTTTTTTAGTTTCTACCTCATTTAGGTCTGCTGTTCTTTGTGAACAGGTATCCTGTGTCCCTGAATGGTTTCCCTGTGACAGGAGTCAGAGAGATAGATGACAGATACATGATATGTGTGACATCATTACAATACCCACATAAATCCATATGCATACAGATATGTACCGAGAAAGGGTCTCAAAAGAATCTTTTGAAGTGGTCACACCCATCAGTACAATTCTAGGCATGCTAGGAACCACCTTGAGAACATCAAATTCTTACCAACTTGCCTGGAGTTCAACCAACTTAAGGGACAGCTGCGACCAGAGTCAGTTTTAAGTATAGGACTTCTGAGGAAATTGTTCTCCAAGAAGGTCGACTGAAAATTATAAGAAAATGCTTAAACTAGTGTTTTAATCTTAAATTCTGGTATATACAACAACAAGGTGACAAAATTATATTTCAAGACAAAAATCAACGTTCCAATTTTTTTACAGTATTAGTGGCTCATTCTGCTATTTCATAACTTCGATGCTAAAGACAAAGCACTTCCTCAACTATCTTGACTATTTGAGTAGCATGTATCTTTCCTCCACAAAGCTATATATGAAGTTAATGCCTAAGAACTGGCTTTAAACACTTCAGGATCTAAGGCCTCCAGTTTGATTTTTATTGTTCATAGTGAACTAGATGATACAGTCAATTGTGCCACTAAAGTGTGGGCTTTGGGATTCGGTGCAAGACAGCACAGAACACTTTATCAGTACTTTTGAGTTCCAGCTGACATTAGATGACCACTCTAACTGGAGAACACAGAATACAGGAACAGAGGGAGAACACAGAACACAGGAACAGAGGGTAGAGAGGCCAGAAAGGTGAGCCTGTAGGGCATCCTTCATACACGGGACACGTGGAGAAAGACCCGTCCCTGCTGCATTTGAACTTTCTATTAGGTTTTACCAAATGATTACTTACCTCCTCACGGATGGGTAAAAGTGCCTGAAATAAAGTCATATTATGCAATAAACCAAACTTAAGAAGTTGGAGCGTGTTTAACCCAAGACACGGGAAAACAAACTCGTCCATACACAAAGAAAATCTTGTTTTAGGATACCGCTAAACCTCACCCCTACCTCTCCGGGGGAAAAGTGCATCCAGACGCGAATGCTCGTATTCCCTAAGTATTTCAGACTGTCCGAATATTCCATCAAAAACTAAATGATCACTTTGAAAACTGGACCAGCCCTGGGAGCGATGTCTCAGCACCACCCGGGCGAACACGCTGAGTCTCAGCCGGGAGTGGAGAGCCCGTGGCGGGAAAGTTCCCGGGGGTCCCAGCCCTCGGCGGGGCTCTGCTCGCCCCGAGCCCCGCTGGAGCGCCGGGGAACGGGAGGCCCGTGCACCGCGGGGCTCGGGAGGCCCGGGGAAGCCGCGGCCCCGCCGGGAGCCTCGCCCGGGCGCCGGCCGCCGAGCTGGGCACCGCGGGGAGCAGAGAGCCGCTCTCCGCGCCGCCGGCCCTCCCCGCCGCCCGCCCGCCAGGACGCGCCCGCACCTCGCGTAAAGGACGCCGCCGCGGTGCAGCGGGGGGGGGGACGCCGGCCGCTGCCTCCCGGAACTTCGCGGGCATCGCCCCGCAGCGCCGCAGCTCCGAGCCCCGGGCAGGAGGAGGCCGAGGCGGCGGCGGAGAGTCGGGGCATCGCCCGGCGGCGCCTCCGCCTAGCCGGCTGCCGACGGCTCCCGCCCCCGGGTAACCAGCGCTTGCTCTTAAAGGCGCCCGCTGCCGGTTAGGCCGCGAGGTAAGGAAGACGGGAGGAGTGGGGTGGAGGCTAGAAAGGGGGAGGGGGCAGCACAGATGGCATCCCAGGAGCCTACAGCAGTCTGAACTTCGGACTCCTCCCATTCCGGGACCCCGGACCTCCCCACCCCAGGCTCCTGGGCAAAGGCCCTCTAAGGGTTAGGTAAGTGACCCCGCACAGAGGACGCCCAGGTGCTGCTGGCCAGCCCAGGGAACCTCGATCTTGCATGGACTGCACACACCCCTGTGAAGGTCTTGACCAAACACCTCATGACTGGGCATTAAGCTAAGAGCTGGTGCCCAGCGGGACTGTGTGCTCTTCCGCTAATTGTGGTTCTTCATGCCAACACTGTGGTGAGGGTCTCACGCTGGAACATTTCAAACTGAAGACCAGCTTGGACGCCTAGCTGGACCGCTGAAAGAGTCTTGTTTTGTGATCCATGCTCTGCCCTTTCCAATACACACTTGCCAGGAGCCTCCAACTGGGTTGCAAGAACCATCGGCATTCATGATCACCAAACTGGACTCAGGAAGACCCTAAAAAAAAAATCATCATCATCATCATCATCATCATCTCATCATCAAATCTCAGCAATGCTGCTTTTGAAATGCTGCTTCAAAGTAATAAATGATACTGTTTTCCAAACCATCAACATTTGTGGCAGAGTGGAGGTCCCAGGAGGCTCAGCACATCAGCAGGTGCCCTGACTCCACCACAGACCATTCATCCAAGGCTGCTCTCCAGTCAGTACCACTGAGCTGCTCTGGCTGAGGTGGAAAGGAACAATTAGGCAACTAGGGGGTTATGGTCAGCCTGGGCTTCCAACCATCAGTCCCAGAGAAGGACTTCGATGATGAGAGTGACATTTTCTAATTCAAAGGAACTTGCACCTTATACCATGGCCTCAATCAACTCTCAATTCGGTTCTTCCCCCTCAGGCCACTGTAGGGTGCAGGGAAGGTATGCATGAGGTGGAAGCAGTTTTTGTTACCAGATGGAGAGGACTGAGCTCCAGGCTTTGTTAAAAAACAAACAACAACAACAAAAAGGCAGCGAGGGAAAGCACTTGCCAGGAGTGAAGAGAACCCCATCATAAAATAGTCAAGTTAGTTGGATCTAATAACCAGGACCTAACTCAGAGTGACTTAAGAAAACCTATGGTGTGGAATTTATTGGCTCAAATATTTATAAGACTAATAAATGATCTAGCCAAAAAGTCTGTTCAAATTTCCTTTTTAAAATTTTCCACCAGAGGCTTAAGAGGTACCAAGACTAGTTTCTCTCCACATCTTGCCTGTGTTTTCATTGTACTGATTCTGTTTTCTCTAAGCAGGAGCGAGAAAGATAACTCCAAATGCATCTCCAACTTCCTTAACAGCTGATGCCTTCACAGGTGAGCAGGCCAAGGAGCACTGGACCACTGGAGCACTGGGAATGCTGTGCTTCCCTAGGAGCTGGCCATTGTGGCCACAAGATGGAATGTACTCCAACAGGCTGGGGTCATTTGCCTGTGTCTGCAAAATAAACAAACAAAAAAAACGTGTCAAGGGAAATAGCTATAGTGTCCAGTTTCCATATACACCTAGACCACAGGGACTGAGGTGAAGATGTTCCCTAAAGGAAAATTAAAGTGTTGCTAGCCAAAGGTAAATACATTGACTAGATGGAACAGCATAGATACCCGCTACATCCCTCTTTCTCCAGCACCTACAAATGCCACCAACATTACCACCATGGGGACTGATTGCCTCCCTGTGTCCTTTACCAGCAGTCCTAAGAACAAGAATAGCATGGTCATGGAGTCACAGGTTGCTGAAGCAGGTAGCAATGTCCTCTGGCCCAGCAGCCACTGGACACGTCCTCAATGATGTTTTAAAAACTATGAACAAACATTAACTGAAGCATTTTATACTATTTTCCCTTAACTTATGGTACCTTTACCAACATGTATCCCAACCTATATTGATTGTTGGGCCTTGTATCTTTATGTCATCAATTCTACTGCATTACAATCTATAGAAAGTTTTTGTTTTGTTTTGTTTTTTGCAAGTGTGTAATCATTAACTGGGAAAAAGGACACAGGGCCCAACTTCATTTTTTTTTCATTCTTTACACTTTAATAACTATTCTCTGTTCTATGGAAAATTGAGATGTTGATGTTTTCCTGTCCAAAATGCCAGCTGGGGAATGGCTCAGTGGGTAAAAGGGATTACTACCCAAACCTGAAGATCTGAGTTTTAGTCCCAGAACTGATGGTAGAACCATCTCCCCAAAATTGTTCTTTGACCACCACACAGATGCCCCAGCAGGAATGAACCCACACTCATACACACACAGGATTTTAAAAAATTAAAATGTCAGTTTCCACTTGTTTCTCCCCACACACTAAACTTTCTAATTGTCACAGATCTAAACCACTTTGTATTTTTCTTTTCATTTGTAAATGCTATAGAATTCTTTACATGTCACAGCTATAAATCTAAAAGAGACTTTAGCATAACCTAAAACGTCCCTTTCGTTTACGAACAAAAGAAATGAAATCTCAACAGCTGTCTTATTTGGGGCTGCATGTCTGTTTTCAGCTTCAGTGTGTGCCTACCTCTAAGCATACAGAAGCAATAATGTATAATGTGATCATAATCCTCATGAAATTAAATTTAGCTGAGGACACATGACCCTCCAAAACCTAAACCAATTGCAGGACATCATGGTGCATCATATAATTTGATGTATAAACAAATTATGAGGGGAGATGGCTCCATCAGGAAAGCACTTGCCATGCATACATGAATTCAGATCATCAACACCAACCTAATAAATAGGCATGGCAGGACAAGCCCAGAATTCCAGCAGTGGAGAGCTGAAACAGGAGGACCCCAGGAGCTTGCCAGGGAGCCAATCTAAAAGAATCAGTGAGCTCCAGGTTCAGTCACATGTCCTATCTCAGAAACAAGGTAGATTATGATTAAAAGTCCTGACATGACCTCTGGCCTCCACATGAACACATGTGCACACACTCAGACACATTCACGCACATGTGATAAGCTCCTTATGTTAAAAATAGGCATCAAAATAAGCACAGTAGATAGGTGTCATCTTGGAAGTACTTTTTTTCTTCTTTAATCAAGGAAGCTATTTGATGGCCTTTAAAGATATACAAAGACCAAAGTATGGACCTAAGTGAGTGAATAAAATGAGAAAGCCCTGGTGAGGAAAAGATATAGGCATTTGTTGGAATAGAAACGAGTCCGGGATTTTCATGGCTTAGAAAAACATCTTGAACAGTCCTGAAATCATTTCACTAGATATAAACCACTATCACTTCTTGTTTGTGTTGGGGGCAGGGCACAGAGTGGGAGTATCACCTAGGTAAGCAAGTTCTCTACCAAAAAGTTACATCCTCCATTATTGTTTTTATCAGACAAAGTAAAAACCTGCATCCTGTTTAAAATATTTATTAGTTTTTAAATATTATCTGTTAGTACTTTCTATCATGTATGTTTGGAGCGATGTAAATTTCTTATTTTAAGCCTTGTTTCTGAAGACAGACTAGATATGAAACTACTTTTGAGGCAATATATATATTTTATTATTTTTTTAATTTATTTATTTTTATATCAAATACAGGTTAGGTACTTTGCATCCCAGGCGTAGCCTCCTCCCTCATTCCCTCCCACCCTCCCACTCCCTCCCTCATCTCCCTCCTCCCTGCCCCCTCCAAGTCCACCAACAGGGGAGGACCTCCTTCCCTTCCATCCAATCCCAGCTCATCCTGTCTCCTCAGGGCTGACTGCAATGTCCTCCCCTGGGATCTAGCCAGTCTGTCACTCCCCAGCTTGTATGGGGGAGGGCTGAGGCAATATATTAAGCAAATAGTGTCTTCCCAAGAATCAGTTTCTCACTGGTAAGATAGCACATAGCTGCTGTCCTTGCAATTAGACAATGGATGCAGGAAGACCAGTAGTTCTAGGACAGCTGGAACCACATGCCACACACCTGCCTCAAAGGAAAAAAGATAAAACAATCTCCACATGTACCTGAGGTTTACAGCATAGCTAGGTACACATGCTAAGGCCTAAAAATGGCATTGAAATATTTTAACACTGACTACACATAAGAAAGCTTATTAAAAATAGGACGTGGGGTCCAGCCTCAGGGAAGCTGGAAGAGATGAAACAGAAGCCCTCCGGTGCTTCTGACGTACAGTCACGGCTGAGACCCCCAGCAGGTCCACACAGCAGAATTTACCTAGGAGCATGACAGTGTGTGTGCTTTCCCTTCCATGTGCACAGTGCTCTTGGCTGCTCTTCCTGTTCACACCAGTGCCACAGTGCATGGCGGCAGGCAGTTCACTTCTAATGACTTTCTGCTCTGCATTGCCCTGAAGTATGCTCAGCTGTGGAGCAATCTGCATGTGGTTCATCTCAGCCTGCAGCACAGCATGAATTCTAAGCCCTAACTGCTTCTGTGCCTTTCCACCTGTACAACTGATGGGCAGTTACCAGCACGCAGGAGGCTCAGGAGGAGTCAAAAGGGAAGGAGAGAGTTCCTCAGGAAGAGGACTAGACGCTAGAAATTCATGCCCTGAAAAATTAAAAAAATCACCCATTAAATTTTAGTTACTTGGATTCTGACTTTAAATATGATATACATGCATGTATACATACATCCTGCCTATTCTAAATATAGTAGTGATGTGCTTGCTTGCAATTTTATATCTATTAATTCCTCTTTACTGTACATAACAGTATTATTCTTCTGTTACTGTGATAAAGCACCATGACCAGAAGCAACCTAGGAAGCAACGTTTTTTCTGATGGTAGCCGGGTATGGATTCAGAGGGAGCGTCCATGGTGCAGCAAAAAGCCGGGAGTTCATAACTCAACTGCAGAGCAGAAGCAGAGAGGACAAACTGGCAGTGATCTGAGGCTGCAAACTCTGAAATTTCACCCCTGCTGATGAATTTCCTCCAGGAAGGCTGTACCTCCTAATATTCCACAACCTTCCTAAAGAGCACTACAAACTGGAAACAAGTATTCAGAAACATGAGCCTATGAGGGACTGTGGACCTGCCCCAACCAGCTAGGCTAAGTCTCCACAGATCAAAGGAAACTGCAGAGATCAGAGTGAGGTAACCGGAGGACTAAAGGCTTTTGTGCTCAATAGTAGTACAAAGAAAGCACTTCTCATTTTTATTATTAAAGCAAGCAAAATATGAGGTGACTTTTACAGTTAGTTTAAGCAAATACACGTACAGTGAGGAAACACACCTGGTGTTATGTCTTATCATCTTAGCCATATGAAAAAGAAAGAAGAACTTTCCTTTCAGGCCTTTTTGCCTTTCCACAGAGATAATGGGTACATGCCAGAAAGTTCCCATCTTGCCCTTGCTTTCAAGTGTATTCATGTATCATAGTTTATGCAATTCTCTCTAGAAGGCCGCTTTGTGGGAAGAACATTCTGTACTTGGCTCATCCAGAGTCACAGTTCCTAACCCACAAGGGATAAGTCTCATTTAATCCAGCACAATACTAACCCTCTTTTCCAAATACAAACAATCCATTTGTATTCATCAAATTCAACTTATCTAAAGGACATAATATAGAACCACTGGTATTTTGCCTAGAAATTGTGTCAGTATAAATCCAGACTGAGTTGACCTTTGGTTCAGGAAAAAATAACAAAACTTTTAATATTTCTAAAGAGATATATAGCAACTAAAAACAGGGAGAAAAATTTAAAAATATAAGTCCAATTGATGAACCAGCCTGGCTCCACCATAGCCTTTATGTTAGTTAGGGTTTTATTGCTGTGAAGGACACCATGACCAAGGCAACTCTTATAAACGAAAACATTTAATTGGGGCTGGCTTACAGTTTCAGGGGTTTAATCTATTATGGTCATGGTGGGAAACATAGCATCTTGCAGGTAGACATGGTGCTGGAGTTGCCAAGAGTTCTACATCTTGATCCTGAGGCAGCAGGAGACTGTGTGTCTCACTGTACATAGCTTGAGCATAAGTAACCTCAAAGCCTGCCTCCACAGTGACACACCCACACCACACAACAAGGCCACACCCACTCCAACAAGGCCTACCTCCTAAGAGTATCACTCCCTATGAGCACTCATTCAAACACACGAGCCTAAGGGGCCATTCCTATTCAAACCACCACAAGCTTTGAAACCATCTTATAGTAACGAAAAACTAGGTTCTTTCCTGTTTATGATTAAATCTGTTTCCCAAGGATTGGGCTATGCCTCACCTTAACTACAAATCGTTCTGTATTGCCTGTTGCAAGGAGCAGCAATTTCTTTGTTTCAGAAAAATGTTATGACCATCTTACAACTCCAGCTTTGATTCATAAGGTTGTCATGACTACAGTGTCGTGACTTTCGTGTTACATTCTGCTTCTGTAACCCCGAACATGCCTGCCAAATCCCCATTTGGAAACTCCCTACCCCCGAGCTATAAAATCTCTTATCTTCCAAGTGCCCAATTATGACCTTTTAAACACCACCTCAGAGGGAGGCAGCCACATAAATGAATTAAAAAGCTTGCTTTGCTTAATTTGCTTGCTTTAATTAATTTGGCCATGATGATTTGGATCGGTAGTCTTTCTCCTCAAATTTTTGGAATTAACACAATAATACCTCTTTAGGTATTTTATAGCTGAAAATCAGCAGAGCTCCATAAGACTGATTACTAATAACTGTTCAAGAGAGTTAATATTAGGCTTTCTTAAAACCTTCTCTGCCAATGAAATTAGTCCAAACTCTCTTCAGTTGGGCTTCAGGCAGATTTTTAGGGCAAGGTAAAAAAAAAAAAAAAAACAAAAAAAAAACACAGCCAAATTCTTTGCTAAAATATCACAAGATACTTAGCCTCTGAATCAGCTGCTAATGCTCTTCCTCTCTCGGGCTCGCAGAGTTCACATTGCCCTCAGCACTGTTATCCATAGTCCCCTACTATGGCCTATTAGGCCTTGCTTAAAATGTTCAAATACTTTTTTAATCCAAAGTCCCAAAGCTTTCTATATTCTTCCAACGAGCATGATGGTCAGGCTTATTATAATAACAACCTACTTCCTGGTACCAACTCCTGCCTTACTTGGTGTTCTATTGCTGTGAAGAGACACCATAACCAAAGCAATTCTTATAAAACAAAAGAAGCATTTAGTTGGGGGCTTGCTTGCAGTTTCAAAGGGTAGTCTTATCATCATGGCTGGGAGCATGATGGCACTCATGGCCGGTATGGTGCTGGAGAAGTAGCCGAGAGCTACATCCTGATCTGCAGGCAAACAAGCAGAGAGAGAGAGAAACTGAGACTGCTTGGGCTTTGTTTTGTTATTGTTGTTGTTTTATTTTTTTTTACAATTTATTCACTTTGTATCCCAATTGTATTCCCCTCTCTCATCTCCTCTGGGTCCCACCCTCTCTCTCTCTTCCCCCACACCATTCCTCTCTTCTTGGCTTGGGCTTTTGAAACCTCAAAGCTCACTTTTAGTGACACACCTCTTTCAACAAGGCCACACACCCCTCCAATAAGGCCACACCTCCTAATCCTTCTAACTCTCAAATGGTTCTTAGTCACTCCCTGGTGACTAAGCCTTAAAACACCTGGGGAGGACAGGTGTACCACAAGGACCGAATATATCTGGGCACAGGGGTCTTTTCTGACACTGATTCTCCAATCAAGGACCAAGCATGAATATAATCTAGAACCCCTGCTAGACGTAGCCCATGGCAGCTTAGCATCCAAGTGGTTTCCCTAGTAAGGGGAACAGGGACTGCCTCTGGCATGAACTCAGTGGCTGGCTCTTTGGCCCCCCTCCCCCACCGAGGGAGGAGCAGCCTTGCTAGGCCACAGAGGAGGACATCGTAGCCAGTCCTGATGAGACCTCATAAACTAGAGACAGATGGAAGGGGAGGAGGACCTCCCCATCAGTGGACTTAGAGAGGGGCATGGAGGAGATGAGGGAAGGAGGTTGGGATTAGGAGGGAATGAGGGAGGGGGCTACAGCTGGAATACAAAGTAAATTAAAAAAAAAAAAGGAGCCTACGGGAGTCGTTTTTATCCAAATCACCACAGAGGTTCAGAAATCTTTTATATTCGCATTCAAAGCCTATAAACTCAGTCATCAGTATCTGTGAGTAGTTGTTTAGGATTGGCTAAAAGCAGCCTCTGTCATTGTCTTGTGGCCATTCAGTGTTTCAGGCTTACTTTGACCCATCTGATCTGCTTGCTTGGTTTTTGAGCAGGGAAGGAGAGCAGGATCTGGTTTCACCCTCCTTCATGGACATGTTCAGTTTTCCACAGCTATTTGCTAAGGTTCTTCTCTCTCTAAACCTTCTACTACTCTAAACCTGATCAAAAACCCATTCAAGGGAGATAATGGGTCCCAATGAGGAGCTGAATACATCAGCTTAGATAAATTGGCACCATGTCAAAAATGCCCTTTAAAAATCTGTGTTTATTCCTGTAGGTAAGTGCTACACACAACTTTAGTCAGCGAAGCTCTCTTTCCAGAGAATCATGGCTGCACAAGGTTCTCAAAATAAGTGCTCAGCAATAAACAGGACATTTATACCACCCCCTCGAAGGCTCAGAAAACACTGTGAAATACGGGGCAAAAGAAATAAAAGAAAGATAGGATGAAGGGCAGGGAAATGCCGTTTTCTGAGCGTTATGAAGCAACGCAATCGAGATCTCAGCTTCTGGCTACCTTCAACGAGCCCGCTCGAGACTGGGCCCATCTAGCTGCTGCTGGATACTATGGAGGGGATGTGGGAAGACATCGTTTTCAGCTATGCTCCAAACCTGTGTTCACACAGATAGCCCTGTTTATATCTAGCAAGTCACAATACAAAAGAAAAAGACAATAATGATGTCAAATAGTATTGCTCAGTAAAATGTCCCCAGGCTTTCCCACAGGCTAACCTTGATCAGGGTACAGTTTCTGAGCTGAAATTCCCTCTTCCAAAAATAATGCTAATTTGCGCCAAGTTGACATAAAGCTAGCCAGTACATTTGACCTCTCTTATCTTCTTAACACATGAATACATCACTATTAAATCATAACTTCTTCTTTCTTGTTGTATTTTAGCTGTCATATCAAAAAGCACAAAATAAATCATATTCAAAACCTTAAACTTCCCAGTGTTTAAATTTTTAGTCTCTTAAAACAGCTGAAGTCTCTCAAGCTTGGGCTCCTCTAAAGTCATAAAAGTTGAATATTTTTTTAATCCAAGAAGAACCAGAACATGGTCACAATCTGAAGAAGTAATACCAAACTGCAACACTGCTAAACTCAGTGTCCAATGTCTGGGATCCACTCACAGTCTTGTGGGTGCCACAGGGCCTTGGGACAGCTTCATTTCTCCAGTTTTACCATCTGAAGTAGAGTTTGTCTCACAGGCTCAGGCCAGTTCTACAGTTGCTTCTGTCCTTGGTGGTCATCTTATGGTACAGGCATCTCTGAAGTGCTCTGCTCTCCATAGCAACTGAGTTGTACCTTCACTAACAGCCTCTCCTGGGCTCTCTTCAGGGATGCTAGTTCTGCCACACAGTGCTATGCTTCAGCTATTCTTCAAAACCAGGACCACCTGCGTAGCTCTTATGCATTACCAAGTTTAGCTGCCAGCATGAGCTATACCTTTGACCCACTCTGGACCACAGCTTCTCTGTACTAACCCTGAGGAAATACTCCTGGAAGAGTTCATGGCAGTGATGCTGGTCTTTCCTTAACCACTGCTGATTTCTCAGCCCTAGTTGGCCAGCACTAATTGTCACCCACTGTTCTGCATGGAAACGAAAGAAAAAGGACAATAAATTTTGTGGGAGGTATGAAAAAGAGCATTAGTGGATGTGATGAACTAAATTCTCTACCAAGTCCATAAGCAAAATTTTAAATCAGTAAATTAAGAAATAAACATATCAGCATTTTATTTTATAATAGAGATCAAAAGAAATAAAGGGAAAGCACTCAATAAGCTGGCATGAGAGTGTGTGGGCAAAGGCAGGGCAAAGCTGTGCTGACACTAGAGATTTTGTTTCTTTCTTTCAGTAACTTTGTTTGTAATACACCTTAATAAAATATCTTAATTACATAAAATGTAAAAATATGTAGCTAGAAGAAATGCTTGTAATCAAAGCTTAGAAACAAGCTCTTGGGCGGTTAGGAATGACTAGAGAACAAGATGATTCCAGGAGAGACTGATGATAATCTCATCTTGGCTCTACCTTCAATGAGCTGGGCTGGTTTGACTAATGAAGCTACTGGGTCAGACTGCCTCATCTGGAGTTTCAGCTCATCATAAAGGGCATTCCAGTTTAATGTTTTTCTTTCGTTATCCTGATGTAATATTTATGCTTTGATCATAATTATCTTCTTTTCATTAGCACACCCTTGGGCCCAATAGTCCATTGCCACTATTTCTGTAACACCTACTTGCCCAGGAGGGTTTGGACATTTGCTGGGAAGGGTTCCCTTTCCCTTGAGATCTCCCCCAAATCAAGGGGAAGTGTTCCACTTGTTTTCTGTTTTATCTTTCAACAAAGAGTTTGCCCCTGAGCAGGAAGCCAGCTGGTGATGCCGAACTTAGCTGCACCCTCATTGCAACCCGGTACCAGGGTTAGAAGTCTTTTATCTTGTTGGCAGAAAAAGGCCTATCTATCCCAGAACCCCTCTGCTTCCTTCTCAGGTTGTGCACTTTGAACTTTAAAGCTTAAAAATTGCACATCCCACATAAAGGTTTTCTTCTTTTTGGCTTCTGAGTTTGGGGGGATCTGCTTGCTCTGAAATCATTTTCCTGACAATGAGCAAGGGTACTAGCCTCAGGGTATGGATTCTGACAGCACTGATGAGTGACTGTAGCCATACACTAGGTGACTCCTTGTTAAGCAAACAGGGTCAGAGAACATTGTTTTCCACTATATATTAATCAACACCTAGTCATACCATCAGGCTCTACTTGTGACTTACCATTCAGAATCACAAATAGACATTTGTATAAAATCTCCTAAAAATAGGGTATTGGGGCTGTAGATACAGCTCAATGGGTAGAGAACTAGGCTGGGATGTGTAAGGCACTGGGTAAAGCAGGATGTCAACTCAACTCCTCAAAGAAAATCAAGAAGCTCGGGTTTTTCAATTGGAGATTTTCTATCTGTCTTCTTGGTCAGTAATCGGCCATTACACATGTCCTAGACTGTTTATAGACTATGTTTATCTCTTTATTTTGTATCCCCAAGGGACTCAGGTACCAATAAAACAAGATTATTTCATTGAGAATCACTCCTGGTAAATTTAACTCAATATTTCTGGATGTTTTATTGTCCGGTTATTGTTTCATTTTTCTAATCCTATTAGAAGTTATGATTAAGTGGACCTGTCTGGCTTATATTTCTCTCTCCTTTTTTTTATATCTGTGTCACTTAAAGTGCTTTTTCTGATATATTTTTCCCAGTGAAATTTAATTATATGGGCTCAAGGTCATAGCTTAGAAGAAGCTCATGGGTGTGCAAAAAAAAAAAAAAAGAAAGAAAAGAAAAAAGAAAGAAAACTTGAGTTCTGAGGGGAGTTTTTTTTTTGACATTCTTTTTTTTAACATTTTTATTTTATATTAATCACAGGTTATGTACTTTGTATCCCAGCCGTAGCCCCCTCCCACATCCCCTCCTTATCCCTCCCTGCCCCCTTCCAAGTCCACTGGGGACCTCCTCCCCTTCCATCTAACTCTAGCTTATCAGGTCTCTTCAGGAATGGCTACA
>CM053760.1:14359924-14379751 GCA_028658305.1 Pachyuromys duprasi | reverse complement strand
AAGACATTGGGAAGGCTCATGTTTTATTGTTAAGTAAGTAGGATAAGGAACTGTATGTACAGTGTCCTCCAGTGTCCTACTTTGATTTCTGTTGCTTTGATAAAAAGTGGACCAAAAGCAGCCTGGGGAGGAAAGAGTTTATTTGGCCTGTGTGTCCTGACCAGGATTCCTCACTGAGAGAAGCCAAGTCAGAAAGTCATGCAGGGCAAGAACCTACAGCAGAAGCTGAAGCAGAGACCAGAGAGAAGGCTGCTTACAGGGCCGATCCCCATGGGTTGCTGAGCCAACTTGTACAACTCAGGACCTCTTCCTAGGGCTGGACCCTCTCCCACCAATTATTAATCAAGAAAATGTCCTGCAGACTTGCCAACAGACCAATCTAATGGAGGCATTTTCTCAAATGAGTTTCCTTCTTCCCAGATGATCCTAGCTTGTGTCAACATGAAAACAGTGTAACCAACACCCTAGTATATACCTGCACACACACAGCAAGAGAGAGAGAGTTTTTGATCCATATGTTCAGTTTAGTTGAGTATCTACTGCTCTTACCACTAGATTCTTTCAAACCAGCTTGGTACTTTTCTGTCCTTCTTCCTACTATATTTTATCCAATAAATTACAGGAAAAGAACTATGTATAGCAGTGCTTCTGTATCCTGGGATTTGCTTTTGCTTTGCAAAGTTTTTAGCATTTCATATTACATGCCCAAATTAAGTCCAGATCTATCCTCTGCTGCTTCAACTTCTACAGAAAAAATTCTTTCTCAAGCGAACACCCCTGGACTATCAGCACAGATTTAAGGCTATATCTGTCCATAAGTTGGGAAATTTATCTGAGAATTAACCCAGAGAATTATTCCACATCTAGAAATCTGTTATGAAAAAAAAAGATCACCATATATCTAAAGTTTAAGTGTTCGGTGACCAAATAACTTTACACAAAAACCTCCTTTAGGGTTTGAGAGATGGCTGGGATGCTTCTCTTGCAAAGAATCTGGTTTTGGTTCACTGCGCTTGTGTGGCAGCTCAAAATTTTCTGTAACTCCAGGCCTAAGGGACCCAACATCCTCTCCTGGCTTCTGTATGCACATGTGTAAAGTACATGCAAGTACGTGGTACAGAGATATACATGTAGGAAAAACAATCATACATGTAAAATAAAAATAATTATTTTAAAAGCTTCATCTAAAGACAGTTCTCTGTAAATTGCATACTTCTGGCTACGGAAAATAAGTTAGCTGTTTATAAAAATCTGATTTTTCTATATTCAAGCTACATAGAAGGAAAGACACCTAAAATGTATGGCTAAACAGGCTGATATTCAACTTCTTTAAATAAATCCTCACCATCTGCACTAACATCTAACCTCTTCCAAACAGAATTTTAAAAGTGACAAGCTGGAAGCATTTTCATCTATTTCAACAACACATTGGCCTGTAAGTCCAGGATGATATCTGTCAATCTTGGTTTGCTGCTAAGTTCCACTAGGAAAAGGAAGAGTTACTCAAAATAAAGCAAGCAGGGCCTTCCCTTTAAAAAGAATCCACGTGAATAGCAGTGCCTGTGGTGAGGGTGGGGAAGGGAAGATGGTGTTAGTGTTCAGCCCAAGTCAATAGTGGATAGACTGCAACAGATGAGAAATTCCTCCCTGAATGCACGAAACCTCATTTCACTAGCTCAGCCAGGTTCTTTCTTAAGCCTTGTGCCCCTGGTAGGAAATTCTTCTTTAGTCATGATTAGAGCTCTTTTTCCATTAAGACCTGCATCAAAACTAAAAAGCAAACTGGTATGTAGGTGCAGAAGGAGGACCCCAGTTTCGCTTTTGGCATAGATGCTATCTGCTACGGCTCCTTTCACTTTTCTTTTATTGTTGTTATTATTATTTATTTATGTGCATTGGTGTTTTGCCTGCATGTATGTCTGCGGGTGTCAGATCTTGGAGTTACAGACAGCTGTGGGCTGCTGTGTGGATGCTGGGAATTGAACCCAGGTCCTCTGAAAAGCAGTCAGTGCCATCTCTCCAGCACCTTCCTTTCACTTTTCAAACCCCAGACCTTATAAATTCTCTTACTGCATGTTTCAGTGGGACACAGGAGTCTTCCAGAAGACTACATTGATTTCATACTGGTTTTAAAATCCTTCCCAGAAACAAAGTGGAGTGTTCCGGGATTCTTTTCTTTCCTCCCCCAGAGATCTCACTCAGGCTAGGTAAAGTCCCAAGCCGCCTGAGCATTTCCACACCAGGAGGCTCCTCTCTGCAAACTCTATAGACTGCCTGCCATTGTGTCACACCAGCCCTGACAAATGCAGGCTAGCTGGCCAACAAGATTAGAAGAATTCATCTCCACTTCCCATTTCCTGGTAGGAATGCTGGAATTACATGCATGGGCGTCTGTGCCAGGTTTTGTATGAGTTCTGAAGATTCAAATTCCAATTCCATACTTTCTTGGCAAGTCCCTGTATTGACTGAGCCCTTTTCCCAGACCCCTCGATATTTCTTTTAAAGTTATCCCCAAATCTTGAGTCTCTTCTTCCCATTCTACCTTTTTTTTTCATGTCTGTATATGACCTATGCCCTTTAGCCAGCACTGCGACTCCACCTGTGTGTCCCAGAGTGGATTCTTACGTGGGTGTTCGGTGTCTGACCTGGAATCTCCATTCTTGCATGTCAAGAACCTCATCAGTGGGGCCATTCCAGGCCCTCCTCCTTCTTTTGTTTTTAATGATGAATTTTTAGGTAACAGGAACTGCATGTGCTTATGATGCACCACATGATGTTTTTATATATGTTTTATTTCTGGTTCATCATATAGAATTAGGAACAAGAAATTTAATAAAGACAATATCCCCTGGTGCGTATTTAGAACCCCCTCATGGGCTCTAGTCCCAGCACCTAAGGTAGGAGTGGGCACAGAGGTTCCCATCTTCTCCACTAGCAAAGAATGATGTCTTCCTGAGCACTCCCTTTCAATTTGAACAAGAGGCAAAACTGAGAAATGCTACAGCTAAGCCCCAGCTATCCCTTGAGGGCATTCTACAGTCAGCCCTGAAACACAAACTAATCTCAGTATTTGAGAGTTTCCACTATACTCCTCTCAGCAAAAGACATGGCACAAACAGCATGCATAAAACTTTGTGGTTTTTTCATCTTAATTATAACACTAGTTAAGACCATTTTAGCAGCAAGAAACAAAATACACCTCAAAGACAGAACCAAAGCAGAGAAGCAGCAAACACTCAGAAGTCTCTCCCTCCTCAATCTGTCTGCTGGCATCTTGCCCATCGAAACTGTGACTTTTCACTTTTCCATTCATGGAACAGCTTTCATGGGAAAGAGCTTTTTTTGTATGTGCGGCTGTTTTTACTCACAGGAAGTGGGTTTCTTTTTTAAGATTCTAGCTTAAAGTCTACTTTTTAAAGAAGTGCCTGCATTATTAAACCAAGAAAAATCTAAATTTAGAATCTCAAATAATTTGTTAAATTTTTCCAAATATAGTTTTCAAAAGAAAACACTGCACAAGTAAAACAAGCAAGTTCCTGAATGTAGCAGTGAGGTCTGGATTCACTCTGTAACCAGCGTTGAAGTCAAAGCCAAAGACCCAAGATTGCTCTGGTCAGATGTCACAATGGTTAGACACCACTACTCATTTCCTCATTGTAAAGGGAATAAAGAAGTGAAGGGACCCTGGCTAGATGGGAGTGTAGCTTTCATAGGAACCTCCACTAATTTCATGGAATCTACATGCTACATCAGAAGGAGACCAGCTCTCCTTCAGAAGCAAACCGCCTTCCTCCCGGCTGCTGCCAACAAGGAGATAGCTGCCCAGAGCCCAAGACAGCATCTATTTGGGCACCTGGCAGAATCTTAGGGAAGATTTTTTTCTCCTTATATTCAACTACTAGGCCCTTGTTTCTTTACACAGTCACCACAGAATCTGAAGTTTGCTTAGGAGTCTGAAATTTAATTTAGCTCTAAATGTCTTAACAAGCTCTCCTTGGACTGAACGCTCATCAGCCTGCCAAAGCAAAGGTGTTGACGTAGCATGATAATGAAGCTGCATATTCTCTACCCATCATTAATTAGAGAAAATTGCAGGCTAAGACAATCCAAGTTGAACAAAGAAGACACAGAGAGAAAATGTAGTCTGAGCCTAGCATGTGATGAGATCTAAGACATGACCCAGAGCCTGATATTCAAATAGAGCCTAAAAGGGCCTCCACTCTAACTCCTGAAGTTTTGGTTTTAATGGCATGTTTTCACCAAAGGACAGTGTCTAAGCAATACCACTGTGTCTTATACAAGATTAGAAAAACAGGAACAGTTTTGCTATTTCTCACAAAGATGTCACCGGGAATTCAGATGCTTTTTCAAGCTTGTTAATTTAATGTAGATGGCACAGTTGTACCAGTCTGACTTCTTACTCATGTGGCTGAGGATGCCATAACCAGGAATGAAGGACTTCTCCGCAAACAAACAGCTCTCTCATTGCCTGTGGCAGGTGAGGGGCTACTTGCTCAGGACCTTGTAGGTCCTGGAATAGGATCAAGTGGCTCATCCTCCCAAATCCTTTGGTCACAAAACTCATTTGAATTTTCATTGTGATAGTCCATTCATCTCAAAAGTGGAAATAAATACAGTGCCTAATTCACCCAAGAACCAAAAATGTTGGGGATTCCTTAAGCAGATGCTTGCCATCACATAAGCACCTAAAGATCTAGATGTACTTTTGTGAAAGCCATGGGACTTTGGCATGCATAGGAAAACAATTTTAATTCTTTTTTCTATTGAAAATAATTTTTTCATACAACATATTCTGATCACGGTTCCCCTTCCCCAACTTCTCCCAGATATTCTTCACACACACCCCATCCACACAACTCCAGGCCTTCTTTCTCTCTCTCTTCAGAAAACAGAAAGACAAACAAACAAACAAAAGCCAAAATAAATTAGAATAGAAAAATGAAAATAATAAGAAACACATACACAAACACACATTCACAAGGCCAGTAAGACAAAAAAAGAAATCAACAGGAGACCAAAGCCTACAAAAAAATACCATTGAGTTCATTTTGTATTGGCCATCTACTGCTGGGCATGAGGTATACCCTTAAGTGTGGTTAATACATGTAATGAGACTATGGTAATCTACTACAGTAGAAGCTTCTTGAAATATACATATATGAAAGAAATCTAAATGGAGTCACCAAATAACAGGGGAGAAAATGCCCCCAGCTAGATGTCTTTTGCCACCAAATAAAACCTCCAGTGCCAGGAATGGCTTACATCTTGTTGAGTCACTGGCTAAAGATGCCTCATGGAAATCCCCAAACAATTAAGGCTACTGCCAAGGCAATTGGTTTCCACAAACTGATGTTAAGCCCTGTTACCGAAGACAGCATTTAAATATCTCATTGAACACAAGTCAAGCTGGTGCCTAGCTAGAGTCTTCCATCTAGTATTCACGGTACTGAAAGATACTCTGTACACTCCCAGAGAAGAAAGGCAACTCCCAACCCAGTTACAAATCCTTCAGTCTATAATGGTGACCCACCTACCTGCATGATAAACTAGTGCAATAGTGGGAGTACAAAATCACTGTCTGTTATGTAGAGATAATTAAAACATAATAAACAGAAACAGATTAATACGTTGGGTTATAAAGCAAAGGAATGCTTTTCTGCCTTTTTCTTTTACCTAGCTTGGATACAAAATTCTAGGAAAATATTATTTTCTTTTTACTAATGCTTAAGGCATTTTATTACAGAGTATTGAATTTAAATGTAACCACTAACATTTTAACAACAGTTTTGAAACTCTTGCTAACTGAAACCAGAACTGAGAACTTGAATGTTGCCGAAGAGTTCGGAAGCTGCCATCTTCAGGTCAGTTCAGAACTTCAGTTGCTCTTTGGGCTGTCAAATGAAGGGAAAAGAAATTTTCAGAGCAGAAAAAAAAAATGGCTTGTGAAGCCCTGAACAGAGGCTTACAAAGGCTTAGCCTAAACTTATTTTTCAGATTTATTCATTCAGTTAAAGAAAAAAAAAGGGGGGGGGGTGTAAAAAGTAGAAGTGAATGGCCGAGAAGTCAGCTCAGTGGGAAAAGTGTCTACTAATCTGCTGATAGATCAAATGCATTGGTGATTTCTGAAGTCACCGATTATGTGTGGGCACAGCATTAAGGAGAAAAGAAAAACACTACCCCTCCGAGTCGTTTAACCAAGGGCAAGTCTGGATTTGAATTCTTCAGTCTCTGTGTGTCGTCTGCCTCCCCTGCCTGTCTGTTTTGAGTCTCTGCCTGCCTGAAGGCTGTCTTGTGACTCTGTCCCTGCATCAGTGTCTCTCTCTGTGGGTGCCTGTTGTCTGACTGTGTCTAGCCATGTCAGAATGACTGTATGCTTTTGTGTGACTATTCCTGGCAAAGGGCTTTGCTCTCTGTTGAACAGCACAGAAAGCATCACATGGGGAAGGAACGGGAAGCTTTACATAAACCTCTAATAGAGTTTCACAAGGAAATAAGTCACAGACTCCAGCTGATCCCAACTGACCAGACAAGAAGCACCATTTTCAGCCAATATCCATAAATGTTATGTTCAACCTCTATGGTAGGTTTCAGGAAGTTGCTTTCAGCAACTGATGACACACGTGCATCCGTTTCTAGGTTAGGGGCATGGAAGAGCACAGAACTTAAGACTGCAGCTAAGCATTAGCTTAGGTTGTTAAAGTTCATTACATGGGAAATGCAAGGCAAGTAAGGTTGAGTGTTACACAGTTCTCTTAAAGGCAGGGTCAACAAACAGGCTGCGTACAAAATAGGATGGAAGTCTTAAGTGACCCAAAGGGATATTACTTACTTTGGCTGTGAGGTTCAGCAAGCATGTAAGAGATAGTTTCACAATAAGGAATCACCACGGATTACCTACTTTGATCACCAGAAACTCCGTTAAAAAAAATCTAGCTGCACCAAGGCATACATCTTGATCCCAGACCCCTCACAGAGAGATAAGCAGAGGTAAAAGAATCATCAGGAAGCCTGGAAACCACTGGTCTGGAATACACGCACTGCAGAACTAAGATTGGCCCTGAATCAATGAGGTGGAAGGTGAGAACCAACTCCCCAAAGCTGTCCTCTGACCTCCACCTGCACACCACAGCATGCATGTGTCCACACACATACATCCGTTAAATTAAAACTTAAAAACCTATAAGTACACACTGTTTCATAAAAAAATTACTTTATAAAATAAACAGCTTTTGTTCCCACCTTATTTAACAGCAAAACATCCATTTTAAATGCTTCCACGTCATCTGTGGGTCAAAGAAGTCTTGTCCCTAAGTATGCACTGAGAATAAATACAATCTACCATCACATAAGAAACACCAAACATTGGGAAGGGTGGGATGCTGTCAGAGGGGGTAGTTCTGCATCTACCTCCTGAATTAGAAGGAACCTCCAGGTGTGGACTTCCTTTCTGAACACATAGAGGCGGCTTTGCCAGACTATCAAGCAAACCTCCCTCTTTATAGATGGTTCACCTGCCGTGATTAAACAGGAAGATTACCAAAATTATTCAAGCCTACCCTACCAGGTCTGCCATCTCAGCTACTCGGGAGGCTGAGGCAGGAGGATTACAAGTTCAAGGGCTGTTTCAGCCATGGAATGAGAACAAGGAAAAAGAACACATCAGTAGGAACAAAACAGTAGGGAAGCAGAAAAAGAAGGTAGGGGAAGAGGGAGGGAAACAGAGAGGGTACAGGGTATGACTCCGTAGTAGAGTGTTTGCCTAGTATGTCAAGGCCCTGGGTTCAATCCTCTATAAGAGAGAAAGATAGGAATTTTAGTGAAATTATTAATCAAATACATTTAAATGAATGTTGTCAGCATGCTGTTGTCCTGGCCATCATAATCTGTGTCACGTTATAAAGACAACGGCCAACAATTCCTGAACCTTTGGTTTGACCTTCCAGCTGCACAGGAAATCCAGTTCCCGGTCCATACCCACAGGTGAAGCTGTATTCATCTGCATGGTGGTTGATGTGAACATGGGGGGCTTTGTGTGGATTGTGGGCAGGTGTATGCCCTGTTCTGATCTCTGTACCTAGGCTGTGGCTTCCCTGAGTGTTCTAGGAGAGTAAGAGGACCCCAAGGCCAGGGAGTTCCACTGAGCAACATTCAGAACTAGGTGCAACCAACAGCCTGAACACAGATGAGCTTTGGGTCAGCCATGATAGGGACCCAGGAGCCAAATTGGCATTTGTATATTTTCTACACTTTGGGGAGTGGAGTTAATATTTACTTTATTTTTGGGTTATGTGTATTAGTGTTTTGGCTTTATGTATATAAGTCCACTGCATATGTACAGTGCTCCAGGGAGCCATAAGAGAGCAATTGGATCTGAAAGTGGAGTTACAGACACTTGTGAGCCACTATCTTTGTGTTGGGATTCGAGCCCAGGTTCTCCGGAAGAGCAGCCAGTGCTCTTAACCACTGAACTATCTTTTCCCTCCATATTTTTTTCTAGTGAGAATAATGTTAAAGGTAAAGAAAGGCAAAAAGAAACAAAACAGAAAGGCTCTCCTGCCTGTCCAGCATATAGGTATATTCTCTTTTTTATTTTTTTTTTATTTGTATATCAATCAGAGGTTAGGTATAGGTATATTCTCTAACCCCTAAAAGTTCCAGTTTTTTTTATCATGGTTTATATTACTCTAGATGTTCTACAGTCAGGTATAAAATATCTAGTCATATTCTTTATATGCATATTTATACTGCCCTTTCAGCTAATGTTTTTCAGGCAAAATATATTTTGGATAATTTTCTGTGATAGCACATATGGATCCTTTCCAAATGTATTCTACTTTATGATTGGACTGTTTTCCAATTTATGAATGTTTGTTTCCAGTTCTTCACATTTGAACAGATTTTCTATTGTTTATGTGTGTGATTGCTCAAATAGGATGGACATTTTGAACCCACATATCTTGTCAAGCTGATTGCCTCACCCACATATATTTGTCAAGTTGATAGGCCCACTCACACCATACACCATCTACCCTCAGCATTAGCAACGCAGCAGTGTCGCATCATCAGCCTGGCTAGTAGCTAAAAGCATATGTGTCACACATGTACTAGAAAATTTATATGGCTATTTAAAATTTCAGTGCAAAGGAATAACCATGTGAGTACAGTAATGACATGAACTGATTGGCCTGCTCTTTGATCACCTCCCCCCCGAGGGGGGAGCAGCCTTACCAGGCCACAGAGAAAGACAATGCAGCCACTCCTGATGAGACCTGATAGACTAGGATCAGAAGGAAGGAGAGGAAGACCTCCCCTATCAGTGGATTTGGGGAGGGGCATGCATAGAGAAGGGGGAGGAAGGGTGGGATTTGGAAGGGAGGAAGGAGGGGGCTACAGGGGGATACAAAGTAAATAAAGTGTAATTAATAAAAATTTAATGTATTTTTTAAAAATACATTCCAAAAAAAAAAGAAAAAGAGAAAAGTAAGATACAAAGTCTAATATATAGCACAATGTTCAGGGTGGGATTTGGAAGGGAGGAAGGAGGGGGCTACAGGGGGATACAAAGTAAATAAAGTGTAATTAATAAAAATTTAATGTATTTTTAAAAAATACATTCCAAAAAAAAAAAGAAAAAGAGAAAAGTAAGATACAAAGTCTAATATATAGCACAATGTTCCTTTTAAATGTGGATGCTTTTAGATTTATTCATTTTATTACTTGTGCTTGGGTATTTTGCCTATGTGTATGTCTGTGCAACCATGTTCAGACATGTGGGAGCCAGAGAAGGGCATTGGGTCCCCTGGGACTGGAGTTACAGACAGTTGTGAGCTGGCACGAAGGTGCTGGAAATCAAACCCAGTCCTCTGAAAGAGCAGTTAGTGCTCTTAACCTCTAAGCCACCTCTCCAGCCCTACTGTGCTCTTTTAATAAAGCCGTTCTGAACTTTAGCTTCCTCACCCTAATGCATCTGCAACAAAGTAAGTTAATATTTATGAAAACTAAATAAACCATTAAGTTTCTGACAAATTATAAGATCCCCTAGTACATGCGCTCTTCTCCGTGTTCCAGAAACAACCGTATCTTCTCATGCAGGGCCAGCCTCATCCCTTAGACACAATAGTGAAGGTAGGAGTGAATGGATTTGGCCGTATTGGGTACCTGGTTACCAGGGCTGCCTGCGTGGATATTGTTGCCATCAATGGCCCCTTCACTGACCTCAACTACATGGTCTACATGTTCCAGTACGACTGTACCCATGGCAAGTTCAACGGCACAATCAAGGCTGAGAATGGGAATCTCATCATCACCAACACCATCTTCCAGGATCGAGACCCTGCTGAGATCAAATAGGGTGATGCTGAGTGTGGCATCTTCATCACCATGGAGAAGGCTGGGGCCCGCTAGAAGGGTGGGGCCAAAAGAGTTATCATCTCTGCCCCTTCTGCTGATGTCTCCATGTTTGTGATAGGTGTGAACCATGAGACGTATGACAACTCACTCAAGATTGTCAGCACAACAACTGCTTAGCCCCCCTGGCTAAGGTCATCCATGACAACTTGGGCATCGTGAAAAAACTCATGACCACAGTCCATGTCATCACGGCTACCCAGAAGACTATGGATGGCTCCTCTGGAAAAGCTGTAGCTTGATGGCTATGGAGCTGCCCAGAATTATCTCTGTATCCACTGGTACTGCCAAGGCTGTGGGCAAGGTCATCCCAGAGCTGAATGGGAAGTTCACTGGTCTTCTGTGTTCCTACCTCGAACATGTTCACCGTGGATCTGACATGCCGCCTGGGGAAAGCTGCCAAGTATGATGACACCAAGGTGGTGAAGCAAACATCTGAGGGCCCACTAAAGGGCATCCTGGGCTACACTGAGGACCAGGTTGTCTCCTAAAATTTTAACAATGACTCCCACTCTTGCAACTTTGGGGCTGGGGCTAGCATTGCTCTTGATGACAACTTCGTAAAGCTCATTTTCTTTTATAACAATGAATATGGCTACAGCAACAGGGTGGTGGACCTCATGGCCTACATGGCCTCCAAGGAGTAAGAAGCCCTAGACCATTCACCCCAGGAAGGACATGAGAGCAAGAGGGATGCTCTCACCTGCTAAGGAGTCCCTATCCCAACTCAGCCCATGACACTGAGCATCTCTCTCACCGAGCATCTCCATCCAAGATGCCCCCAAATAATGGGAAGGACTTAGCGAGTCCTACTGTCTTGACTACCATCAATAAATTTCACTGCACTTCCTCCCTAAAAAGATCCGCTAGTTGCAACTGATGCTCAAATTGTCTCCAAAACTTATCATGGTATAACACAGGCTAGCCCACAGAACTTCTGCACATAAGGCAAATCAGAGACAAGGTTAGCAGAGCACAACTTCTGCTCTGTGCATAGTGATGAGCATGGAGATGCCAGGTACATGCAGCCATGCCTGGGACAGCCCACACCGGCTTCCATGCAATGTGAGGTGGCTCCTCCTGTAGCCTTTCTGCCTACAGGTGCTTGCCCTTTCCACAGAACTTTCCCTGAGTTCCCAGCCTCGATGGCTTTTCCTTTTCCTACTCTCCACCCACCTAAAGAGCAAATCATCACATACTTTACAATTCTATGAGTAAGAGATTCAGTCCTACCTCTGTCCTACCTGGATCCCATATAGCTTCCTGGGCCCTTGGTTTCTTCATCTCCAATGAGAGAGACAATTCAATTTATCTTAGATTATGTACTTAAGGTTCCCTTCGTCATGTTTGGCACAAGCTAAGGTTGCAATAAATGTTAATTAACACTGGTAATAGAGGCATTCTTGATCCTACTGCCCTTTAAAGTCAGTGATGAGAATTTATTCCAAAAGAAGTTCAAACCCAACTCTTTTTTCCTAAACAAATTTAGCTACACTTACATAATTTGTATAAAGCTGGCCCATTAGTACTTTTTAGGACATACTTTTATGCTTTCATATTTAAATTTACAGCATTAAAATAATAAAGCACCAAAGGTTACAAACGCTTTTTGTATATTGCAAAGACAAACATTAGGGGACTGGGTAGAAAGTGAAAGGGTTAAAAAAAGTGAGCACATGTAATTCTCGGTCGTCCTCTAGACTGGAGACATTATTAACCAGTTCACAAAGCGTAAGAAAAGGTAATAAGATCTTTACATGAAAACAGCAAGAGATAGTATGTGTGTGCTCTGTGTGTGTGGGTATGTGTGTGGTGTATCTCAAAGACCTGATTTAGACCAGCAATAAACATATGCACCATATAAAAGCAAATGCGGATCTATTTTTCTTCACTGAGACAAAGTCCATGTGTAATACATCTATCCTTATGTCACCTGATGAACAGGTGTTGGTACTTCGATCTTTATTAACAAAGCAAGAGCCATTCAGTTTAGGTCTGAACAAGATGTCTGCACTAAAATTTGACTTAATGATGGCAGATATCACAAAGCAGTTTGCATTAAGCGAAGCAAAACATCACCACTGGTCTCAGGGGTGTGCTCACTCAAAGGACAGGGACTGCAGTGTACAGATACGTTTGTGTGCACTGAGGGTTCTCACCTTTAGAGTGAGTTCAGCTTCCAGAAGACCCCTTTTGCTCCCTACAGCCTCTCTTGCATGTTTTTTAGCGCAACCTTAGAAGAAAGGCAATGCTTGTTTTCTTAAAATCATGCTCCTTGTTTGTGGCTGGTAAGAAGCCGAATGGGGGCAGGGCTACTAATTGGCAATTTTAAACACACGTGGGACCAACAAGGTCTCCTAAGTGGTGATCAACAGGCCTGATAGGTAATGAGAGAGGGAACCTTGGGGATTAACAGTAAAATGTGGCCATTATTGTATTTTAAAGATATTTATTTTAAACAATAAACTACGTGAAGACTCCATCTCCATACCAGAAAACAAGCCACTCACTGTATTGCAGTGTTCTTTACCTGCTATTAAATAATAAATTCAAATATATTGTATAATGTTATCCTAATGCTGCTAAGCACTTTGATGTGGAACTGCTCAAGGAATTTAAACTCATCGGTGATCTAATTTGGATGCTTACTTCGACTGGATTAAACAGAAAGTCCGGATGTAGGAATAAATACGTTGACAAGAAGCATCATTTATAACAGGCTCTCAGCACCAGACTGGGCATTGACTAAGTTTTAACCTCATTACTAGCCAATAAGCAATTGTGCGTAATAAGCTGATGCCTTCTGGATGTGCTCAGAAATGTCAGCCTCCCCACTAAGGGCAGATAAGTTTGTGGGGACAGAAGGCACTGGTAACCATCGCAGGCTTGGCTTTCCCTACACCACTGTGTATCTGTATGTGTTGTGCAGTAGCTCAAAAACCCACCATGCTCCGAACATCATAGTGCCCAGAAAAAGAACAGACGTGTAAGATTATAAAGCCTCTCTTCTAGATGACAAACTCTTGGGAAACAATTATAAGGGAAGAGACATTTGGCACCTGCTGCCATCCTTTGCCTAAGGGGGTGGGGCTCCAGAGTCAGGATACATTTTTTATCTGCAGTAAATTAGAACATTTAAAAATAATGTATAAAAAATTATGAGTCAACTGCATGGACTTTATTTTGTCATAAAAATTTTGAAGGTGATTTTTAAAGATGCATTTATTCAGAGTAACATTATGTGTATATTATATACGTAAGGGAGAGGTCATGGTTTTTACATGTCTTTCTTAAAGCTTCTTTTATAAGTTAGATTTTATAAAATGAATTTAATTTTAATATTGAAACCTGTATGAGAGTAATTTTCAGGGCTACAATTGTACATATTCAAGAAAAGAATCTTTGCAAATTCATAATTCAATCTGCTGTTGTTTTTCTTTTACCATTTAAGTGTGCGATGCAATTTGTTTTAAGGTTAGTTAGCAAAGCTGAAGTTGGAAATTAAGATATTTCAAACATAGTTAAAGTGCTGATTAAATCTACCCATGATGTCTTGCTTGGAGGACTAGATTTATACTCCACAATACATTTTGATAGTCTCTATCTTAAAAAAAAACATTGCAAATATATGGATACCCTAATCCATTTAGCTATTTATCTGCTAGGATACATAGAACTTAAAAGGAAAATGTATAAGGGTGCTTTTGAGTCTAGAAAACCTCAGGAATAGAAGAAAACCATGAATTCCTCACAATGACCTCAGACTACTCCTTGTGTGTTCCTCACACAGAACTGGCAACTTTTTATAAGCTACTAAATGTTAATTAGCTAACAAATAATAAATGTCACTGAATTAGCCTTTGATGAGTTACCTGCACAGAGGTGATTTTAGATGAGCATAGTGTGATGTTAGGCGCTAGGGCAGGAAGATAGTCACAGCTGCCATGCAGACAGAGGTGGGGATGAGAGGACTATTAAATGTCTATTTTCAGGTTCATTACAAAAAGCAAGGAGCTGTACAAAACACACACACACACAAAGCAAGTACACATAAGAAGAGTGCTACAGCCCTTCAGGGAAGCATTGTTGAAAGTATAAATACAAACACATACGCCATACATGTACATGTGTTTATACACATATGTATACACACAAGAAAATACAGTCACATATTCCCAACAATGATACAGGCTGATGCAATCAAAGTTGGAATTTTTCTGTATGTTGATATATTTTTAAAATATTCAACATTCAGTGGCTATTATTTTTATAATAAGAAAAATTGTTATTCAGATACAAAATAATCTTCAACTGGATTTTTCAAAATGTTTTTAGAAACTTGGTTATAATTACAGGATTAGAAGATGTATTTTACAGTCTAGTGGTCAAATAAGAACATAACACGTCCTGCATTTTAGACATCATGCCAAACCTATCTTTTTACTGCACTGAAAGAATAGATTGTGTTGTTCCAATTGTGTTGATGGTAAATATTTCAATGCACGAGTAAAAAACAGTGTAAATGAAAAATACTTCTCATAAATATACAGCTATATATAAAATTTATGCCTTGGTTATTTCAATGTATCACAGAAACTAGTTTCTTCCATAATCCATTTCACATGACCAGTAACAAAGAAATATTTGCAAATAGAGCTGGTTTTGTTTACTACATCCATTTTATTCAACACTTGCTAATTACTAGCTACTATACTGATCATTAGTCATCCAAAAAGTAAAATAATGAGAAAAAGATAATCACATGGAAAGGATGCTTTGTAAAAGATGTCCAGTGAGGGAATAAATAGATGCTTGGCATCATTCCCCTTTAGAAAAATATAAATTTAAACCTGATAGGCTACGATCAGATGAAGGGGGAGGAGGACCTCCCCTATCAGTGGACTAGGGGAGGGGCATAGGGAGAGAAGAGGGAGGGAGGGAGAGACTGGGAGGAGATTGGGGAGGGGCCACACCCAGGATACAAAGTGAATAAATTGTAATAAATAATAAATAAACCATGTTACACACCACCACCAGCCTGGATCTAGAAGACTGCCCATGTCACTTGTTGGTGCAGCAGGGGGTAACCTCAGGGCTCATCTGCCATGACAGAACATGATGCCACAGCCACTTGGGAGGAATATTAACCGCTTCTAATAAATCCAAACACACACACACCCTCAGACTCAGCAATTTCATCCCTAGATGCACACCTAAAGTGAATGAATACATGCATGCCCAGAAAAATCCATACAAGAAAGCTAAAATCAGCCTTAATCACAATGCCTGAAAACTGGAAGCACCATGAATGTTACTCATAGGAAAATTAAGAATAATGCAATATTAAGCACAGTGGAAAACAAAAGCAACCAGCCACCACAATGACAGATGAATCTCAAACACAGTACGCACAACAGAATACATTTTGAATGATTCACTTATCTAGAGTTCAAGAACAGACAGAAACTGTGGTGGAAGCTAGGACAGTGGACACTTGGAGTGAGGATGAGCACTTCTGACTACAGACTGAGAAGGAGCAAAAGGGCATTTAGGTGTTCCGTGTCTTGACCCAGCCAGCATACACAATGCATGAGTGAAAACTAACTGATCACACTTTCAGTTTTCACATTCTACTGCAGGTTACTCATGGCCTAGCTTTAAAAGTAGGATAATTGAGTCTCTGCTTCCAAGAAGCCATAGCAGGTAAGCTTTTAGTCATAAAAAAAAAATGGTAACTGCAGTGGTAAACATAGGGAACAGTGTCCATGGCACTCAGAAGGGCATCATCCAATACAGTCTGGGCACCTCGTTTTGCCTGGGGAAGTCTCAAGGCCCCATAAGCTTGTGTGAAGCTGGTGTTTAATTATGCTCTTTTCCCTAATGAAGTCCTTCAAAGTTCTTAACATTTTCCTATCCATCAATAATGTCCATCCTTCTCTATGCACAACATGAATTACCAACAAAAATCTTTAATGTTTAGTTTCTACTTTTTATAGACTGATACACACACATACAGAGAGAGAGAGAGAGAGAGAGAGAAGGAGGGAGAAAGAGACAGAGAGAGAGAGAGAGAGCTCTGGTATTGAAAGGCTAGAGCACAGAACGAATTAGAACAATTCTTGCCTCCCGGAGTCATACTCTTTCAAATACTTTTTATATTCATCATGGGATTTGAGGTTGTTTGGCTCCCAAGATTTAGGACTTAGAAGTTTGGTCCAGAAGGTATTGGGGTTTGTATGGAGCTTTGAAGAGATAAGATCTATAGGAAGGCTATAAGTCAAGTGTGGTGTTTTGCTGGAAGGGACTGCATGGCTCCAGTCTGATGAATTCCTGTTTTGAGATGCTCCTTCTCCCCTGACTGCCCCCCCCAATGTGTTCTTCCCAGGCCATCCTCCATGAGGTGATTTAGTCAAGAAGGACCATCTCCAGAGCCTGCATTATGCTATCTGAACTTTTTTCAATGTTTTATTAGCATATATTAATTGTGAATAATAATGGGTCTCATGACATTTCATGTATGCATACATATATATTTCAACTATTAATTCATCCCTCTGTAACTCTCTCTTGTGTCCTTCCCAGTAATTCCTCTCCTCTTCCTCACTTCCTTCTACTTTCTTGTCTTTTATTTGTTTTGTCTTCTATTTGTGTGTTTGTGTGTGAGAGAGATTTGTATTTCAAACGTCAAATATTGATCTCTTTATAACGTTAGCTAGCCTAGAGTGTTTTGCTAGAGTAATGAAAACAGACTAGTACAACCCATTATTTCTAAGACCACTAATCAGTTGTAAAAATCAGCCCTGAAAAGTCACAAAATATTTCTACCTAGTCTTCCCAATCCCAGCGGTCCCATATGCAGATGCCCTTATCAAGTATTTTTGGTATTTAAGATCTTTGGTCAGCTCCTATGATTCTGTCATATCAAGTGTAAAACATTGGTGTGATTTACCTAACTCTACACAAATCAATTTTCTCAATAAAACTCCAGAAAAGGTAATGTCTATGTGCTACCGTGTCTTCACATGGGAGAACCTTCCATTTAAAACTCCTCTGATACTAGGGTTGTTCTTTGTAAATAGATGTCTTTCTCTGTGCCCAGACTGGTCTTGAACTTGCGGGCTCAGGTGCCTTCTACCTCAGCCTCTCCAGGAGCGGAGAAATCGGTGCTTGACTGTCTGTACTTAGCTTCTTTTCCTTCTCCCACAGTTTCTCCCTTTCCCTCCCCCTTTCTTCATCTTAACGCAGTAGTTAATTTTAAGAAGTATGTTCCATCTATTTCATTTATCACAGCAATGGATTCTGCCTATGAAACCCGCCATACTGTGAATATATGTCTTCATTCAAAAATCATTTTCTGGTCACTTTCTCCCTGTGCCGTGTCAGAAGAAACAGAAATACTACCATGCCAAAGATAGAAGCACGAAGACCTAAATCGTCTATGCAGTGTTATGGTTTTGTTTTTAAACCTTCGTTAAGTCTTTCTCCTCCATACTGACAGGACCGCTGTCACAATAGTGCTCTCTGTACAAAACAGTTTCCTAAAGAGGACACATAAAGTGAGGTACTGCAAATAGGCTCCAAACAACCGTTGCATATTCTAAAAACAAGAATTTAAAGTCATGCACATGTGTCTGTGTGTTTGAGCGGCGGACAAGTGCCCACGGAGACTGTATGAGGGACAAAACTTCTGTTCGTAAACATATTTCTATCTTTTAAAAAATACTTTGCTTCTACTTAGGACTCATCAGTGGAAGGCCTTCCCTAAGCACCTCCTCTCGGTAATGCTGAAGACTAATGAAACAAAGGGGGTGGGATATGGCTTCTGACTACCAAGTTTTGAGATCGGCCTGGACAAGCTCAGAACAAGGCTGTTTGGTTAGCTGACTAAAATAAAGCATATTAAATACAGTTCTCTGTCACAGCAGCTGCTCATTCTCAGTCATTCACCATCAATATTCCAATATTTTCTCTTCAGCATTCTAGATGCAGCCTCTGGCATCACGAGATGTATACAAGCCATCGGTGTGTGGGTATGTGGGTGTGTGTGGATGTGGATGTGTGTGTGTTGATTTATAATCTGGAGTTTTAGGAAGATTCAGTTTCTTATCACTTTAATAAATTTTCTACAGTAGGATTTTCTCGAGTTCTTGTGGTAATAAAACCCCTTGAAGGATTTCCAACCTCTGAATGTAAAAATGCTGTTTAAGTCACAAATTTACAACAGTATCTCAGCTTAGGCTAAGAATGCTGCACTAGTGTTTTAAATGGTTTGTACTCAACTAGGACACACAAATGAAGTGTAAATGTGCCTTCTATAGGATGGCATGGACACCCACGGGAATCTCCCTCAGAAGCCTGTTGGGACCATGTTCTAAGAAGAAGAGCCTAACAGTGAGGAGACTTGGACCTCTGCATCTTGTGTGTGTTAACCAAACATGAACAGGCCCCTCTTCCTTGTGGTGGGAGCAGCTGTTCATGCTGTTATGGATCCTGCTAAGGTTCCTCAACCCGTGGAGCCAAATTCCACTAGAAGCCAAATATAGCCTTTCAAACAGAAAGGTATTTTCCAAGGCGAGGGCCTAACACACACATGTAGAAAGGTCAAAACTTGCAGAACAAATAATTTTGGCTCAAATATCAAATATTAAATATCCACTTGCTTATTTTTAAAAGGTGCATCTTACATTCAAAGGTGATAAAAGAGAACTGAACGGATCATCATCAGGCTGCTCTAGAAAGTTTCCAGGCAGAAAGACTAGATACAAGAGGACTTTGCAAAATACCTAGAAGAAGTAGTTCTTACTGGTGTTTCACAAAGGGCATTCTGAATTCACATACTCTAGAAAGAAGGGAGTATCTACCCCAAGTACTCATCTTATGAGGGCATCACACTCTTACCTCTGTATTTGTTTTTTAAGATTCAGTTAACATATATGAGTGTTCTGCATGAAGAGGGCATCAGACCCCAGTATAGATGGTTATGAGCCACCATGTGGTAAATGGGAATTGAACTCAGAACCTCTGGAAGAGCAGCCAGTGCTCTTAACCCCTGAGGCATCTCTCCAGCCCACAGGTACCACACTCTTAAGTTTGAAAAGGAGGCTGAAGAGGTGGCTTAGAGGTTAAGAACACTGTATGTTCTTCCAGAAGGTTATGAGTTCAACTCCCAGCAACCGCATGGTAGCTCATAATCATCTATAATGAGATCTGGTACCCTCCTCTGGCCTGCTAGAACACGTGCAGGTAGAACACTGTGCAAATAATAAATAAGTCTCTCCTTTTTGTTCTTTTTGAAACATAATTTTATTGATTATGATTTAGTCACTTTTTATCCCAGCTGTAGCCCCCACCCTCATCTCCTCCCAATCCCTCCCCCCTCCCTCTTCTCCCATGACCCTT
>CM053760.1:14219061-14359824 GCA_028658305.1 Pachyuromys duprasi | reverse complement strand
AGACCATTTGGAGACTGAACTGTCATGGGCTACATCTGAGCAGGGGTTTTAGGTCTCCATGCATGGTCAGAGTATCAGTCTCAGAAAAGAACCCTGTGCTCAGATATTTTGGTTCTGTTGTTCTCCTTGTGGAGCTCCTGTCCTCTCCAGGTTTTTCTATCTCCCCCTTCTTTCATAAGTTTCCCTGCACTCTGCCCAAAGTTTGGCTATATCTGACAAAAGGCTAATATCCAGAATATATAAAGAACTCAAGACATGAAGAAACAACAAATCAAGTAATCCAATATTAAAAATGGGGTACAGAGCTAAAGAGAGGATTCTCAATAGAAGAATACTGAATGGCAGAGAAACACTTAAAGAAATGTTCAGTGTCCTTAGTCATCAGGGAAATGCAAATCAAAATGACCCTGAGATTTCATCTTACACCCATGAGATCAAAAACTCAAGTGACAAGACATGCTGGAGATAATGTGGAGAAAGGGAAACCCTCCTCCATTGCTGGTGGGAATATAAACTTATACAAATCAATCTGGTGCATTCTCAGACAATTAAGAATAGTGCTTCCTCAAGATCCAGCTATACGACTTCTAGGTATATATCCAAAAGATGCTCAAGTATACAACAAGGACATTTGTTCAACCATGTTTGTAGCAGTTTATTAAAAATTACCAGAATTTGGAAGCAATCCAGATGTCCCTCAATTGAGGAATGGATACAGAAATTGTGGTACATTTACAGAATAGAACCACTATTCAGCAATTAAAAACAAGGAGGACATTATGAAATTTGCTGGCAAATGGTGGAAACTAGAAAAGATCATCCTGAGTGAGGTATCCCAGAAGCAGAAAGACACACATGGTATATGCTCACTTATAAGTGGATATTAGACATATAAGATAAACATACTAAAATCTGTATACCTAAAAAAGCTAAGCAAGAAGGAGGATCCTGGGTAAGATGCTTAATCTTCATTCAGAAAGGCAAACGGGATGGACATCGAAAGAAAATGAAAACAGGAATAAGACAAGAGCCTACCACAGAGGGTCTCTGGAAATCTCTATCCAGCAAGGTATCAAAGCAGATGCTGAGAGTCATAGCCAATAAATAAATCTTAAAAAAAAAAAAAAGAAAAGAAAAAGAGGCATAGGTTAGGAGGCTGCTCCATATTTTTGTTTGTTTGTTCTTATTGCTACAACAAAGTAGTTGGGTCTAGGAAGTTTGTAAAAATAAAGGGGTTCATTTCCCCTGCAGTTTCTGAGGCTGAAAACCCAGGGTCACACAGCCTGTCAGGACTCCTGTGAGGGTGCATCAGGTCACTGATGCGTGTGACCTGCTCTCCACCCACCCACCTTACCAAGAACTAACTCCAAGAGACCAGAAGTAATTGTCTCCAAGGACAGTGACCCCCTTCACACAGTTACCTTGCTGTCAGCCACCGCCCTTAGTGGACAGCACTGCGAGCTTTGGGGAATAAACGGAAACATCTCCAAAGGCAGACTCCTAGGCAGATGATCATCCTTGTCAGGTAGTTTTCCCTGCAGGCACACACTCTCACCTTTGTGCCCAAGGGTGCTGAGAGGCAGGGCAGGATGGATTCTGTGGGGACCTCTTTTAGAGTGGAGACTTGGGCCTTTTTGAGAACCCAACAACCTCTTTGTGGAAGGTTTCTAATAACGAAACCCAGGGTCTGAACGTGAGCCAGCACAGAACCTTGCCAACAGAGAGCTTATCAAGTAACACCAAATGTTCCTCCCCATTCTGAGAACCACAACCACCTTTTTTCTTTTGAACCCCTCCTGCTGCCCTATACCTCTCATTGAAACAAGGTCTAGTGTAGGACAGGCTGGCCTAGAAACTGCTATGTGGTCAAGGATGACCCTGACTTTGTGGTCTTCCTCTCAAGTGCAAGGTCGACAAGCTGCATCACCAATCCCCTTTTGCCTCACATATATTTTCATTTCTTCCACATTTGTTACAAGCCTTCATGGGAGGGCAGCCCAAGTGTAGATCACTCTTTCTCTAATTGCATTTTCTTTATCAAATCCAACAATGACTCATTATATAGTGAGATGTTTATGCAGAACAAGTGAGAAATTACAGCTGGTTGGGCAGCCAGAGGGCTTTCTCATTACAAAGAGAAATAAACACTGAATTCTGATGGTGACAAGTTGTATACCACCTTGAAACAGGCATTGCATAAATCTGTTTCCATGAAAACCTGATGCCCTTATTCAGGTTGAAGTGAACAAAAAATGTAACAGCTCAGGAATGTGTGCAATTTTTAGATTCAGTGTCCTCATTATAGAGTAAAAATAGGAACATCTAGGTAGTATTACTGTCTTGTTCTGAAGCATAACTATGTCACTTCAGTTTCTTTTAGAATCTTTCTGAGAATATGAAAATCATGAAGTTTCAACTATACAAAATGATGGAAAAGATAAATTTGTTAAATTACACAATATGTTAAAATATATAGCTGGAATTTTGCAAAATAATACTATAACAACAATAATAGAGTATGCTGGGGAAGAGGGTTTGGGTGTCACTTGTGTGAACAACATGAGCTCTTTTCTCCATCCTTTCTATGAAAAATGAGAAAAGAAAAATCAATACTCCTCCAAATATTTGAATAATTGTAAAACTTTTGCAGTTTCTTCTTTAGTTTCATCAGCCTTCTCTGAATAAAATGAACCTATTTATGTATGCAAATATTGTGACCAAATTTTTTAAATGCACAGTTCTAACTTCAAATTTTTTGGCTACTGTTCACCTCATTGTTTAAAAAAAAAAAAAGACCTGATCTTTGTGGGGAAGGGACATTTTCAGGACATAAAGGACAAATAGTTTTGGTGACTCACCTTCATCTCTCCACCAAAAATGTTCTTAAAACAGTGTGTCCATTTGCTTTGTCCTTGTTTTTGATGTTTTAAATAAGCCAGGGTGAAAATCTAGGCCAATTCTGTCCCTGACTCCATCTGCCAAATTCTATGTTTATCTATCAGACAATGTGGAGCTTTTATCCATTTCCTAAGTAATAATTATTTAGAGGGAAATTATATGACTCATAAGTGATAGGAGTGGAGAAGTCAGTCTGAAGGTATTAAATACTGGCCATGAAGAGTAGAATAATTCACAGTGCTGCTTGTAGAGCATGACTATAAATATATGCCAAGGGAGATAAGCAAAGAACGATGTTAGCCAGAGGGGGAAAAGGCACAGGTCTCATATTTCTTTTCTTACGTTTTATTTAAACACAACATCGAAGTCTATTGCCTTTGCTGGCCTGAAACTCAGTATGTAAACCAGATTGTTCTTGAACTGCTAGAAATCCTAGCGCTGGGAATAATGGCACAATAGCCAGGGTCATTTCATGAGCGTGAAATGGGTAATATGCAGACCCTTTATTAGTTTTCCCTCTGAGCAAAGCCTTTCACCATCCCACCCTACTCAGTCTTCTCCATGTCACCATAGCAACCAAAATGCCATAATAAACATAATAAGATGTATCAAAAGATGAGCGAGTTTCTGGTGCTTGTCTCTAGGTGTCCCATTTTGGGGGGCTGGCCTTCCTTCTCCAAGCACTTGGGATGCCTGAGGTATGAATGTTTAATTACTCCACATTCAGAAGCCTGTATCTACAGCTGATCACTAAGGAGACCATGGAGAAAACCATGAAGACTCATCTCAAAGGTCAACACTGACTCATTAAAAATGAGGCAAAAAGAGAATATAGAGACTCCAGATAAAAAAACATATTCCAAAAGAAATGGTCCAAGTCCTTCACGCCTGTAAAAGAAACCAAAATCACAGCCCTTGGCAGGAGACAGGGATGTGGGATAAAATGATACAAGGTAAAAATAGGTGACTTCCACATTCTCTGTCTTATATCTAAACCTTGACATGTGTCCCCTTCTACATATAAGTTATTCTTCCATGGCAAGTCCCTTTCTCTTCTTGTCTGCCCAGTGGCTACTTTCCCCATAAGATGCACTATTGAATATGACATCTCTTTAAGATTTTACTCTGGGAAACCATTCTTTGTATCAGCTGTATTGGCTTTTAGCCTCAAAGGAGATTCATGCTTGCTAGGAGCTTAGAATACAAGTGGTGATGAGTCATCCACCACCACTGTGGTTCAGATGAGGCCTCTAGAGAGGAACCATGTCTGGGATAGCTTCTCCCCTACGACTTTCCGTATGACCTTGAGTAGTAGAATTTTTAACCACCCACTATGTTCAGTTTTCTGGACTGTAAGCTGGTGGTAATAGAAATGAGCTACCATAGGGACTAATTTAACGGATAAAACAAAATCAGGAAAGTATTTGATATTATGCAAGGCAAATAACAAATAATCTGTATCATGATGATAGTATCATTATCCATTGTCAGTCTAACATGGATTCAATGGCTCATGAGATTATGATATTCTAGAAAAGAATACAAGACTTTTCTTTTGAGTTTCTCATAGATTTTTAGCATCATGAAAATGTGCCTTCATTGGCGTTCAAGTCTCCAGGCTCAAGGTATCCAAAGCTGAACCAACAATGATTCTTTCTCTCTACCATGTGGGTTCTGGGGTTTGAACTTAGGGTCAGTCTTGGTAGTGTGGGTTTTTAACTATTAAGCCATCCTTCTGGACTATGTGCTTTGTTTATGAGACAGTCTTAACTATGTGGTTCCAGCCTCAGCCAGCCTAATGCTGATGTACATGAGTGTGTCACTATCCTTGGCTTAGTAAATGTTCTATTAAAAGTCGCTTTTAAATTGTTCTGTTTTTATTATGTGTATATGCACAGTCCCTACATCTACAAAACAATTCTGCACCTATGGCTCAGTGAACATTGCAGAAGATGGGACAGAGCAATTATAAAAGCCAGAGGACCAGAGAAAGTTTGCAAATAATAAACAAAGAAACAAACAAATAAACAAACAAGGTGATTGGCCACACAAAGTCAGTGGGTGAATGCCAGTCAAATGAGCGGTATCCTTACAAAAAGAGAGCATTGGAATATAAGTGGACACATCAGAAAGTTCATGGGAAGGCCAGGGGAAAGACAGCCATCTACAAGTTAAGAAGAGCACTCAGAAGAAACGAATCTTGCTTGAGGTTGTACTCCATTATTCAGAAGTATGAGAAATACTTTAAAATACAGCTCTGCTTCATCTGTGGTATTCTGGTTAGCTGGAGCAAACTCATCTAATGAGTTCCATAGCAGTCATGTGATCAAAGAATTACAATGCATAAAAATATAAATACTAGGTGTAAAAAGACAGTAGTAATCTAATGAAAATGGAATCTCAGACTGTACTAAGGTCACACCTTCTCCATGAACATTAAAAAATATTTTCTCGATATATCAGGCTCATCAAAAATTGACATGAACAAAGTCATATCAGACACGGCTATGTTCTGCAAAGATAAACTAAAGATGCCAAATAGCCACATACACACAACCAGGAATATGTTCTGGAGAATAGAAGACTTTATTTATGCAGTTAGTAAATATGACATCCAAATAAAGAGACTGGGCTTGAGGAAAAGCCAGTGAACTAACTAAATGTATACAATTTTATCCCTTAAGTAGAAGCTTTAATCTTCTTGGGACAATAGTTCAGTGAAGACAAATAATTCCTGTTCAAAAGGGCTCTCATCCTTCCTTTGACTCTCTGTATTGTCTTTTCACTGCTAGGAGCACTTATTAGCTTCTGCTTTGTGATGGGATTATATGTGCACACCTCTCACCTTGGTGAGCAAAATCTCTCTTTATTCTTGCAGCTGGTAACTAATCCGTAATATCCATGCACTAAAACTGAACTAAATTACTCTTCTCTAAATTTCTGTAGTGTTATTTTGCATTTCAGGTTACAGGAAAATATCCACCACATAAGTGTGTTACAGCTCAGGTGGAAAGGTATCCTGGCAGTCAGAAGCCAAGAAATACCATAAAGTCACACTGTACAACAAACCCCACAAAAGATTTATGGGGAGGGAAAAACCCAGTAGAGTGGCTGCCTCAGCTGGGGCAAGAAGCAACAGAGAACTGGACAGAAGACAAGGTTTATATAGTATTTTGTGGGGAGGGGGGAGCAGAGCTTTCCAAGGTAGCATGGGATTGGAAGGATTATGTGGTCTGATCTTGGAGTAAGCTCAAAGATTGGTGGAACAATCTTTTTTTATTTTTTTTCTTTTCCTGTAGGGCAAGGCCTGGCCACTATCCCACCTCTGGGAGTGGAAACTGTTGTTACATCTGTTAGGGAAGTCTGGGAGTGGGGCTTGGCCTTTGGAGCACCTCAAGAGTGGGCCTGGCCTCTGACAAGCCTATTCCCAAAGCAGTCTAGGTGCTGGGCGGCTGGAGGTCTCCAAGGGTGGAACTTAAAAGGAATCTATAATTAGAGTTACACCGAGATACTTTATAATGTTTGTAGCTATTGTGAAGGATGCTGTTTCCCTAATTTCTTTCTCAGCCTGTTTGTCTTCTGTATACAAGAAGGATACCGATTTTTTTTGTTGTTGTTTATTTTGTATCCAGCCACTTTGCTGAAGATGTTTATCAGCTGTTCTTTGGTAGAGTTTTGGGAGTCACTTATCATAACAGCACTATCATATCATCTGTGAATAGTGATACTTGTTCCTTTCCAATTTGTATCCCTTTGATCTTCTTTACTTACTTTATCATTCTAGCTAGGACTTGAAGTAATATGTTGAAGAGATATGGAGAGAGTAGCAGCCTTGCCTTGTCCCTGGTTTCAGTGAAACTGATTTAAGTTTTTCTCATTTAGTTTGATGTTGGTTATAGGCTTGCTGTACATTGCCTTTACTATGTTTAGGTATATGCCTTGTATCTCTATCTCAGACTTTAAACATGAATTGGTACTAGATTTTGCCAAGTGCTTTTTGGCATGTAAGGAAATGATCATGTGGTTTTTTCTTTCAGTTTGTTTATATGACAGATTATATTGATGGAAATCCATATATTGAATCACACCTGCATTCCACTGATGAAGCCTACTTGGTCATGGTGGATAATATCTTTGATGTGTTCTTAGATTAAATTTGTGAAACTTCAAGTCTCTAAAGAAAGAAATTGAAAAAGATATCAGAAGATGGCAAGATCTCCCATGCTCAAGGATCGGCAGGATTAACATAGTAAAAATGGCCATCCTATCAAAAGCAATGCACAGACTCAATGCAATTCCTATCAAAATACCAACACAATTTTTTACAGACTGCAAAAGAACAATTCTCAACTTTATATGAAAAAACAAAACAAAGCAAAATAGAACAAAATAGGCAAAACAATCCTGTACAATAAAAAGATCTTGTAGAGGTGTCTCCATCCCTGATCTCAAAGTGTACTACAGAACAATAGTACTTAAAATGGCATAGTACTGGCATCGAAACAGACTGGTGGATAAATGGAATCAAATCAAAGATCGAGAAATAAACCCACACACCTATGGAAACTTGATTTTTGACAAAGAAGTCAAACCCAGATAATGGGGAAAAGATGGCATCTTCAACAAATGGTGCTCGTCTAACTTGATGTCTACATGTAGAAAAAGGAAAATAGATCCATATTTATCACCCTGCACAAAACTAAAGTCCAAGTGGATCAAAGACCTCAAAACAAAACCAAACACACTAAATCTGTTAGAAGAAAAAGTGGAAAAGAGCCTTGACCTCATTGACACAGGAGACAACTTCCTGAACAGAACACCAACAGCACAGGCTCTACGATCAACAGTCAATAAATGGAATCTCATGAATCTGAAAAGCATCTGTAAGCAAAGCTTCTGTAAGTGAAATGGAATACTACTCAGCTATTTAAATCAAGGAAATCATGAAATTTGCAGGCAAATGGGTGGAACTAGAAAAAAGCATCCTGAGTGAGGTAATCCAGCATTGGAAAGACATGCACGGCATACACTAACTTAAAAGCAGATGTTAGCCACATAATATAGGATAAATATACTAAAATGTACATACCTAAAGAAGCTAAATAACAAGGAAGACTCTAGGGAGGATGCTTTATTCTTATGTAGAAGGGCAAATAGAACAGACACCAGAAGCAGTTGAAGAGAGGAAACAGGATGGGAACCTACCATAAAGTCCTCTGAAAGACTCCACCCAGCAGGGGATCAAAGCAGATGTTGAGACTCACAGCCAAACTTTGGGCAGAGTGCAGGGAGTCTTATTAAAGAGTGGGGGTGAGGATAGAAGGACCTGGGGTGGGGAACAGGAGCACCACACGGAAACCAACAAAGCCAACAAATCTGGAGCCAGGGAGGCCTTCACAGACTGAGGCACCAACCAAGGACCATGCATGGAAAGGACCTAGACCTCCTCCTCAGATGTATCCAAGAGGCAGCTCAGTCTCCTGTGGGCTCCATAGTAAGAGGAGCAGGGATTATCGCTGACACAGACTCTGTTGCCTGATCTTCCCCCTGTCAGGGCGGCCGTGCCAGGCTACAGAGGAAGAGATCTAAGCAGTCCTGATGAGACTTGAGAGGCTAGGGTCAGATGGTAGGGGAGGAGTGTGGGGTGGAAGGAGGAGGAGGATGGGACCTGGAAAAGACAAGGGAAGGGGCTGCAATAGGAATATAAATTGAATAAATTATAGAAAATAAAAAGTGAATTAACAACTGAAAAGGGGACCGGGGGTTAGGGGGGATCGATGAGCAAGGCGGGGAAGCTGTACTGCTCAAGCACACCCAACAATAAGAGCCAACAGTGAGGAGATGGTGTTCCTATGGGGAAAGTCATGAGAAATGAGTTCAGGGAGCTTAAACAGGCACAGACTTGCCCTAACGCAAGTCTGCACTTCAATCTAAAAATGACAGTATGGATTTAAAGCGAGGTGTAGAGCAGTTTCACAGTCACAATTTTTTGGCAAACGAGTCTGTGAATCAGGTGGGAAATGATAAAGTAGAAGTGTGTTGGGGTGAATCAGAAAACAGTTGGAAGTATGAGATTTACAGACCTGTAGCTAGGAGCTTAGAGGAATGACTCCCAAAGCAGCCAAAAGAGCACAGCTTGGAAGGCAGAGGCAGAGAGGATGCATTGGTGTGTGTGTGTGTTTTAATAATGAGAGCTTTTCTTTTTTGTTGAGCTTTTTTGTACTTGATTTATTTTCGACGACTTTTAAAGATTGTATAATCAGTTTTTGAAAAATGCAAAGTTTTAAATGAGGTCATATTATACCCACTATTAGTATTAGTCAGTTTTAATGTTCATATTTGTATTCATATTAGTATTACTATTAGTCAGTGGGTACAATAAGTATTTGTTCCAAACCCCAGACCAATACAATGTGTGTGTTTCATAAAAAGAGGATTTATTAAACTGGTTACATGATAGGGGCTGTGAGTTTGATTTCCTTTAATTTTACTAAATTATTGATTTTACCACAGGACTTATATAAAATGCTTTATTTCCAAATGTACAAGTAGATATATTTGCGTACTTGTATATACTGGTGGCTTTGCTGATCCAGTGTTCACCCAGAAGACAGAACCCTTCTAGAGCTTCTCCTGTCCATTCCTAACCAATAACCAATTAACTTAAAGGGGAAAATTGATTTATATTGAACATTTAGCAGGTGCCACCTTAACCTAGCTATTAAAGTTAGGATAATCAAAATGACATAAATTGACACAAACAACATTATACTTGCTCTGTCTGTCTTACATTTTCTTTTGGAACCCTGCCAGCCACTGGACTTTGGGAAGCTCATGACACTCACATATGCTGTGCATAGAAGCTGGTTTGTAACCTTACATGAACCCCAGCCAACAAGAAATTGATTCCTGCAATGACAGTGCACTCTCTTGGATGTGTAACCCAGATAAGCCTTCAAGTGACAGCATCCAAGCTTCAAATACACCTGAAATCTCAAAGGAGAATCACTCAGTTGAGTTCTGTTGTAGAGCCATGAGAGAGACAAGTAACTGTTTTAAACTTCAAGGTCTTAGGATGCTTTCTCATTAGAATAAATGAACAGCAATTAATGCCCTAACTCTAACATCCAAGACACTTGGGCCTAGCTTATTGTCTGCACATACAGCTTCTACATAGTGCCTACAACATAGACGAACAAAAGTGTCGTTAGTGAATAGTTGGTAGCAATACTGATTTTATAGAGAATCATTTGAAAAGGTAGCTCTCTTAAACTATTAAGGAAAGTTTAAAAGTTTGTCTTCTTCTTACCTAACAATTACTTGAGTAAGCAGAGAAAGTTTAAAACTGACTATTAATTTTACATCTATGTTCAGAATTGGGTCATACATTTACCCTACCTAGAAGTGGGTCTCTTAAAAAATAGACTGCCATGACCTACATATATAAGGGCCTCATTAAAAATGTTCTTTTGAGGCTTTGCTCCTCTTAAATTAGGTCTTTAAAGTTTTGTCTGCCTTAACTTTTGCTAGTTTTCAAGAAGTATCAGAGCCAAAATAGAAAAGAAGGAAAGAAGGAAGGAAGGAAGGAGAGAGAGAGGATGAAGAAGAGGATGGGCTGGTACTGTTTGATTCTACATTATTAATGATGCTATATTATTTCTGGACGCTTGTAAGACACAATATAACGTTCTCTCCCCCCTCCCTCTTTTCTCCTCACATGGCATTTTAAATAGCTTTCCAGACTTCTGTCTGGATCAACCTCATCTGTCACGGCAGGCCGTAGGAGCAGGAAGACTGATACAGATCTGTCTGACTGATGAACATGAGTCCTGGAGATGTACCTCGGTGCTAGAGTGCTATCCTAGCGCATGTGCAGATCTAAGTTCCAATCCTAATAATGAACTGAAAACAGAACAGTGAGAAGAGGGCAATGAATGTGGTCTAAGGAGCAATGAAGAGTCAGAGTTGAATACACAGTGATTCTGCAAGCATCCCCTACACTCATAATAATCGGAATCCCAAATTAGAGCCCTTTGTACTATTTCTTATATGAGTATATATGAAAGGGCAACTCTTTAAATATTTACAAGACCATAATAAAGAAGTGCCACATCATAATGTCCTATACTGAAAACAAGTTAAATATAAAGCAAATTAAAGTTATATGATACATACTGCTGTGCAATCAGCATCACTAAAAAATGAAAGGCAATTATAGACAATTCTAAAGTAAAATTAGAGATCTTAATTTTATAGTTTAGTTAAATTGTTGGATCATTTGTGTTCTATTTACCTTGTGAGGCAATTGAGATATTTAAGGAAAAATTGGCTTCATTTCTGATACAATATGCCATAGTGTGTATTGCTACAGAGGAAAGTACTCAAACATCATTACTTCTAAATGGAATTTTTGCTACTGAGCATGTATTACTAAATTTAATCAATATCCATCCTTCTGGAAATAGAAAAAAGCCTGAGGCTTGCTTTAGAAATTGTTGAGCTTGGGAAATGCCTCAGTCATTAAAGTGCTTTTCTGTGTGAGTATGAAGACCTGACTTTGAGCCCCAGAACCCACATTAAATAAGTTGGCGTGAGGGTGTGTGCTGGGAAGGTGGAGGCACACAGCTCCCTGGCGCTTTCTGGCCAGCCACCCTGGCCTACTGGGCAAATGCCAGCCTATAGAAGGATCTGGTGTCAAAAAGCCAGGAAGAGGGCACCTGAGGAACTGACTCTGTGGTGACTGCTGGCCTGTGCATGCACACACTACTCTTCCATCCTACACAAGACAGTAGCTCCCTTTCAACCTGTGCATCTGACATACACACAACAGTCAACCCTGCATGCAATCCTTTCGTCAGCTTTGAAGCCATAAGCAGAGTTCACTCTGGGTGGGTGACTTTGTTCCTTCAAAATTCAGTACCCTTTCCATATGTTATACTTTCTCATACAACCAAAAAACACTCTTGTTCCTCAAGACTCTGCCCTGTTACTGTTTCTTTTCTACTCCTGGATCAGGTCTCAAGATCCATACAATGTCTTATTTATATTCCGTTTTGATTAAATTCATGTCACCAGATCAGTTGTGAGGGCTGATCTTGGCTGTCAACTTGACACGTGTAATAAGAGAAAACCTCAATTGAAGGTTTGCCTCTACATCCTGTGGCCATGTCTGTGAGGCATTGTCTTGACTGCTGATCGATGAAAGAGAGCCAAATCCACTCTGGAGGTACACTCCCTGGGCAGGTATCCTGGGCTGAAAAAGACTGCTGAGCGTGAACCCGAAAGTCACCAAGTAGGCAGCACCCTCTGTGTCTCTGCTTCAATTTCCGCATCTAGATTGCCACTCGAGCTCTTTGCCTGGCTTCCCCTGACAAGAGACTGCAATCTGGAAGGTGAATATCTCTTTCTTCCCCAAGTTGATTTTGGCCAGGGTTTTGTTGTTGTTGTTGTTTTGGGTTATTTTTTTTAATCACAGCAACATAGAGAAGCTCTCTGTGGCTTATTCTCATAGGAAGCAGAGGGAGAAAGAGTTTTGTTGCTGCTTAATACATATTTTAGAGTATCAATGCACTAAAAAGTAGCAGAACTTGGGATTCTGTTCTAAAAATTGAATTCTGCTACTACACTTCTGCTGTATTTATAAATCCCTCTGTGACATGGTTTGTTCCCCAATAATTTGGTCCTAGTATATGAAAAATAATTCTCTTTTTTCTTTTTATTTTTTTCTTCACAATTTATTCATTATATATTCCAATTGAAGCCCCCTCCCTCAACTCCCCTGAGTCCCACCCTCCCTCCCTCTTTCTCCCTATCCCCTTCCCCTAGCCCACTGATGGGGAGTTCTCCACTATTGCCATCTGCCCATAGCTTGTTAAGTCTCATCAGTACTGCCTGATCCTCTTCCCCCATGGCCTGGCATGGCTGCATCATCAGGAGCGAGTGTAATAGGTCTGTAAACAGGCAGATATTCAGGATTGCAAAGAGTACAGTTTCATTGGGGGCTTAACATACTGCTCCAGAGTGGCTGAACATTAAGGAAAAGCTGTTGGCAACTGCACCATGGAAGTATGGCCTCCTTCACAGTGGAGACTCACCATCCTGGTCAGAAAAAGACAGGCTCTTTCTAATCAGGAAAAAAGTGACTTCCACAAAGGCAGAAGGCACTAATCTTAAGCTAAGATCCAACAAGCAGGTATTTTCCCAGTACAAGGTCCAGGCCGTAAATCCCCGTAACATTAAAGTGGTTTTGACTATAGTGTGCTGTGGAGTGACCCGGGAAAATGATCCAGCAACACTCTGGGCTAATCATAGGGTAACAATGGCCATTAAAACTGGAGGTGGCTAGGGCCAGAAAAGCTGAATCCATGCACAGCACCCTCCTCTCTGGCTCTCAGAATCTTAGGACTCTCCTCTTCCACAGTGCCCTGAACCCATTTGGGATGTTAGCGCTGTGGATGGAGTATGGCAAGGTTATGTGTCTGACCTGTAAGTCTGTGCTACCTGTGTGATTAACATTTTTCTGTGAGCCAGCCAAAGTAGGTTTACCTGCACAGCCAGCAAAGTAGATTTACCTACTAAATGGTGAATGGTGTTTTTGTTTCTCTTTAACTTCACTAATTCATCTACTTGGTTATATATGGCAAATAAAGTACCATAATAAACAGTGTGTTTGGGCCCGATCCTGGAGAGCACATATTATGAAATGAGCTGAAGTCACTCCAACAATATATGAGTGTCTGCAGCTCACTAAAGTTTCAAGACTTTGAAAGCCAGCAGCAGATAAACTCACTCTTTTTCTAGGAAAGTCTTCTGTTAGGTTATGACTGTTCCATACGCCACAGTGCCACTCACGGGTGTGAGGTCTCAGGTCCCTCGGCACCTATCAGTGCAAACAACAAGCAACCACGGCTTATGAGCGCTCACCAGCTACACTACCTATTAATTCTGCATGCCAGCTGTCCTGATTTTCTCCTGCCCCAATCCAGACAGGACCTGTGGCCGCCTGTACTACAGCAGCAGGCAGATCCTCAGCTTCCCTCTGCTGGCTCAGGTTGGTATCAAACATTCGCGGGTCTGGCAGCTACCCTCTCATAGCCGTGGGGTGGCCACCTAGGCTGGTTCGGCAAATTCAGGGTGAGCAAGTCTTGGAAAAGAATAATCTACTGGAAAACACATTGTGCTGTAAATATGCATGTGGTAACTCATTTATGGCAGGTGTCCACGGGAAAGAAGACGGAGGCCAGGTGGGCCAGCTGGCATTATGACTGCTAAGCAGCGCCCCCTATAGACCACTGTCCACTGCTGGGAACTGCTGTTGTAAAAGGATTGTGTCTAGTTTCAGCTGTCTTAGAGAAAGTGATCAACACTTCAGAACTGTCTGTGTTATTCAGGCCAAAGCCAGACTCACGCCATCTGGTGACTTTTAATTGCATTTGCAGGTCATAATCTGTCTTTACAAACGCTGTCTGCTGGGAATATTCCAGTGCTAACTGACTCCTTTCTTATTCTGCAGATAGCATTACATAGGTGGGAAACTGCACGAGAATAAAAGCCCACCAATAATTTGGGAGCCTCTCAAAGGCCCGTGCATCTTTAATGATATGGGGAATGGAGAAAGTTTGCCCTTTACATTGTGTCTGGAATCAAACAGGTCTTGTGCAACCAGAATACTCCCAAGAGCTTCACAGATGGTCAAGGACCTTGACTCTAGGGGCTGGCAGTCTGTCACCTTGTGCATAGGTGACCATTGCACTACCATAGGTTATCGTTCTACTGTGTTCTCCAATACTCCTCCCCTGTTAACATGATATAACCTATGTTAATGGCAGTATGTAATGCTAACAGAGAGGTCCCAAGCCTCCACTGACAGTAGGATGCTATAGATTCGCAGAGGCAACACCTGGAGTGGACATTGTATTCCTACCCAGGAGAAGACAGTCTAGTTCTGTGTGTGTTTGTGAGGCGATGCTGAGAGGAGCATCAGTTAAGTTCAGACAGCATTTACAAAACCAAGAGAATGCTTTTTCTCTACTACTTCAGTAATATTAGGAACTCCAGCAAGAACAGGAGATAGCATCACAGTTCCCTGTAGTCAGTCGTTTTCAAATTTCCATCCTGCCTTTTCACCACCCAGACTGGGCTATGTAGGCATGGTGGGCAAGTGGCAAATCCCAGAACTCACTATAATTCTTATATGGGCTTCCCAATCACAGTATACCAAATGAAAAGTTTTATTATGTATTACATACTCCCTGTTTAGATGTGGGGAGGCTAACAGGGTCCCACTATCCTTCCTTGGTTAATGCTGCCTTTACTGCCTGACCTTTAGAGGTCTGTAATATCTTCCTAACAGAATATTCATCTGTGGTATGTTTGTAGAGACTGGAGAGAATGGTAATAAATAAGCAGCTGGGAGAGACACTGCTTCTACATGCAGCCATCAATTACTGCCATGGCCCCAGGGACCACTCTGAGTGGTAGCACACCTGTGTACACTTAGCACATGTATCTACTAGACCTTATTCTTGAAGGACCAGCAAATGATGAGTCTGATATGAGGCCTCTGATTGCTCCCTAAAGCTCTGACTCCAAGGAATGGCGTGGGGACCAGTTTTCAGCAGCTGATAACGCTGGAAGGAGGAAATTCCTCGCCTAGCTCTGAAGAAGCGGAAAGAAGAGGATGCTGAGGGGTTGATGTCCTTCCACAGGGAAGCCAAGATCACACTTGCTTGCAAACAAATTATTTTGCCACTACTTTCTTGGACCAGCCCTTATGTTTTCAGTATGTTTTTTTGTTTGGTTGTTTATTTGGTTGGTTGGTTTTCTCAAGGCAGGGTTTCTCTGTGCAGCCTTGGCTGTCCCAGACTTGCTTTGTACACGAGGCTGGCCTCAAACTTGCAGAGGTACACCTGCCTCTGCCTCCCCAAATGCTGGGTTTAGTCTTTTTCTTTTATGAGAAGGTGTAACCTGTCCCAACCAGACTTAGTTTCCCTCGGGTTAGTAATGGCCTTGACTATGTTATAAGAAATCTAGTCCACCAATTGAGCTGAGAAGGAAGAAATCAAAGCTGTACCATTCTTCGGAGGTGTTTAGTAATGTATGGTTGTTTGTTTTTTGTTTTTTTTGTGTGTGTTTTGTTTTTCTTTCTGGACACTAAAAAAGAAAGAAAGAAACTGATCAATCCACACGAGCATAAATGTGTGCCCATTTTCCACAGAATGCTTGGGCTTTGTCAAGTGCTTTTCCATGGGTAAAGAGGTGACTGTCCCGGCGTATCTATCTCATCTAGGCATGCTTCCATCATACCCAGGAAGATCCAATCTGTAGGGAAATGGATTTCCAGGGATCTGGCAGGCATTATGGGCAACTAGATAAGGGCTTAGATGAACAGTAGCTTAGTTCACTTCTCAGCTTTATTTCCAGCCAGAGATCTGCCATACCTCCTAGATCCCAGTCTCAGCAGGCAGTTCAACTCACACAGCAGTTGGTTAGAAGGCTTTGTAACATTTAGAAATCCTGTAGTAGTACACTAACAGCCTTGGTTTCTAATACAGAAGGATCTCTTCACTTACTGAATACTCTGTTCCTTTTTGAACTGAATTAACAGGCAGAAAATCACATGTCGTAGTTAGGAGGGGTTCTTCCTCATTCCTCTCCTCTCAAGGATCCTAATGCTTTACATTCCATTCTGGTTGTGACTGCTCAAATCTGATCAAACTTGTTTCCTCCTGCTCTTCTAAACCCCTCAGTGGAACCAAGTGAACAAGAGTATTTGGCTTGGCATTCTCATCTTCCAGTATTTCTGGCAGGAAAGACCCTGCAAAGAAACTGGGCAGAGGGTTGAGATATTTAGACACAGCATTTTCCAAGCTGTAAGTTTTGCTAACATCTTTATATTCTTGTCTACAGCTAAACGGGAGTCAGCAGCTACCCAAAGTGCCCATAGCAACAGCCATCTCCCTGCCAAGAGCTAGATGTCAGCCTTCTTCCCTCAGTGGGACAGGAGGTATTCAACATGGGGGAGGTTCTCTTTTCTGAGGGGAAGGGGAGGAGGTATAAGGGGAAAAGGGAGGGAAGAAGAGAGCAGGAGTAGAGGAGGGAGGGGCTACAATTGGGATGTAACATGAATATATATATATATATATATTTTTTTTTTAAAGAGGTAGTCAACAAACTGGTGCCTCAAGCACAGCAGCAGTTTTGGGCTGTGCCCACACCCAATACACAAGTCACCCCTTCCCTCATTCAGATGACCAGTCTGTGGAATGCTTCACTGATTGTTTTGGAACAACTGTCTTGGTGTATGAGTTATGCACACAGCCTAGTTTTATGTACTGAGAAACAAACCAGAAGGAGTCAGATGGCTCTGCACGTTCTGCACTGGCACCATACCTGACCACACGGGTTCAGTCCCTGGGGCCTACGTACCTCCACACACAGGCTCTGGCCTGTGGCCCCACAGATGTGGAAAACACACACACAGACATACACACACAGAGAGACACACAGTTTTATTTTGTTTTATTTTATTTTTGAGGCAGGCAGATCCAGGCTTGCAGGGCAGTTTATTGGGGACTTCCTGACAAAAGTAGTCCTGAATGGCACCAAGAGTAGGATCCTCATGGCCTAAGTTAGCACAACAGTGTTAGAGCAGGTCAGAGCAAAAGTGACTTTACCCAAGCCAGAATGTACCTGGTTTTTCTCAGGCTAGTATCAAATAGACCCATTCCGGTTTTAGTCATAAAGGTCAACCCTGCTGGGAAAATCAGTGTCATTCTGGGCAGTTATGGCCTCTGTGAATGAAGATAACTATGGTCAGGTCAAGCTGAATCCATGACTAGTTCTATTTTAACACTAACCAGTAGCTAACCAGAGCGGTACACAGAGCCATGGAATGAATCACCTAAAGGTTCTGTGTTAAATAGCAACTTAGCATACACGGATTCAGATCAAAGACCTTGAGTGTTTAAGGGCACTGAATAAATGTGGAATGGAGGCTGTCCATTACTAGGCAAGTGTGCCCCACTTTGAGTGATGCCAGGCACTAAACAGTGACACACTGGCGCTATGTAAGGAGAGTACTGGAAGGCTGATGTAGCAGTTTGAAATCTGAGGCCAGCCTGGCTTACATAGTAACCCTCAAAAAGGCACCCCCCACCCTCTGCAGAATAAAAGGTAAAGCGAAGATGGTTAGTTACATCAAGTACCCAGATAGCTTTGTGATCTAGCCTTTGTGGTTGCGGTTGGGTGAGTTTACCCGTTTGCCTATGTGCCTGCCTGCTGATGCTAGGTGGTTGGTATTCGCAGTAGCTGGGCCTAAGTTTGGATGCCCTGTATCTTCATGGCAGAATTTTACCCAGCCCATCCACTCTTCTGCTGCAGGCTTCACGAACAGCTTTTCTCGGCTCTCATCTTTACTGACCCAGACCTGGGGAGTTCTTTTTTCCTCCCCTCATTACTCAGCTTCCTTCCTTGAAACTCAGTTCCCCGTTCCTCACTCTTCAAAATAAACATTAGACCCAAATTGCAGTCACCCCTACCAGTACCAGCATACACTGAAGTCACTGGTCATTTTTAGAGCATCTGTGGTGTAGAATCCATCCACTCAGGGATCTCAGGCCTGCTACTCCAGTCTCTTGCAGCAGAGGGGGCTTGGACGTGTTAACCCAAAGCTCTACAAAGAACTCTCACATAAACATGCATTTGAGCTGTGTTGGTCCTTTATGCCGAGGCAAACTGCTTATTTCACGTAACTCTGCTACTTTCCAAAAGTAATCCAGTGTATAAGTCAGTGCTAAGTATTGTTTAATCTTCATCATCCACTAATCTCTGAAGTTAGTGAAGTTCCCCGGCCTACAACTTTCCCAGGAAAGTTAACTTCACACCTATGGTAAATGTTAACCAAATCAATACATGTAAAGCACCTACATTACTGCACTTCAAACAATTAATGATCAGGGGCAATTCAGACACGGCTAGTTATGAAATTAAAGTATAAATTCCATTTTCCCAAATGTAAATTCCACACATTGTCTGTGACATTAGAATTCCTGCGTTCTACATGAAACAAAAAAGAGCACGCTAAAGTGTAAAATGAAAGTATTTTATTGTAATACCATATAATGGAAACCATACCTACATTAACCTAACCTTACAGGAAATGAGTCAAAAGAGTGGTACAAGTGATTCAAGTATTCGACATAAAGGAAGATAGTTTTGACTGATTTTCCAAATATTTAGTAAATCTGTACTGATTAGAATTAGCATTTCTTACACTTCTGCACTGAACCATAACTTCAGTATATTCACTCAAACTATATCTGAAAAAAAGCTTACAAGCGCTCCTTTCATTTCCTGTCTTTGCTGCTATATCTGCCTCATTCCATCACCTTATTCCTCTCCCGTATTTCCAGGGAATCTTGAGGATAATGTCTGTGTCCTCTTGAAAGAATATGGACAATCCCAACTCCCAAATTCCATTCTGTCCTTTTGAAATGTGTTCCTTTTCGGCATCATTAAAAAAAAAAAAAAAACTGTAGGATTTTGAAAACCTAAATTCTGGCCTCTTTGTGTCATATCATAAACTACAGATAATCCAGTCATAAGTTCTTTAGACACCCATTTTAACTACAAGAATTTGTATTTGCCTGGTCTTTCATCATTTATCTTCACTGTTGTCCTGGAATTTACACAAGGCAGCATTATACTTTTATAGAAATTCAATTTCAGAGAGGTCAAACAATACAGCCAAGAACCCAAAGGCATGTTATAACACGTCAGAATGAGAGAAACTCACATATTACCTCAACTGAGATTCTATTACTGGGGTGCATTATGTTCCAGAGTTTAAGCAAAGAATTGGTAATTTTCTACTTTTGTATTCGGGTTCCTCTTTCTTCACTTGGAAAATAGTCAGTGTATCTCACTGCTGAGCATCACTTCCCTAACAAAATGCCAGTCTTACAGGAGTCAGGAGGGCTCTTGCTTTAGCATCTCCAACAAATAACAAACCATCCTAAACTGCAAAGTGACACTTAATATTGAATGATTTGGACCACATGATCAATGTAAAAGCTGATGTGTCTAAATGACATATTACCTCTCTCATTTGTAATAAATTTATACATATGATTGGCCATGCTGACATAAACTCAGGAACTACACATACATAAAATTAAAAACAAAACAAAAACCCAAACACAATATTATATGAACAATCCTGAAGAGATCAAAAAGCTCTCAAAGTAGGGACCTTCAACTCACAGTAACTTGTATAATTTAATACACTAAAAACAAGAACACGGGTTTGGGAGTACATAGTTGTGATTTTCTTCATTTTGCTGATATTGCTTTCTTGTCTTTAGGAGGGATGATTTTGACTTCAAAAGTAACAAAATATTTAAGAAGGGAATTCACGTCCTTCAGTTCTAAATGGTATTCTTGGGCGATTTTCTCAGCAGTCCATGTTTCTGGATTAAGTTTATGGTTATTGAGAAGGGTCAATGCTTCTACAACAGTAATTTTGCCTTTGGGAATATCCATAATATTCTTATGAAAGTGCTGTCCTATCGGCTGTCTGAATTCCTTTGGTTCTCGCTGTGGTCCAACATTTTTTACCTAGTACAAAAACAAACAGGGGCTTTAGCATAAAAGATTTACATCTTCTATGATTCTTAAGTCTATACTGTGTCTTTCCAAATAAATAAATACTTTCTCAAATTGTATTTTCTCACTGCAGTTGTCTTTTCATAACTATAGCTAGTCATAACTAAGAAATTCTCTACAAAATGACAACTAACTGCCTGCCATTTACTCACCCACACTGGGCATTACTGACCCCCCCAAAAAAACAAGATCCAAAGCGCTCTAAAATCCCAAACATCTGAACTTCCCCATGATGCTCCAAGTAGCAAACTCCACATCTAATTTCCTATGATGGTCAGCAGTCAAATTTCATGTACACTAAGAACAAGCCATCAACTTGCCTTCAAGCCTTTTAAGTTATATATGAAATACAAATGAATTTCATAATTAAAACTGGATCTTACCCCAAAGATGCGTCATAACGCACATACAAATATTCCAAAAAAAGATCTTCTGGGCCTAAGCAGTTCGGCTAAGGAACCCTCAACTTGCATAGTAAAAGAATGGGAATTCAGAAGGGCAGTACTCTAACAGTGCTCTACCAGCTTACTTGAAACTGCTTTCACCCTTCCCTCAATCATGAACCGTTACCTAGTCATGTACACACACACACACACACACACACACACACCTGGTCTGTACAGCATAGGCAGGCAGGACTCTGAGAGCTTCCATCTAAGCTTATCCCCAGCCTTGTGGTTATTACCTCAGCTGTCCCAAACACTGCCCTCTTTTTATTCTCAACTACGCCCGCTTTCTTGGCCAACATCTTTCTCTCTCCTCTCTTCTTCAATGATTTCCTAATGTCCTCCTGATAAACCCAACTTCCTTGGCTGTACTTTCGTGATACAGCCACCATCCCTAACCTCGTACACACTAACTGGTCTCCAATGCATTACTCCGCCCACCTTCACACTCCCACTCAAGTCTCACTCACTCAGCCCTACTCTTTTAGTTCCTAAGTCTCAAAGTGCTTCTCATCTTCCAACTCAGGAAGATCCACTTTCCACTCCATACACACAGATCTTCCTTTTCTGTTCAGTATTTCATATTAGTCACTTGACACCAAAAATAATTTAAAAAAAAACTGAACATCCTCTTTCCATTTAGAAAGACAGAAAAAAATTAAATTCCACATAAACAAAGTATTAAGAAAAAAAGAAACCAAAAAACTAATTCCTAGCAGAAATAATAACTAGTATTGTGGATAGCTACAAAATAAAAATCACTCACTTCCCCAACAACTTTCTCTCTTCCTCAATGACTCAATAATTAAAAGATGTTAATCTTTTTGTAGCTAACTTATGAATCCTAACCTAACTATAATAGAATCTAAACACAGCTTAATAAAGACACTGACAATTTTATTTCCAAGTTTATTCAGGAGAAAAAAAATGATTTGAGAAAAGAAGCTTTTAGGTCATAATGTTGACCAGGATGTATGATAACACGCTATTAATTGATACAGTATGGTTCTAGTGATAAGAAACAAAAAGAGCACCAGTAAGTCTACAAACAGAAATAGGACAGGAAGTAGTAGATACATCTTTTGGTGACTGCCACCTATTTGAAGAGGTTAAACTGATCTCTTCTTCAGTCTAAACACCAAAAATAATTACCAAATAAATATCTTTACATAGAAATCACAAAAAATACATGCTTAGTATGAATGAAAACCAGCATCTCCAAGTTTTTCTCAGTATCATAAGATAATACGGCCACCAATTGATGCCTTTTAATTTCGAGAATATGGTGATAACTGAATCCTACAGTCAGTACTTCATTATGAGTATTATATAAGTTAACTGCAACTGCAGTCTTTTGACTACTACTAGACAATACAAAAAAATTTAGAATGCAAAAAAAAAAATTTTTTTTTGAGAGCTGTGGCTGGCACTTTCCCATCATTTAACCTAGCTCTTCACCTCCCAAATTCCAACTTCAATGCACACTCCAGGTCCAGGATTAACTGTCACTTCCTCATCCTCCTGGGTTTGTAATAACACTATGGTTGTATAGCAGCTCATCTGCTTACGGTCTGTGGACCACAGACAAATGAGGCCCATATGACACGGGCCTCAGAGAGTAACACCAAGCTCTGCTTTGGTCACCACACATAAACACTCCTGACACATCTGACATGCCCACTACTCCAGCATATACTATGTTATCTTTTATATGATAAACCATTCACACAGGTGCATCCAACCAATCCCTCACAAGTCTTTCGCTTATTCCCTAAGTATCCAACGAGCCAAGCCTTGTGCCTATGCTCTACACGGTCGCCCACCACACACACACTCACACTCACACACTGCACTTTTTATGCTCGGGTATTTCACCCGTTGCCCTCTTTTTTCTTGACCACTTCCTCAGAGCTCCAAAATAAAGCTGGTGACTTCATTAAAGCACACGTTACCGGCAAGGGAGGCACCGGATCTTTGGAATCGACGTATACACTTCGTAGTAATGACAACAGCTTGTTATCTTTCCTAGAAACTTCTTCTTCGATCTCTGGATTCTCTAAGGAAAGAAAAGGGAGGGGGAAATCATACTTTTTTTTTAAAAAGTCTTAAACATGTATGACAGTATTAAAAACAATCATCTGAAAAGCTGGGGGGGAGTGGGGGGACGACACACTGGGGCGCGGCTCTGCGTGCACCGGGCGCTGATCCCTGGCGAGCCCGCGCTGCCCTGAGCTGCCCTGAGCTGCCCCGGCGCGGGGACGACCTCAATGTCACCGGAGGCCCGGGGGGGGGGGGGGTAGGGCGCACTCACTACTCAGCTGCTCGCGCAGGAGGCCACGCGTGGAAGGGTGCTTGGGGGCTGTGGAGGGCTTCGTCTTGCTGATCTCCCGCTCCGCTCGGTTCTCCAGGTTGAAGTTCCTGAAGGCGCGGGACACGCGAGCCCCCATCTCCGCCCCATGAAGCCCTTCGCCCGGCGCGCACGTGTAGACGAGCCGGCGCGGGTGGCCTCGGGGCGCGCGCGGAGCATGCGCAAGCCGGGGTCAGGCGGCGGGAGAGCGCCGAGGGCGCGCTCGTCGCCCCCTGGCGGCCGGGAGGACTCGCGCTGGGTTCCGCCCCGGCCGCAGGGGTGCGGCACCGCCGCCGGTGGGCGTCGTCAGGGGGAGCTGCGGGGTTACAGCAGCCCACGTGACGGCACGGTTACCAGCGTTGGTGGGACCGACTTCTTCCAGCGCCTTCGGAGGGCAGTGCGGAAGGTCAGGGTTCTGAACTTACCCGGCACGCTTTTGAGATGTTTGTTCTCAGGTGCAGTTCCGCTGTGACAGCCCCTGTTTTCCTGCTCCTTGCCTGGTGCATATCTGAACCATAATTTTTTTGTTCTGTTTTGTTTTGTTTTAAACTCATAAACTCTCTTTCTTACATACCATTTTCCGGTCACTTTGTGCCTCATACTATGAGTGTTAGACTGTCCTTCCCTGTCTTATTCTTAGTACCAATTTGACACGCTCCTCCGTAAGCACTGAATCACCCTGCCCTTCTCTGCCCGGTCTGCTAACCTCTTGGGAGACCCGGGTGTAACTTGCGCTTTCACAATGTATTTGGAAAAAATAAAGATTACATATTCTTTCTCCCTTTCCCCTCCTCTTCCAAACCTTTCATTTCTTCCTTTTCATTTCCTCTGATACTGGTTTTAGTTAAGATTATTTAGAAATATTGTGATTGACCCATACGTTTTTAAAGCCCACCACCAAGAAAGTAAGTTTCCTAACTAATGGTTTTTCTCCCGGGGCACAGTTGCAAAGTCTATTAGAGTTCTTAGTCTGGTTATGTCTAACCAATTTAAAGCAAAAAATGGGAGGGGTAATTTTTAAATGACTACCATTGATTAGACTGCACCATCATACGGAAAAATACTAGAGAGGTTAAAGGTCTCACTGTTGCTCGTGTACGGATTATGTTGGTAGACATCATTCCAAGAAGCCGAAATCACTGTTCTCTGAGTTTTCCTGAAGGTGGCAGGCTGCTCCAAGATTTCCATCTGACAGCGGTTAAACACGTTCACAGTTCAGTAAATCATTTCTAAATTGTTGTTGCTTTGTAACTAAATTATTTTTTTTACAATTTATTCATTATATATCCCAATTGAAGCTGCCTCCCTCAACTCCTCCCAGTCCCTCTCCCCCGCCCCCTTGTACCCCTCTCCTAGTCCACTGATAGAGTCCACTGACTTGAGCCTGTCAGGTCTCATCAGGACTGTCTGGATGCTCATTCTCAGTGACCTAGTAAGGCCACCTCGCCAGAGGGAGGTGACCAAAGAAAGAGAAGGCAACCGAGTTCTTGCCAGAGACTGCCCCTGCTCCGCTAAATAGGGAAACCCCATGGAGAGACTGAGCTTCTCATGGGCTATATCTGAGCAGGGGGTCTAGGTCCTCTCCATGTATGGCTCTTGGTTGATGCATCAGTCTCTGCAGGACACCCTGGGCTCAGATTTTTAAGCTTTGTTGGTTTTCTTGTGAGGCTCTTGTCCCCTCCATGTTCTTCTATCCTTGGCCCCCTTCTTCCATAAGACTCCCTGTGTTCTGCCCAAAGTTTGGCCATGAGTCTCAGCATCTGCTTCAATCCTCTGTTGGGTAGAACCTTTCAGAGGACCCTCTATAGTAGGTTCCTGTCCTGTTCCCTCTCTTTCACCGCTTCTGGTGTCTATCCCGTTTGCCATTCTGAATGTGATTTAAGCATCTTCCCTAGGGTCCTGCTTGTTGTTTAGCTTCTTTAGGTCTGTAGATGGCTAGCCTATATTATATGGCTAATATCCACTTATAAGTGAATGTATACCATGCATGTCTTGGGTATACCTCACTCAAGATGATCTTTTCTAGATCCCAACATTTGCCTGCAAATTTCATGATTTCCTTTTTTTTTTTTAACTGCTGAGAAGTATTCCATTGTGTAAATGTAGCACAATTTCTGTACCCATTCCTCAGTTGAGGGACATCTAGGTTGTTTCCAGATTCTGGCTATCACGAATAGAGCTGCTACAAACATAGTTGAGTAAATATCCTTGTTGTATAATTGAGCATATTTCAGATATATGCCCAGGAGCGGTGTAGCTGGGTCTTGAGGTAGTGCTAATCCCAATTTTCTGAGAAAGCGCCAGATTGATTTCCAAAGTGGTTGTACAAGTCTCCATTCCCACCAGCAATGGAGGAGGGTTCTTCTTTCTCTACACCCTCTCCAGCATGTGTTGTCATTTGAGTTTTTTATCTTAGCCATTCTAAGGGGTGTAAGGTGAAATCTCAGGGTCATTTTGATTTGCATTTCCCTGATGACTAAGGATGTTGAGCATTTCTTTAAGTGTTTTTGTGCCATTTGATATTCCTCTTTTGAGAATTCTCTGCTTACCTCTGAACCCCCTTTTTTAATTGGATTATTTATTCTGTTGTTGTTTAATTTCTTGAGTTCTTTATATATTCTGGATATTAGCCCTCTCTCAGATATAGGGTTGATGAAGATCCTTTCCCAGTCTGTAGGCTGTTGTTTTGACGACAGTGTCTTTTGCTTACAGAAGGTTTTCAGTTTCATGAGGTTCCATTTATTGATTGTTGATCTTAGGGCCTGTGCTGTTGGTGTTCTGTTCAGGAAGTTGTCTCCTGTGCCAATGAGTTCTAGGCTCTTTCCCACTTTTTCTTACAAGAGATTTAGTGTGTCTGGTTTTATGTTGAGGTCTTTTATCCACTTGGACGTTAATTTTGTGCAGGGTTATAGAAAAAAACAGTTGTTCTGGGTGCTAAGAAATGATCCTTGGCTTCATTAAGTCTGTTGTGAGAATTATAATAAGTCTGTTAAGAATTACAGTAGCAACTCCACTCACTGCCTGTTAAAGCATTCCGAAAATGAAAATCCCATTTTCATGTGATGCCACCAAACTTTGGGCAGCATGTAAGTAACCTTACACAGGAGTTTCATATGAGTCCGGAGCTGCAGATAGTACAAAGTTAGAGATTTGTGCATTTTCATTTTCAGGCAAAGCTTGAATTTGACATGGAAAGAGGCATCCTCCAGTGAGCCTCATGCTTTATCTAGCTCTGGTCTGGGGTTACTCAGGCTCTCAAAGAGCAAAACAAGGCAGGCAGGCTGCAGAAGAATCCAGCCTTGGCTGTCCTACTTTGGTAATCATACTGAAAATAAATCCTGAACTATAAATGAATGATTTAATCACTTGTCAAAACATCAAAAATAACAGGAGGTCTGAACTTAAGAATTTCCAGTGGATTGTGTTTGAGGGCTGAAAGCAGGTCCCCAAGGAAAGTCAGAAGTATGCTTTTCTCTCTGCCAAGTGTTGGAATAAGGTTGATAGCTCATAATGAATGATGCTGATGAGTTCCAAGCATTGCCAACACAATGAAATACTAATTTTTTTGTTGTTGTTTTGTGAATAGATATTTTCCTTTATTTTGTTTTGTGTTGTATCCACACTTGGTGCTAGGACAAAGCAGGCAACTATTCTAAGTTTGGTTTCCATTGCTGACTGGCATGTTCTTTTGGTGTGGTGGCATTATCGCACCCAGGAAGGCTGGAACATAGGTAGGAATTACAGCGAGGGTTTAAAACGCCATCTGTCTTCACCCGACACTAGCAGCAGTAATAGGCAGTCCCTACATGCTTCCCTCACTGTTGTGTAATAGGCAGTCCCTACATGCTTCCCTCACTGTTGTGTAATAGGCAGTCCCTACATGCTTCCCTCACTGTTGTGTAATAGGCAGTCCCTACATGCTTCCCTCACTGTTGTGTGGCAATTTCCTGCTGGTTGAAACGTTCCCTCCCAAAGCAGGAGGGATGCTTATGTATGAGGCCCGGGAAATAAACAGAGGTCATGAGTCTAAGAAAGGTGAAACCTACATGATTAAAGAAACCCATGGACTAAGTGCTAGGCAGAGGAGGCTTGGAGTTGAGTAGCTGCCTGCATGCCGTAGAGAGATCTCCAGCATTGCAGCTTTTATGAGTTCTCATCCAGATTAGAGTGGGCTTTTTAGTGAGGCACCTGCTCGTCTAATGTAGTCCTGTAAGTGACCCCAATAAAGTCATTGGCTTGCCAAGTTGGACTTTGGTGAAATCATCGCTTTATCCTTTCATTGGTTCCCTAGCTAAGGTTTGAAGACATTTATCCATGTCTTCCCAAGAAGTGTCAGTCACACAGCACCCATCCTCTTCAGTTGTTCTCTCTGCCTAGACTCTTACTACACTCTCCTCCCTTTGAACATACACTGATGTCCTGCAAAGCATTTTTGTGAAACTATACTCAGGAAACAGGTGCCTTAAGCCCCAAACAGACCCTAGAGGTGTGATTGTGAGCAAATTCCAGTCTCAGACATTTATGGAGGAATGACATCTTCACAGGGTATTGGAGTTGAGGAAGAACCTCTCAGAGGAGGGCACCTTTGACGGGTAGATCTTGTCCAGTATAGATTTCCACAGTGTAACTGTCCTCTTTAATGGTGTTGACCTCTTAATTATTGTGTCTGTTTTCTCAGATTCCTTGTCTGCAATATAAAAAATATTTCTTTTTTAAATTATGTGTGTAGGTGTCTTTGTTGGAATATGTACATATGGGTGCCTGCAAAGGGTAAAAGATGGTGTCTGGTCCACTGGAGAAGGAGCTACAAGCAGTTGTAAGCCCCAACTGGCTGAGACTGGCTGAGACCCAACCTCTGCAAGAGAAGTACATTCTCTTAACTCTCCAGCCTTTGTTTGCAACTTTAAACCCATTCCTTGTGCACTAAAAACCACATTTTTCATCTCTTTTTGTTCCTCTTTATCTGTCACAGCTATCTGGATCAGAGCAGTAAACAGTAGCCATGCCAAAGCCTGAATGCTACCCTGTCTCTAAATTTACTCCACCAAACAAACTCTTCTCTTAATTTTAGTTCAGCCTCACTGAAGCTGTCAGCACATGGGCAGCATACAGCCAGTTTCCTTGTTATAATATAACATGAATGGCCACGATCCCAGCTCCATAAAGGGTCCTTGTTCCCTCTGAAGCTTCATCATTTGGGCTTCGACTGCCCATGTTTCTCTTGCCGAACCCTCTTCAGAATGGCTTACTGAGCTTTATTTGTAGCATCCTAGGGCTTTTCTAGCCCCAAGTTCCAAATTCTTCTGCATTCTTCAGCTAAGCTGCCTTCTTTTTTATTTTTTATATTAATTACAGTTTATTTACTTTGTATCCCAGCTGTAGCCCCCTCCCTCTGTCCCTCCCTCATCTCCTCCCATTACATTCTCCAAGTTCACTGATAGGGGAGGTCCTCCTTCCTGTCCATCTGACCTTATCTTATCAGGTCTCATCAGGACTGGCTGCATTATCTTCCTCTATGACCTGTTAAGGCTGCTTCTTCCACCTCTCAGGGGAAGGTGATCAAAGAGCCAGCTACTGAGTTCATGTCAGACAGTCCCTGTTCCTCTTACTAGGGAACCCATTTAGAGACTGATCTGCCATGGGATATATCTGTGCTGGGGTTCTAGGTTATCTCCATTTATGATCCTTGGTCTCAGAAAAGACCCCTGTGCCCAGATTTTTTGGTTCTGTTGCTCTCCTTGTGGAGCTCCTGTCCCCTCCAGGTCTTTCTATCCTCTTTCTTTCATAAGATTCCCTGCACTCTGCCCAAAATTTGGCTATGAGTTTCAGCATCTGCTTTGATACCCTGCTGTGTAGAGTCTTTCAGAGGCCCTCTATGGTAGGCTCCTGTCCTGTTCCTGGTTTTCTCCCTCTTCTGTTGTCCATCTCCTTTGCCTTTTTGAGTGAGGATTGATCATCTTACCCAGGGCCCTCCTTCTTGCTTGGCTTCTTTAGGTGTACAGATTTTAGTATGTTTATGCTATCTTATAGGTCTAAGTATGCACTTATAAGTGAGTATATACCGTGTGTGTCTTTCTGCTTCTGGTATACCTCACTCAGGAAGATCTTTTCTAGTTCCCACCATTTGCCTGTAAATTTCATGATTTCCTTGTTTCTAATTGCTGAATAGTATTCCATTGTGTAAATGTACCACAATTTCTGTATCCATTCCTCAATTGAAGAATATCTGGATTGCTTCCAGATTCTGCCTATTATGAATAGAGCTGCTACAAATATGGTTGAGCAAATGTCCTTGTTGTATACTTGAGCATCTTTTGGATATATACCTAGGAGTGGTATAGCTGGATCTTGAGGAAGAACTATTTCTAATTGTCTGAGAATGTGCCATATTGATTTCCAGAGTGGTTGTACAAGTTTACATTCCCACCAGCAATGGAGGAGGGTTCCCCTTCCTCCACATCCTCTCCAGCATGTATTGTCACTTGAGTTTTTAATCTTAGCCATTCTGATGGGTGTAAAGTGAAATCTCAGGGTCGTTTTGATTTGTATTTCCCTGATGACTAAGGATGTTGAGCATTTCTTTAAGAATTTCTCTGCCATTAGATATTCCTTTATTGAGAATTCTCTGTTTAGCTCTGTACCCCATTTTTTAATTGGATAACTTGGTTTGTTGCTGTTTAAATTCTTGTTGGTGTTTAAATTTTTAAGTTCTTTATATATTCTGGATATTAGCCCTCTGCCAGATGTAGGGTTGGTGAAGATGTTTTCCCAGTCTGTAGGTTGTCGTTTTGTTCTGATGACAGTGTCCTTTGCTTTACCGAAGCTTTTCAGTTTCATGAGGTCCCGTTTATTGATTGTTGATGTTAGATTCTGTGTTGTTGGTGTTCTGTTCAGGAAGTTGTCTCCTGTGCCAATGAGTTCAAGGCTTTTCCCCACTTTTTCTTACGGAAGATTTAGTGTGTCTGGTTTTATGTGGAGGTCTTAACAGATTCAATGTAATTCCCATCAAATTACCAACACAATTCTTTACAGACTGCGAAAGAACAATTCACAACCTCATATGGCAAAAAATAAAAATAAAAACAACCAAAAAACAGAATTGCTAAAAACAATCCTGTACAACAACAGATCATCTGGAGGTATCTTTGTCCCTGATCTCAATCTGTACTACAGAGCAATAGTTTTAAAAATTGCATGGTACTGGCATAGAAACAGATGGATTAATGGAAATGATGAATTAATGGAATCAAATAGAAGGCCCAGAAATAAACCCAAACACCTATGGATACTTGATTTTTGAAAAAGAAGCCAAAACGGCACAAAGGAAAAATGATAGCATCTTCAACAAATGGTGGTGATCTAACTGGATGTCTACATGCAGAAAAATGCAAACAGATCCGTATTTATTACTCTGCACAAAAATAAAGTCCAAGTGGATCAAAGACTTCAACATAAAACCAGACACATTAAATCTGTTAAGCCCCGCTTTGGGGAACCAGTTTTCCATATTCGTTACTTCTTCTGTTGCCTTGACAAAGAGCAACCATTCCATTCCATGGTTTTATCATGGCTAGAAGACACTGTGGCAGAGTATGAGGCTGTCCACGTTACCTCCACAATCAGATAAATGAGTGCCGAGCTCATTTTCACTCAGTTCTGGACCTTAGCCCTTGGTAGTACATGCCACCAACGTTTAAAGAAGGGCTTCCCTCCTCAATAAATCCAATTTAAGAATTCCTTCCAGACATGTTCAGAGAATGATCAGTTTCTCTGTGATTCTAGAGTCTGTGAAGTTGATAAACAGTAACCAGCATTGCTCTAAATCTTTAACATTACAACTCACCATAATCAAAAAATCTTAGTCAGCCAATCCATCATATAAAATCTTCAATGTAGGAATGAAATTTTTCTGAGAACTTCAGTTCACACTTTGAATTATTAACTGGCATTTATGCTCACATGCACTCATTGTGGTTACCGTAGCTGTGATTGGTACCATTTATTAGATTCCCAATTGTTGCTAGCAGGTTATCAGAAAAGAATAGCTTCAAACAAATAGCTCAGTGTCTTACTTTTCTAGAGGTCAGAGTCCCAAAGAAATCTGAAGATAAAATTAAGGTGTTGGTAGACTTTTCTTCCTCCAGGAAAAACTAGGGGGAAAAGCCCTTTCCTTGCCTTTCTGTTTCTATAGGCTTCCTGCATATCTTAGCAGCCAACAATTATGTCACCACATTGTAGACCTTCTGAGGAGATTGGATGGGTATCCGAAGTATGGCTTTTTTGTCTTTCTTTCTCTTTCCAGTTTAATACCATTATGAGTTCACTCATCTTCTGTGGGCAATCTCTCCATTAAAATATCCTTAATTAAGTCACATGTGAAATACACCTTTATCATGCTTCAGTATTCATAGATTCAGGTACTAAACCTTATCCTTCCATCCTTTTTGAAGTTTTTCACTATTCATTGTATCTACTTTTCGAAAACAAGAAAGTACTCATAGAGAAAGCAATGTGTGTGTGTGCATATGAGTGTGTGTATGTGAGTGTGTATATGAGTGTGTGTAAATATGTATGTATGTGAGCATGTGTGTATGTGTGTGTGAATGTGTATATGAAGTATATCTGATAGAAAACTAGAAGGAGAGAAGTAAATAAAATTAATATAAGCATTCAAGTTAGCAACACAGGAAAAGATTGTTAAACTCCAAAATTAAAGGATTTGAATAAAAATAATTGTGTTGAAAACAAAACTAGAATGTTTTTTAAAGCCTACAAGATTTGACTAAATAAGCAAATAAATAAGAGTAAAATCAGGAAGGAAAGTAAGAAACCTCCAGATTTTTTTAAAGAAAGAATGTGATCACAAATACGGATGAACTTTTAGGTGTTGAAATGGAACAATCTGGGTCACGTAGCTTTGTGTGCAGCTCTACCACTTGTACAATTGTTTCTCCTGCATGACTTTCCTTGAAATAACAAAAAGTGGCAAATACGAGTTCAACAGAGCAGAAAAGACGAGAACACAGATATAGTGCTGAGCACAATACAGACAGAACATGACCACACGCATGCCTCCCTTTCGCTATATAAGGTGATATCTTAGGAGACTGGAAGGAGAGCTTCTTTTCTTGCTCTTGGAGGAGCTGCCGAGTTGTTGAGCCTTTGAGAGGACTGTAAGAAGCCACATGGACTGGAGACCCTAGAAAATGAAACTCTCCAGTAACAACCAGAAAGACACAGGTCTCAGGCCTATGCCATGAGGACATTAATTTTGTCAATGATTCCAGGAGCCTGGAAAGCTATTGTGCTTTCATTCCAGACATTTATGCAGCTTTCTGCCACTATATAATTATCACCATTTGTTCTTCATACAAATTTAGTTAAACTCGACACCCATTGCTAATAATAAATATAGCTAAAAACGGAAGGGAATTTTATTTGGTAAGTGATATATTAACAAATACAGCAAACATCATATTGAACAGTAGCATGGTATTACAAACACAGTAAAGTTAGTGTCCTCTGGCACTGGACCTAGTCTACATGTCAAAGGTCCTATGTGATAGACAAGGGGAGGAAGAATTATAAAGTTCAAATTTTATTCTCATTTTCAAAATTGTGACCTCTGTCTTGCTAGAAAATTCAAATTATCCAAAGTACGTTTAAGTGTAATAAAGACTAGCGACCCAAACTATGAGTAGAAAAACATAATGATCAAAACATTTTATTGATTATTATTATTATAAAATTATTATTATTATAATAAAATTATTATGCAACTTCCAAACAATGTGCAGAATCCAAAGGAAGCAAAGCACAGACTTTGTGAAAGAAGGTAAGAATGGCGGGGTATGTAAGATTCAGCGTTGCTGCCTCAACAATGCAAAACACCCATTCATGTAAGAGTTCATCGATAAACTCAGTGGCCTTCTTTTTATGAGTCAGGGGATATTTCAATATAACCCAGACTGGTCTGGAATTCTAGATTCTCCTGTCTTTACCTTCAAAATGCCATTTAGCATAAACAACCATGCATACTCAATATAGTTTTCATTGGTATTACAGTAGGATTTTTTAAATTATCTGCCTGTCTGTATTTGTGTGCGTATGTGTGTGTGCATGTTCATGCCATGACACGTATGGATGCCAGAGGACCACGTTCAGGAGTTGTTCTCCTTCCACCTCAGTGGGACAGCGTCTCCCCTTGTTTCTTTCGTATGGCATGCTCCAGGTCAGGTGGCTGGTGAGCATCTCTGTGAGTCTCCTGTTTCTGCCTTCCATCTCTCCCATCTTGCCTTAGAAGTTCAGGTGTGTATCACCACATCTAGCTTTCTCTCTCGGCTCCAGAGAATGAACTCAGATCATCAACTTGCACAATATGCACCTTTCCCACTGAACTATCTCACCAGCTCTGCAGTAGAATTTTCTGTGAAACTCTAGTGAACTGATAGTAAAGTTCACCAGAGAGAGAGAATACAGGAAGTAGCCCATAAACCTTTGAAAAACTGAAATGAAATGACTTTAAGATATCAGAAGATATGCCAAGCTCTGTCAGTGGGCACTGATACAGAAGTAGGAACAGTGGGTTGAGAGAGGGGTAACGAGCAAGCGTAAGGCAGCGTGAGCACCTCACTGTGCACAGGATGCTGACTAAAATCATACTGTTGGCACCTCAATGATTTTCCACATCATTTGTTTACCACCTCCATTTAATTTCCCTTTCCGTTAGGAGTTTTGTTTCCTGCCTCATTTTTCAAGCCAGTTTTCCCCACGTGAGTTTTCTGAATGCACCTGATCCTCCACATCCCTACAGACTTGCTTATTATAAGAGAAGGAACATCTTTTCACGGTGGTTTTGCTTTAATAGCAGTGAGTTCATTTTGCTCTGCCCATTAATCAATTTCATCAGTATAGCAACTCTGTATATCCTGGTCTTTGCAGAGGAATTATTTGGCAAGGAGAAAAACTATGAGAAGCAAGCACTCAGGAACTACTTTTTATTTCAAACATCATAAAAGCATGGAATTTACATTCCAGGAATTCCAGAAGAGCTTCAGAAAAACTTCGAGAAGTTAAACTGTAACCAGAGCTGTTTCTCTCAGCTGGTGATGCTAACTCAGAAACTCCCCAGCCAGAGCCTGTGCTGTTGACTCTGCCTGCCTGTCTTCTCAAGTCCTATCCTTTCTCTCTGCTTGTGCTGTCTTTGTGGTTCGTTCCTTAGCAGACAGGACGTATACATGAGTCTGGCCACGGACAGACCTGATTCTGAATTATGGTTAAGTTACTTCCCAACTGCACTATATTTTGCAGTAATTTCTTGCATCTTTGGTACTCAGTTTCCTCTAATTTGTGAATAGTACTCACTTCTTTAGTGTTGCCCCTTGACTTAACTCATTTTAAGTAGAGGGACTGGCATATAGGAAACATTCAATATTTGTTCTCTCTATATATAACATTTTACTGTTAATTCTTAGGTTTGATTAATCCTTTGAATTGTAGAATTAATATTTTAGATAGTTTACTAATACATCACTGTTGCAGTATTCTCTTACAATCCTTTGGCCCCGTCTTCTGAGATGGTCCCTGAACATTGGGAAGAGGGCATGTGGATACAGGTGTTCAATTTGTGGTGAAGAACTCCTCCACAGACACCTTTTTTGTTTTCTTCTGCATTTGACTTGACCTTCTGTATTAGCCACCATCCACTGCACAAAGAAATGTCCCTGGTGAGATTTGAGAGCTGCACTAACTTATGGGCAGCAAGAATTTAGTAGGTAGTTTAATAGTATGTCTATTAATAGTGGTAGGTTCACCCCTGCAGCCTGTGAGCTCCCAACATGGCTTCCTGACAGACGTTTAGTTTCAGGCATGTCTCTCCTCCTGTGGCATCGGCCTTCTATTCAGTCTTCCAAAGGTGTGATGGTTTGGTTGGAACGGCCCAATAGACTCATGTGTGTGAATAGGAGTGGCACACTCTCAGGAGGTGTGGCCTTCCTGGAGAAGGTGTGGCTTGGTTGCAGGAAGTGTGTCATTGTGCTCAAGTCTCCTATGCTCAAGCTCTGTCCAATCAAGATGTGGATTTCTTAGCTCCTTCTCCAGTACCATGTCTGCTGCATGCTGCAAAATCCCACCATGAAAATAATGGACTAATCCTCTGAAACTGTAAGCCAACCCCAAATAAATGTTTTCCTTTACCAGAGTTGTCATGGTCAGGTTGTCTCTGTGCAGCAGTAGAAACCTTACTAAGATAGAAGGTTCTTTAGGAGGTAGCTTATCTGGTAGAAGACACTCTCAACAACACATAAGGCGTGTTATCCTCAGACTGGTTTTCTATCTTCAGCTTCAGCCATTATGGTGTGATTCTTCCTTCTCTCCTGAAGCCTCTTCTTTTGATTGGTCTCCCCTCTCCATTTGATGCTAAAAATAGCATACAGCCTATGGCTAAACTGTAGTGGATACACACACACACCTGCTGGAGCTCATTTATGTTGGATGTGACTTTATTAGCTGAGGCAAGGGAGGCAGGCTAGGAGGAGGCTAGGCTGAATTCTGTAATGCCCCGTGACCTTGAGTATAGAAGTAGCAAGCCTAACTGAGCTAAAGAACTAAAGTGAGACAGCGGCTTCTTTAAACCTCCAGTTATGAAGCAACAGAAAATGCAGCAAGAGGTATGGAAAGTAAGGTTGGGGATCAAGTGAGTAGTGGGGTAGAGGCAGGTAAATAGGAAGAGAGGAACGGGGGGGGGGGGGCTGGCTGAAGTCCTCGCTGGAGTGTGAAGTTTGCTTTTCATTCTCTGTGTGTAAAATCCTCTCAACTGGAGTTAGGGAGCTGTACATCTCTCTTAGCAAGATAATTGGTACGTACGTAAAGGATGTTTGCAGGAGGAAGCCCAGGTGTGATGTTATCACTATCCGTTTGAGAGGTAAGTGGCTTTTCCCCGTTTCCTGAGGCATATCTATTTAATTAAAGGCCTTTGGATAAAAGCTGTTTAAAATATGCCTTCCATTTTATCTGGACAAATAGCAACAGAAGTATAGATAATAGGATTTGTGATCAGAAGCTGGAGCATAAAACAGTCATTTTACTGATCTCATACCACTCCACATAATTAATGCTTTCAGAAAGAGCTTTAGACTGAAGAAAAACTCAGGGTGTCTAAGTACAACAATGATGGCTTGAAATCTCCTGCCACAGAAGAGTAAAATGTCAGCTCTAGCTACGACCTCAACAGAACCATTAAATAAAGTGTGTGTGAGTATGTGTATGAGAGAGAGAGAAAGAGAGAGCGTTTTCCTTTGCTATGATGAAATAGCAGAAGAATCAACTTAAAAGAGTCAGGGAATTTTCAAATACACTTGAAAGTACAGACCTGAAGACAATTAATCTCCATATACTCATTATACACATTCTATAATTATAAATTTATAACCAATTAAATTATATCGATATATTCTCCCATTTACTTCTCCCAGTTATTTTGAATCAACTGTGCTATTAGGCTACTATGTCTGGATTCCTTGAACACAGTGTTGTATTCTTTGCTGAAATTTTTCTTCTCCTTACTTAGAAGTAGGACTGAATTGGTTCCTTACCCAAGGCAAAACCAATCTCCATTTAATCCATTATTTGCTCTCACCAAAGCAGGTGGGGCAATCAGTGTGGCCTGATAGTCACTAAGTCCTTGTCTTTGGGGTAAAGCTGTGATGACTTAAAGTCAGGATCCAGGCCTGGACCTGGCTATGACCATGGATACAGACAAGGAAGAAGCTGGTTTCTGCCTTCCAAGGGAGGCAGACCAGTTTCAGTTCCTTGGTAAAGAGACAGCTAGAAAATTACCCATGAAACACTCGTTTCCCTGACAGGTACAGTTCAGTGTCATGTTATGTCTGCTGGCATGGTCCACTTTTCTCCCCTTACGTCTCATTGCTAGGTTGTTATCTTAGAAGCCTGTTCTTTTCTACTGAGAGACAGAAAGGGAGCACATCTGAAGGGAAGTGGAGGAGAGGGGAAATGGAAGAAGTAGAGGGAGGAAAACTACAACCAGCATATACTGTATGAAAAGAAGAATTTATTTTCAATAAAAGGAAAAAAAGGAATGGAAAGCCCTTCGTGAAATGACTAGCTGACCTCTGAACACTGCTTGCTGTTCCAATCGGACACACTCCAACCCCCCCGACTTTTACTGCTGTTTCTCATCATTGTTTCTTGTGCCATCATTATTATTCTTTGGGGATCCTTTTTCGGCTTGTTTATTTTAAATTCCTTGTGCGTGACCCTCTTATCTCTGTGCCCTCCTTTGTCTTTAGAGTCTGTGCTGCTTTGAAAAGCTTCTAATTAAAATGTTCTTACTTTCCTCATCATCCTCGCTCTACCTCTTTAAGCCTGCAGAGGTAGTCAGGAAGCTTCTACTTTGAACGTTTGTGCTGTTCTACCATAAGAAATGGATAATAAAGAACCGCGCCCCCTGTGGAAGGACATCACTCAGCATCCAGCACTTTCAACACAGCTGGCCAAAGGGCAGGTGAGACCACCAGACTCACTTGTGAGGACCACCAAGCAAAGCCTTTGCCATGTCACTGTTGCTTCGCCATCCTGAGAAATAACCCCAGCTATTTCTAGATGTTTCCAAAGGTATGCTTTAGTGAAAGTTACCTTCTAGCAACATCAGGTTTCCTTCCGTAGTGAGGAAGCTCCATTATTCTTCCCTCCTAGAAGGGAACATGGCCTGGCAATTGCTTTTATGCTGGGTGCACAGTTCAAGGCTGACGTGACCCACCATGCCTATATCCCTCGTGGGCATATATGTGCCTTTCAAGCAAAAAGGTCTCTCCACAGCTCATTTAGGCCAAGCTGCAGGGGAGTGTCTTCTGTCTTCCATCTTCCTTCATAGACTATTTCTGTGCTCTCAAATTCTGTGCTCTCGCTGTTTCCAAGAGCCCCACAACTATACCCCACCTCTTCCTTAAGGACCCAGAGCTAGTGAAAGCACTTACCATTTCTTCATAGCTTTCACAGGGGCTCTCAATGCTTATTCTTTAACTATGCCATCTTTACCCGCCAGCAGTTAAGTATGGTTGAGGCTCCTCCAATGTATAGCAAAATAACTTCAATTTCCTTTAGCCTAGTGGAAGAGACCCCTGCATGGAGGAGTTTCCTTTTCAGACCATGGATTAGGCACAGACCACACCCTAACACCTTTTTTCACAGAGAAAGCTTTTATTAAGCAGGGGAAGAAAAGTTAAAGTGGCTGCTTTCTGACTCAGGGAGAAAAAATAACAGCAAATGGCATGGCAGGTGTAATTTTCCAAAAGAGAAAAGGGGAGGTCTGTTTTAGAATGGGTTAGGATGTGGTGGTATATTTTGATTAGGAATGTTAATTAGGTGGATCAAAGGGAGCTTTTGATTGGGACACTTCAATACTCTGATAGCTGGACCTAGATAGCCTTAGGAGGAGGAAGTGGCCAAGTAAGGGAATAGGCTAGTGGCTAGCTTTAGGAATGTAATCTAAGGCTTTTTAGCAAGGCAGAGGGAATGGGGGAGGACAATGCCAACCAGAGCCTTGCTCACCAGGTTCCAGCTGGCTAGAATCCCTTCACCTTCCTTCTGCCCTGTATCGATTCCCCTAACCTATTTATAGACAGAAACTTTTTCAGGATTTCTATTTCCGTTTCCAGCCATTCCTCACCCAGGCAAATTGGATTTGGTCTCTTATCACTTCAGTGGAAGAGCCGCCACACACCTCACAAGCCCACATGACTAAATCTCTTTCTTATTCATTCCTTACTTGGCCACTTAACAATGTTTGAGACTGTTGGCCCGGCCTTTCTTTTTGATACCTCCTTTGCACAAGCCTCCCCTCTGGTTTGTCCTTCATTTCTCTCCATCCTTATCTCATTGCTTCCAAAGCCTGTCACTTCAGCTTCCTGAGTGTCAAATCTATAGAGCCACCTGTTCCCTGAAAATCTTGACTCAGGTAGTCAACATTCTAAACCTGAAGTTATCTTCCTCCACAACCCTGCTCTTCCTCCTCTATTTCTCCAGGTTCCCAAGCAGAAACCTACAGTCTTGTATCTCTGTCCCAGAGCCATACACAGCCAGTGACTCTCACCTGGAGCCTGGCCTCCATACTTAGCTGCAATGGTCCCTCACAAACAGGACAGCTTGATCATCTCTCTGGCTAACAACCAGGTAAGTAAACCCTGCTGACTTCCTGCTTCGTGGAGGGCGTGAGCAAAGCACACAGGCATTTTTCTTCAGCTGAGGAAACCGACACCTGTTTTCCATCCAGAAGGCTGGAGATTGATGTGTGAATAGCTGGCAACACTTGCTGTTCTGTAAAGCCAGCCCTCACCAAATCTGCCAGAATGCTGAGCACTGTTTCTCGGTACAACCCATCCTCATAACAGGGTCCAAGTACTTTGCAAAAGTACTTTTGCTGTTATGCTTATTACAAACCCTTATTCATAGGCCCTTATCCTGAGTACCATTTTCAGTCAATACAATCCGTTCTTGTGAAAAAGGTCACAGGTGCTTTGCTAAAGAGATGTGCTCTGCAAAAAAAGTTCCGGTGCAGCCATGCCTAAAGCTTTGATGTGATGATTACCACCTAGAAAACTTTTTTTTTCTAAAGTTTTACTGTGTTTAAATGTGTAGAAAACAAACCACTTGGCAAGAGACTCCAGAAGTTCTGGCTAACTAACGTCCAGCTGAACCTAAATTTCCTTTTTACCTCATCTGGATCTTCTCCCTGCCAGCTGAGCCACCTGCAGGGATGCCCACAGTTTTTCATGTAGCAGCCAGTGCCTTCTCTGTAGCTTCTACATTTTTGCTCCCTCCATTTACATCCCCAGTCAGGTGAGTTTACCCTACTCCTGAGACCCTCCTGCCTTCCCCTGGGCTGCCTTTGGACATTCTCCAGGCTGCTCCTTTGTGCTGCTGAGACACAAGCAAGAGTCATTTTGGAAGAGGAAATCTCAATTGAGAAAATGTGCCACCAGATTGGCCTGTGCCTAAGGCTTGGTGTATTTTCCTGGTTAATGATTGATGTAGGGGGCCCTGCTCACTGTGAGCTGCGCTACTTTGGGCTGGTGGTCTTGTGGGCTACAAGAAAACAGGCTGAGAAGGCCATGGAAAGCAAGCCAGTAAGCAGAATTCTTCCATGGCCTCCGCTTAAGTTCCTGCCTCCTGCCTCACTGACTTCCCTGGTAATGGAGTGTTACCCTGAAGACATATGCTGAAATAAACTCTTGCCTCATGCCTTTGTCATGTTGTTTTATGACAGCAATAGAAACTCTAACTTAAATGCCCAAATTGGAATGCTGTTTTTTCCATTATCCTTGAAGATATCTAACTTGCATTCCCTCCTTAGGAAGTCTTAGTGTGAATGTTGGAGGAAGTAAATGCAATAAAATATGTCTAAACACATCTGGTTTGGACTGAAACATGGATGATATTCAATAAATATTATTAATATATTGGACTTGGGTTATGCTACTGTATCTAAAACTTCCTGCCTGATGCTGTAAATCTTAATAAAGTAAGTACCCTAAATAATTTCATAGACCATCACCCCTGAAATGTAGAGATTTTCCTGTCCCTACAACCTACACACACACATTTCCCACCTAGGTACCTTGTGAATAACCATAGCTATCATTTTTATGGTGATTTTCTATATTCCTAGTATAAACTCAAACTTTTTATTGATTGAATAATTATCTACTTCCTGGACTATTTCTAAAGTGTGTGAGCCCTTGTCAAGCATGTGCATTTGCCTGTTTTCAGGGGAAGAGGTTCTAGAGACCTAATCCAAGGCCTCACACTTGCTTGAAAAGCATTTTACCACTAGCCAAATCCCGAATTCACGTAATCCTGCTAAAATCATGAAATACTAATAAAAATACTTTTCTGGCATATGTACTGCGTTAGTTAGGTTTTTTAATTCCTGTGAAGAGACACCATGAACACAGCCAGTCTTATAAAGGTAAACCTTAATTGTGGCTGGTTTGCAATTAGTCCATTATCATGGCAGGAAGCATGGTGGTGCATAGGCAGGCATGGTGCCAGAGAAGAAGCTGAGAGATCTACATCCAGATCAGCAAGCAGCAGAAGACTTGCCACACTGGGTGCACCTTGGGCATATTTCGACCTCAAAGGCCACACCCAGGGACACCCTTCCTTCAACAAAGTCACACTCCTTCCAACAAGGCCACACCTCCTAATAGTGTCATTACTTGCAGGCCAAGCATTCAAATGCATGCTTCTGTGGGGCCCCAGTCCTATTCAAACCACCACACACACCCAGTTCAGAGATGTAATAACTTCTAGTGTCCATGGATTCACTCCAGCCAAGTGACAACAGAATCCTGTACGTTCAACTGAAAAGCAGAGGCCAGTTATATTACATTGTCATCCATGTGGTCCTGAAACTTGTTTGGGATACCAACACTAGTTTCAGCAACCAGTCACTGTGCTTTGAAATGCCACATGCATCCAGATTAACAATAAAGTTTCAAGTTATATATTCACCCTGTGGTATGCTCAAAAGTGTTGAATAGCTGGTTTAATAACTCCCAGAGGAAAAGCCTTCTTTATGGTTTTTGCTTATTTTCACAGTGTAAATAGTCTTACTCTGATTCATGTCAGCCTGGTGTTGCCAAATTCCTGGAATTTTACCAATAACTTTAGTGAATGGTACAGCTCTGGATGCAGCTTATCAGTGTCTGTGTGGAACAGAAGAGGGAGGATGTGGGGTTTATTTCTAAGGGGAAATAAAATACATCAGGGTGTCAGAGTTAACTGCTCGTGGCTGGAGAAAAATCCTGCCACAGAGCAGTGATTTGGGGAATGGCTTGGATCACATTATTCGTTGAAATCTGTATAACCGCAGCAAGCAGAATTATCTTCCTAAAAAGCAGGACTGTGGAAAAGGGTGTTGCAGGCAGGTACCTGTGTTGTGTTCTAATCCTTCAGTTTGTGACTACATCACTATCTCAGTTAGGGTTTCCATTGCTGTGATGAAACACCATGACCACAAGCAAATTGGGATTTGATTTATTTGGTTTACACTTTTACATCCCAGTCTATCACCTAAGGAGGAAGTCAGGGCAGGAACCCGGGGACAGGAGCTGATGTAGAGGCCATGGAGGAGCACTGCTTACTGGCTTTCTACTCATGGCTTTCTCAGGTTGCTAGCTTACACCCTCAAGGGCCTCCAATCCAGAGGTGGTATCACCCACAAAGGGCTGCAACCTCACTCATCAGTCATGCCCCACAGACTTAAACACAGGCTGATACTATGAAGGCAATTTCTCAGTTGTGGTTCTCACTTCTCAGATAACACTAGTTTGTATCAAGTTGACAAAAAAAAAAAACCAAACCCAAGATGATTACCCCCATGACAAAGGAGAAGCTAAGTTACAAATGGAGCGAAGTTTGCTGGTCCGCTGATTTTAAGATAGAAGGGCATGTGTTACTGTAAAAGGGTTTGATAGAATTCAGGTTTGATTCATTGAGAAGGGCAGATGTTGCCCTGGACTATTCAAGGGACCCAGATGTAATTAAAGTGTAATAAAAAGGCAGAATAGGTGACCTAAGAGGCAAGAGTGTGAGGATGACTTGATACAATGTTCCTGGATGTGAAAATATAGGAAGAGTCCATTAGAAAAGAAATGTGGAGGAGGGCCATGGGAGAGAGAGGAGAGAGGAGGAGAGGCAGCAGAGCCACCATGGGTTAGCGTGAACAAACAGCATGGGGCTGGAAGGAGCCTGCTCTGGGGATTGGTGATGGAGAGAAACAGCCAAGATGAGAAACATGCGCAAGTATATATGGGATATTGGATGGGAAATAGCCCAGCTAGGAATTGTGAGAACAATTGGCACGGAATGTGGGGTTGAGAGGTAAAAGATAGCTTAGGAGGGTAGTTTCTGCCCAGCCCCAGAGTTACAGGCATATTAAAAACTTAAATAAATAAATAAATAAATAAATAAATAAATAAATAAATAAGAAAGAAAAAAGAAAAGCAATGTGTGCAAGCCCTGAAAGCTGGCAGACGAAAATTATTTCCTTGAGCCCCACAAAGAAACTTGTTCTATTAATATTTTGATATTACGAGGCTCATTATTTTTAGGCAATAGAGCTGTAACATGATAGATGAATGTTGTTTCAAGCCTCTGTGCTTATGATAATTTGTTATAGCAGCAAGCAGGACTTAATATAAATTAGACTATGGACACAGTACGTACTAGTCAGCATTGAGCATGCCACAGACCCACTGCACTGATTTAGCACCTCCTTCACTCAGTCTCTTAGTCAGTGTCTCCAAGCCATTGGCTCTGCAGCATTAGCTATGATTCTGCATTTCTGGTCTTAGCTGCATTGGCTATTATGATATTTGGAATCAAATCTCACTTTCCAATATAGACTGTTCTTTTTCTACCATCATGAAGCAAAGCCCATCTACCAGACACCCAGGTGAGCTACCCCACATTGTACCTTTTCTAAGGACAAGGGGACTTAGCATTGTTCCAATATAGTTCCTTTCTTATGCATTCCCACAGAGCTCACTGTGTGCTGTGTTCATGGTACTAGAGTTTATAATGAACCTTACTGCCTCCAGTGAGGAAAGCTAACCCTTCCAGAAAGAAAGAACTCTTGTTACCTATTTCTGCAGAATAAGGCAAAACAACCTCAGAATGGCACTCACAGCTCCCCAGAGTTTTGCCCCAGCCTCTTTTCCTAAGGACATTTCTGAGAATTCTTCCACTAAAGTTTAAATTCCAACTATAATGACATCTAAAGCTATTTTGCATTCCTCTGCTTTATAACTCTGATGCATTCTTTCATTTATCCACCAAAAATGTAGCATAGTTCCTATCATCTAAAAAAAAAAAAACTACGATGCAGAATGCTAAAAGGTACAAAAAAAGGTCTATCTTTTAAAGTAGGCCATTGAAGGATTCCAATGGGGAATCTGTGAAACAAAGAAATACAACAATGGAAGGAAGGGACACATTTCAGGTGGAAGGTCTGGCCTGGCTTGTACTCTTGTGGTTTCTTCTCCACCTCAGATGCAACCATAACTCAGAGAAAAGAGAATGGGAGTAAAAACTTGGATTTCAGCCACAACTAGAATTTAGTAGAGTTAATTTCTTGGTCATCTTGGCAGTGTTCTTGGCAGAACGCTGAGCCTTCATTTATTAACAAAGAAAAAAATAATGGGTAATCATCACAGAATTGCATAATGATAGAATTAGCAATGTTATGTAATCTGAAAAGTACCATATACATATGATTCCAAGTTTACTATAGAAGCCACAGAACAAGCTATTTGGCTTTAAGCCACTTTGGTATAAGGATTACTTTGAGTTTATATTGGACAGAGTCTCTACCATGGAGTAGCAGACACAGACAGTGCTCTTTGCCTTCCTTCACTTCCTGAAAGCATGACATAAATGAAGGTGACTGTGTTCCCCTTAGAAGAGGACAACACCCCTTATTATTAGACACAGAGAGTCACTGTTGAGCAACATATGGCCGGGCATAGTGGTGCAGGCCTTTAATACCAGCACTCGGGAAGCAGAGGCACATGGATTATTGTGAGTTTGAGGCCAGCTTGGTCTACAAAGACTTTTCAGGACAGCCAAGACTACACAGATAATCTCTGTCTTGAAAACAATAACAAAACAAAACAAGACAAAATAAAATACCCCCCCCCAAAAAAACAAACAACAACAATGTATAATGACCTAAGCTTCCAGAACGGTCTTTATAGCTACTGAAATGAACAACCATGAACTCCTTTTAGAAGCAAAAACATGACAAGAAACCCAGGAGAACTCATGGGGTAACTTGGCCTTTTTTTTTTTTAAACATGTTGTGAAATTAACTAATTGAATTAAAAGGATTTTAATTAACTGATTTAGCAGCTTACATTAGAAATGATCAATCTAAATGAACAATGCTTAAACAGAAAATGATAATTTTGTTTAAACTAAACCAAATGTTAGCAACTGGGTCTAGGTTGTTTCAGGAGGCAAGCTCTTTCTTCCTTGCTTGGTTTCCTTTTTCTCTGTGGCTCAGAATGAGGTTTCATGTCTCAAGATATTTTCTCCTGGATACAAAGGTTTTGCTCTCTTCTGATACATGGTAGTTTTATTTATTACTTCCAACTTCACGATGCTGTGATGGAAACCACACTTAGGATTCTAGGTTTAGTCTCCCAAAGTAGCACTATGCATGTCTGTACTTTTTGCATTGCTGGCAATGGCAGTCAGGTATCATGTCACACAACCCTGTGGCTCCAGGGCAGAACTTGACACTCAGCAGTAAACTGTATTCTAAGCTATGGTGAGTGTAGGGTGGGTATATTGAGTGCATTTTCAGCTCACAGTAAAAGCCCAAAATGACCATTACACTCCTTGTTAGGAAGGTGATCTCATCTTTATTTCTGTGGGGACCCAGCAGGAACCTCAACGGCATCTCTTCCACTGTTCACCATACCTGAGTTTGTAGCAAGGCTGCTAGCAACAGTACTCCCTGTGACAGGGACTAATAAATATAACGACTTAAGAGGTTTTAGGTAGAAAGGCATTGCTCTGAGGAAATGCAGGAAGGATCCACATGATTAGTTTAAAAACAACAGAAACGTGGAGGACAGAAGACCCCCCAGTCACTCAGGTTGTGTCAGATCTCTGAGCCTCTGGGATGGATTTGGAGTAGTTTCTCGACTGCAGGTCCAGTCTACTGACAGGTGGGAATTAGGGAATGCCCCATTAAGGGCACTTAGGGGGCATCCTGTGCACTTCAAGACTTGTAACTACATCTATGGATCTTCTCTCTGGATGCCAGGAGCCCTCTCTCTTCAGTCACAGGAACAGCGATGACCATTTCCTAGAAGAAAGAAATTATAAGCAACAAATGCAAAAGTAAATCAAAATAGAAGGGTACCATGGAGGCTCATCATTTCTATAGCAAGAGAATTATTTCTTGTGTCTCCATGGATGAATTGGATAAAGTTAGTAGAGCTCATTGAAATAAAATTTGAGGAAGCTAGGTGGCTTGCTTCTGCTAATCAGACAGGATGAAACTGGAAAGGTGGTGTGTTACTCTTGATGTCTTTATGACACCTCCTTCCTTTTCTTTTAAATCTCTAGGCCGATATGGCCTGGGAAACATTAGCTTTTAATGAGTGAATGATTTTAATGAAAGGAAAAGTTGACAATAGAATTTTTTCTCAATGGTATCATTAAGTTCATACATTACTACATTGAGCTTAGAACTTTAAAAGCATCAGTTGCATTGCTCTACATTATACTGTCATAAAATAGGAATGAACTCTCAGTGCAGATTGAACCCACACAGATAGTCTAAGATTAGAAGTAACTGTATCACCAAGTGTTCAACTTTAATTCCATGACAGGTGGCCTAAGCCTAAGAGAAAAAAAATTGAAAATAAAGTCTAGCAGATATATTTACATTAAGAAAGTTAATTTGTAAGAGGATTTTTGTCATTAAAGGATATTTCATTAATTTGATTTAGAATAAATGAGGTGAGTTCAGGTGATTCCACCCAAAACATATTTTGAAGGAGTAATGGGGAAGAAGAGATTTTTTTTTAATAAAAGGAAAAGAATTGAAGGAATGAAATAGCTACTTTTCTTGCTGCTGTCACAAACACAGTTGAAGTTAGAAAAGCTTAACTTGGCTCACAGTGTAGGGAGCACAGTCCACTCATGGCATGGAAGGCATGGTGGCAGGATTGGGAGGCAGTTGGTCACACTGGGTCCACAGTCAGAAGTCAGGAAGAGATGAATGCTTGTGCTCATCTTTTGACCTCCTTTCCAGCCAGCCCAGGCTCCCAGCCCATGGGAGGTACCCACACATTCAGGATAGCACTACCTTACTCAGTCAAACATCTTCAAAAACATACTCAGAGACACCTTTCCGCAATGAATCTAAAGCTCATCGAGTCAGTGACTACCAACCACTATAATTACACTCCTTGTCAATGTGACATTCAAACACATCATTATCTTTGTTTTAATTTTTTATTTATGCATGTGTTTGTGTGGTTACATGTATGTATGTGAGGGTGTGATGTGCATCTACATATATGGGCATACATGTGGAAGCCAGAAGGCAACGTCACGTTTCTTCTGCTCCTTCTGCCTTGTTTTTTGAGGCAGGATCTCTCACTTACCTGGAGCTAGAAAGCTCCTGTTTCCAACACTCCAGGGTTCGGATTACAGGTACCTGCCACCAAGCCCAGCGTGATCACTGTTATTGGTTGTCAACTTGACTACATCTGGAACAAACTACAATCCAGAAATGGAGGCATATCTATATTTAAAAAATTTTTGTGCTGGGTGTGGTGGTGCACACCTGTTGTCTCAGCACTCGAAGAGGCAGAGACATGTGGATCTCTGTGAGTTCGAGAGCAGCCTGGTCTACAAAGTGAGTCCAGGACAGCCAAAGCTAAACAGAGAAACCCTGACTCAAAAAACAAAACAAAAAGCTTTTTTTTTTTTTTGCTTAGTTTGAAGTAGATGAATCCATTTATAGTCCAGACCTTTGAGGCAGGAAGACACCCATCCTTAATTAAGATCTTGAAGTGGGAAGACAGACCCTTAATCTGGGCCATACCTTCTGTTGGAAGTCTATAGAAGGACATGAAAGAAGGAAGCTTTTCCTCTTTGCCTGCTTCCCCTCATCTTGCTAGCAAGTCCATTCCTTCACTGTCATTGTAGCCTGGTTCTTTGGGCTTCCAGTATATACTGAAGACCAGCTGAGAGAAGGGGAGAGAGACTTATTCTATAACTTCTGTTACTCTACAGAACTCTGACTAATACGCCCAGATTTTTATATGGATGCTCAGAGGCAAACTTAGGTGTTCATGCTTGCATGGCAAGCACTTTACTATTTGAGCCATCTCCCTTGTCAACAGCTGCATCATTTTATACTATAATACTCTACCCCATATCCTAAAGTATCATTTTATTTTAAAATGCAAAATTTATTTAGTGCACCTCTAGAAGTCCCCATAGCCTTTAACAGTTCGAACATTGTTCAAAATTCATAAGTTCAAAGTCTTTTTGGCGAATCAAGGCAATATCCTAACCATGAGTCCTTGTATAATCAAACACAAGTTACACACTTCTAAAGTTCAGTATCACAGAATAAACATTCCCATTCCAAAACTGGAACAGGGACAGAGGAAGGAAAGTTCAGATCAAAGCCCAACAGGAAAAGGCAAACATCAATAGTGTGGATTCATTTCGGCATTTGAGGCTCATGATAGAATTATGTGGACTACAAAGTGCTTGGATTGTCCTGCCCTTCCAGATGTGCTGCCTGCAGCACACATAGATCCTCTTTGAGCCAGACCCCCTTCTGAACGTAGCTTTCCTCAGCAGGTGTTCCACCGTGGCAGCGTCTCTAACATATTGGAATTGCCGCGACCTGGGCTTCACTTTAATAGCCTTATGCAGTGTACTCTCAAGATCTCTTTATGGGCCTTTTGACCCTGCCCCACATTTAATGACCTTCAGAAACCTTGGTGCAACCCCATAGGACTTTTTACACTTGTACATTTTAGACCCAGAAGACAAGTACCATGTAGACAGTGCTGCCAAATTCTGCTATTTGGGCTATTTAGCCTAGTTCACTTGAACCACACTTGCCTTGGTCTCTGAGGGAAATACTCCTTTGGCTGTTGTATTTTCATCAGACAACACTCTCACAGGCCCGCTCAGTCTAGACTCTCCTTTTCCTTGAATTCGCATTTTCACAAGTTGAGCCGTTTGATGTTTAGGCTAATGCCCTCAGGTCAACTTTCCTATTGCCTCTGTGCAAAGCAAGGAGGCTCTGTTTATTTTTGGAAAGATATTTTTGTACATATGCATGTATTCATTTCTGTGTGTGTACTCTACGTGTACGTCCGTGTCTGCCACGGCAAGTGAGTCGAAATCAAAGAACAACTAGAAGAGTTGTTCCTCCTCTTTCCACTGAGCAAGTGACAGGGACAAGGCTCAGGTCACTGGGTTTGCTGACAGGCCCCTTTACCTCGTGAACCATGTCGTGGGTCTAAAAGGTTTCATTTTAGTGGTGACACCCTCTTTAACAATTACAGCTGCTTTTTTTTTTCAATCAGTCTGCATCAATCAGTTGCTCATGCTCCTTTTCATTTTCCTGGCAAATCGCATATTTTTCATGTCTTTCTACTTCAGGTGTTGCATGTGGTCCCAGATAAACAACAGTAATCATGACACAGCCTCAATGTTAACTTGAAATTCCTGTTTCCCCCAAACAAATTAATCCATTACTCTTGATTCAGCTTCACTAAGTTCTCAGGACGTAGGCAGAACACAGCAGGATTCTTTGGCAGAACATAACATAAACAGCCTCTACTCTAGTTATGGACAGAGAGCCCTTGTGCACCTCTGAACCTCCTTACGTTGGCCTCCGCTGTCTACTTTTCTGTCAGCATTTTGGTCTTCCAAACTGCCACCAAAACGACCCGCTGAGCTCTGTTGACAAGATTCCAAGATTTCCACAGTCCTCTTGCAAACCAGTTGCGAGGACCTTAGAACAACAATGTCAAGTTTATCACATCAACCATTTCGTTCCTAGTATTGATGATTTCTATCCTCTTTCTTACCGTTGTGAGAAGTAAGGGTTTGTTTGGCTTACAGTTTGATGATACAGTTCATCATGGTGGAAACGGCATGTCGGTGAGCGTGATGTGGATGGTCACGCGGCGTCTGTATTCAGCCCGCCGCTCCCTTTTATTCAGCCTGGAATCCCAGCCCGGTGACAGTGTCATCTGAATGCAGGGTAACTCTTCTCCATTCATACAGAACTTCCCAAAGTGTGTTTCTGTGGTGATTCTACACCCTACAATGAAACTTAATCATACAGGGAATAATAGAAATGGAAAATTAAGTCTTTGTTTTTGAGATCTATAGACAGTAAAGAGCTATTAGTTTGACTGTAGAGCATCCTTTTTTCTTCACAGCAGAGGATTTCACTGTCCATTGGGAAGTTCTCTTTCCCCATTCTATATGGTTCTGTTGTCCCTATCCCTTGATCTCAAACTCAGCGTAATGTGTGCTCCTGACTTATAATGAGATGATTCTGGGATCTCAAATCTTAATAAAGTAACGTTATTAGGGTTCTTGGTCCTATAAAAAGCTCAAATGTGGGGCATGTGAGAGCGTGCCCCGAGCCATTCCGGAGCAAGAGTAAGGTTAAGACTTGTCCAAACCTCAAAAAAAATCTCATCTGGAGACTGGCAGGTGTAAAGACCACCTCTGTCACCCTTGAGGTAGTCAAGTTGACTGGTAGCAGGTTAAAACTTCCTATTTCCTTATAAGGGCTTGTCCAGCTAACACCTGGGATTCCTGCCCATGCAAATGAAACCTTCTCAGCACCTCAGCTCTAGATAATGATGTGCATGCGCCCCCAAGTCCCTACCCACTTCCCCAAGGATTATATAGCCCTTATTTATGCTCCTCAATAAAAAAGAGCTGTCTCACTGAAATCCCATCTCAAAGAAGGCTGTTTCTCCCCACACTCACTGCAGACCAAGATCCTGCTAACCCACCTGCCCATTAAGCTTCATGCCTTCCAGCTTGGCGCATAGAAGTGGGTGTCTAGACACCCTGAGGAAGAACTGGACTGGTAACGGCACTCAGTAGGCTTTTCCTTACCAGTCCTTCAAGTCTGAGAAGCCTAGTATTCATTCATTAAAATATCTTACTAATTAAACATAGTAATATTAGAGTGCATTATTTTAAAATTTCCATATCCATTGCAAGAGAGGTTCATCGGCTAGAACATAATGATGTTAATCAGTAGACATTTCAAAACACTGGCCTCAGGAGAGAAAAAAGGTCACAGCAAGCAAACAAACAAACCATATGTGCCTCTTGACTTATGGATTCCAAAATTGAGGCCTCAGAGGAACAATAAGAGCTTATGTTCCCAGAAAAAAAAAAAAGCTGTTGAGGAAACGAACATGAGAGGGAGAACAAAACCTGTTAACTGAGAAGACTGGTGAGGCTTCTTTGTGCAATGGTGGGAAGACACAACTTCATAAAGGACTAAGGTCTCTAGGGCCATGCCAAGGCCCTAGTCAAGAGTCCTTGGACAGGAGTAGCACTGTAAAGATACCATCCCCCTGGGCGAGCGCTGTGCTGTGTCACCCTCATCACCACATCTTTATTCAGCCCAGCACAACTGTCTGCTGAGCTGGAGAGCACGATAGCTTGCCCTACCATTGGCATTCCACCACAATCTAGCAGCAGGCAGAAGATCCCGCTGTGTACGGCTACAGGCTCATCCTAAACCTACCATTAGTGTAGGGCCTGTGAATTGCTCAGGTCTGAGAGTAGCACGGTGTGAGTGGCAATGCTGTTGACCGTGAAGGCTCTAATATCTTTCTGTAAGATTGGCTGGAAAGAGCTTATGGTCTACTTGATTCTTTCTGAACCAGTTAAAAAATAAAAGTACACAGTTATTCATGTAGCTCCTTCATTTTCTCCCATATTTTATATTTACATAAGATTATATTTTTAACACTAGATTGCATTATGTCTGTTCAAATTTAACTAGAAATGTGTGGTGATATATTTGTGACAATAGTGTGTAAAGATATCTCTATTGCTTTTCATGTAGCTATTTATTATTCATACACCTGGCCTGAGGTAAATAATTTTATTCCCCATCACCAGTCAGTGATAGACCTCGAATTCTTAACTGTCTCCATCTTCCATTTCTTTATATCCAACACTAATGTCCATCTTGAATATTACTAAGCTATCATGAGTATCTTATGATATTCATTGTACTTTTGTCTAAGGTAACCTTAGAATAATTCATGAGGCAAAGTTGCTGGATCAAAGGTTATATGCACTATAAAAATATTTTTAAACATGAATATTGGCAGTCCTATGAAATGTATGTATCCACTTTCATTTTCATACAGTTATATTCAACCATATTTCTCTTAGTATTGCATGTTGTAGTGTTGTTGGTTAATTTCTAGTTACAGTGACAAAATATTCAACATGAACAACTTAAAATAGAAAGGGCTGGGGTGGGAGAGATAGCTCAGTGATTAAGAGCACAAACCACTTTTGCAGAGGACCTGTATTCCCTTTCCAGAACCCACATCCGGAGGCTCACTTCTGCTGGCTAATTCTATCTCAAGGGAATCTGAGACTCTTTTCTGGCCTTCTCAGACATTGTCATCCTCTCCTCCAGACACACGTGCATCTTAAGAAAAAAATTAGAAAAGTTTTTTATTTGTTTGTTCGTTTGTTTATTGTTTGGGGCTCATTGTTCAGAGTTGTGGTCCATGTTCAGTTAGCTGTGCTGTTTTTGTGCTCTGGTGAGGCAAAGCATGATGGGTGGAATGTGGGCAGCAGAGTTGCCTACCTAGTTAAGAGCATTGAGGATAATACCTGGAACTGTCTTTTTATGGACCTGCCTTTACTAGTCTTCTCTCTCCACTTAGACCCAAATCTACTTAAGTTTCCAGAACCTTCCAACATAGCACCACCAGCTGAGACCAAGTCTTCAACACAGGAGCCAGTGGGGATATTTTATATGCAAAGAATTGTGCTATCTTTTTAAAATCTTTGCTAATCTGGTACATGAAAACGGTGTAATTTATTTTAAAACAGTACTTGCCTTCACAATGACCAAGACTCCTCATGTTTTCTTTGTTCCCAGTTAGCAGAACAATGAAAATATTTTTAAAAATTTCTCATCGAATGTCTAGCTGATGGCATTAAATTGGTCTGAAAATGACAAGTGGAATTTGGTGCCAGGGAAAATATAAACATAAATATTTTAGCGGAGCCGTCATGGCGCATACTGAGAATGGCCTGTGCTGGACCCGAGTCATGCTGATGTCCGTGGTCCAGGCTGCCTCTGAGGGCCTTGTTTGGGGCCACGGTCTTACTTCAGCCCAGAGCCTCTGTGGTCTGTGCTGTTGTCAGAAACCACGTGGGGCTGAGATCTGCTGACTGGGGAGAACAAAGGGGCTACTCTTGCTGTGGTATCGATTATGCACAAATGCACAGTTGAGAGGGAGGGAATGGAAGGCTACTGTGACAACCCCTAACCTCGGACCTAACCCCAACCTCCACAAAAAAATGTAACAGCCTAAACAGGAAGCCACTGAAGAGAATTCAGTGTGGTGGATGCTGAAGTGTAGTTCTCCACAACTGATGGCTTCCAGGGATGCAGGGTCAAGGACTCAGTTCTTCTTAAGGGGTAGGCCACTGAGAGTTTGACCATGCTCCAGTGAGTATAGAGATAACACAATTTATAAAATTATTTTTTTTTATTTTTACTTTTTTGGGGGGAGGGGTTGTGGAAATCACAAGGGTCGGGTTGGACAGGGAAAGACTGGGAAGTGATTGTGATCATGAGTGCATGATGTGAAAATTCCATATAATCAATAAAAGTGTTACATTGAAAAAATATAAAACCTTTTCACAGAAATATATTTGTCTTGGGATAACTAGTTCTGAGTGATTCTGGATTCTTATATACAGGATCAATTAGCTGCAAAATGTACCTGCAGCTGTGGAAGCCAGTTGAGGTGCTGATAAGAGTTGTGTTTTGTTTGTTTGTTTGTTTTGTTTTTTGTAATTTCTTCTTCAAGACTAGAGACTGTCAGCCAAACACGAATTCCAGTTTTCTCACAATTAATATTGATCTTTTCTCTGCAGAAGTCGAGCTATCAGAACTATGGCTCATTGATCATTTAATCCTCATGCAGAAGACCGTGGCACTGGCTCAAAGCCTGACACCTCCTCTCTCCCTGTGAGAAGAGTGGCTGGGACAGGTGTTCACTCGGCCGTTGAAGAAGGAACACTGACACATGCACCATCATGTGGTAGCTTGAAAGTGAAATCTTAAATGTCTACAGACAATTCTGACTCTCTCAGATTCTCATAAAGCTGTTACTATAGAGCTTGTAGGAAACTTTGAGATAACATATTGTGGTATGTTATATCTTGTTCCATGGCAAGTGTATGATACATAGATTCAGATTAAAAATGGCACAAAAATGTAAGGAGTGTAAGAAGAAAACTGAAAAACAGGTGCTTTAAACTCAGCAAAATGCTCGGCGAGTTAGTTGGAAAAGTGAAACAAGGTACTTTAGCCTAAGACCCCAGTCCTTCATATGCCACGGCGGAGAGGGGGCAGCTCTCAGGGTTCTTGGCTCCTCTAGTTTAGTACATGTTCTCTTGTTAAACTTTCTAGCCACCCAGGTGTCCACACTTTTTTAAATCTTGAGGCTCTGATCAAAGGACCCACCCTACCCTTGGAGGGACAGGCTAAGCTTCCAAGTGAGGACAAGTGGAAGCTGGAATCTGAATGCAGAGCATGAAGACCATATGGATGGCGACCAGCAACGGGGCCACCCTTTCCTGATTACTGTACTGTCAGTTTTCTCTGCTCTCTGGATTGTCTCTAAATCTTGCTGACTTCCTAGCCTGGTTATCTAGAGGTGCCACCCATCAATCTTCAAGCTCCCATAACCTTCCATGAAATTCCCCTTTGCTCGGTTTTAGAGAAGTAATTTCTTTTGCTTGCAACTGAAGGACTTGGGCTTAATTTTTCTCCTTCAGCCTGTCTCTCATAATATCACTAGATTGGAACAGAAGCAGTCTCTCTTTACATTGAGTACAATGCTCAATATATTCTAATATTAAAGAAATAATAAAAGGCAAGTCCAGTTGTAGAACAAATGACTAGCGTTCTGAAGAAGAACGGCTTTTAGGAAGCATTCTTCTAGCTCTTCCCCTCCCCTCTCCTCTCCTCTTTTCTTCCTTCTACTCCCTACCCTCTTCCTCCCTCCTCCTTCCTCTCTTCTTCCACTCTGACCTTTTTCAGAAGAAAAAGAAGGCCCCAAGATGGTCTCAAACTTCTGGTTCCCTTGCCTCAACTTTACAAGTGCTGAATTATAGTGTGTGTCACCATGCCCCATTCCACCTATTTTCTTAACAAGAATGAAGACAATATTTAATGGTTTTGGGGAGAGATTGTATCTAGAATCTCTTTAAACTTAGAATCTAAAAAATATGCTCATGCTGAGTTTTGGTAGCTATGCAATAAACATTGACTGTCTTATAGAAATAAAAAGCTTTAGAAATACTGCTAAGTAAGCACACGAGCAGTCACTTATGGAAAATTGCCTTCTTTGAACCATACATTTTACTATGCATTTACACGCACTTTCTTATTAAACCTTTAACACATATGTGCCAGTAAGCAACATTTATCAAGACAATGATGGATGGGGGGCATTAGTTATCCAGCGAGGTGGCAAGCAACGCTCCCTTATCACACATGTGGTGAGCTGGTGGCATGAAGAGCCCTTTCCTGTGCGTGTGTATGTTACTCTTGCTTCCACTATTCAATTATATTTAACTATACTTTCTCCTTATTCTAAACAGAGATTCCAGTCACTTTAGCTGGTTGAAAGTCCTCAATGTGGTTCCTGTAGTGAGGAATACCTTATGCCTTTTAAGAGAGTGCTTTACTTTTTAAAAATACGTTAAAAGGCACAGCATACAAATGCTTATTGCAATGCTTGATCATTGTGTGCACACTGCCTTCTAAGTTTATTATTATTTTAATACATTTTAAATTAAGATATAATTGTATCATTTCCTCCTTCCTCCCTCTAACCCTTTGCATGTCACTCTCACTCTCAAATTGTAGCCTTTTTTCTTTGATTATCATTACACATCTAATATATATGCACATCTATCAATACAACCTGCCATGACGGTAGAGGCAAAGGAAAGACTCTAAGAGCCAGAAAACCAGAAGTCTGCCGTTCTTGGAAATGGCTTCATAAACAAGCCCTTCAGAACAACGACACTATCAGTAAACACGCTAGGGCTCAAGGGAGGGTGTATTATCTCTTGACACCATTATGAATATTTTGGGGTTCAAAATGCTTTAACATTTGATCTTCCAGCATACAATGAAAAAGCAGTTGCTTATGAAATATCTCGGAGACTAGCACTAACCCTCTTTGCCATCAGCTGTAATTCTTTTCTCTGCACCTACTCTGATGTCCAAGAGTGTTGAATCGGCATCCTGGAGTCCAGTATGGAAAATTGTGGGATAAAAGCATCGAGACAGACAGGTCTCAGGAGGCCAAAGACATCTTAAAGTTTTGTGGATCTAAAAATGGAAAACGGTTGCTGAGCCATTGGTTTGAGAATAATGTCAAGAACTCAAAACTGACTGAGGCCTCTCTGCCTATGTCCAGTGTGTGGAAAAACATAAACATTACCATCTTGTGAAATTCTGGTTATTTCTGCGGTAGCTTAAGTCCCTCACGTCTACTAAGTATTTCTCTCCAATTTCTAGGCTACCATTCTTGCATAACTTCACAGGAGATCAAGGTTTCCAATTCAAAGACGCAATATTGTTTATTAAAATTCTTCATTTTCCTTAAAAGGGAGAAAAGACACAGTGAGCAGCAAGTATGCCAACCTTACTAATTCAACAGTGGTGTCAATGGTTTTATTGCTGGTTAGCGGTAATCAAATATTCTTCCTCTTCAGGTTCAGGGCTCCAGTCCACCTGTGCCCAAGGTGGCTTCTTAAGTTGCTCCACACTTGTCCACAAAGGTGTGTTGCCATGAATTCTCAGGAGGCCCCAGCAGATGCATTCTGGGCTAGCGCATCTGAACAAGTCAGCCGGTTCAGGGACAGGGAGTTGCGCTCCGGGAAGGGGCTGAGGGAGGTGGCACCTGCAGGCTCAGTGCTTCCGGCCTCGGGATTGCCAGGACGGGGATGCAGGGTTGCAGCCCTGTGCACGGCTGCAGAGGCCTGCGGGAGCTGCATGCCAAGCGTGTGAGCCGCGGCGGTCGGCTCGGGTGCGGGAGCGCGGAGACGGGGACTTCCGGGGAGCGCGCGTGTCGCGGGTGGCCGCGGCGGGGCGGGAGCGAGCAGCGCCGGGAGGGCGGAGCGGCTGCGGGGGGTGGCAGAGGCCGGCGGCTGGGAGGGGAGCGCCGGCCGGGCTGCACGGGGCTGGCTGGCTGGCGGAGCCCTTCCGCGGACACGGTTTCCCCGCGGGAGATCGGGAGCGCGCGGAGGAGCGCGCACAGCCAGGAGCGCGCGAGCATCACTGCTGCAGCCCCGGCCGGGCAGACGGGCTCTGCTGCAGTTTCCCCGAGCCCAGGAGACAGCCAGGTGCCCCCCGGCCCCCTTGGGTAGAAAGCTCAGAAGACTGCTCCCGCCGGCATCGGGTAAGCCAGTCTCTCTCCTTGTGACGGGCTCGGAATTAGTGCCTGCAGACCCAAGGGAGAGGGTGGGAGGCTGCGGATGCACCAGACCCAGGAAGACCTGGAGTTGCATTTCAGGGGATGCAGCCTCTGCTGGCGTCGTCTAGCGGGAGCAATTACTACTCCGGTTACTTATTCTACCAACCTAGAGTTGCAATCCCCTCCCCCAATCCGGTAAGCACTATGCTTCCTGGTTACCAAGGAGACTTGTTTAAACATCAGCCTTGGGACGTATATTGGAAGACATGGTTCCTTAAATCCTATTTATTTTGATTTTTTAAAAATAGTATGAATATTGAGGACTTTGTGGCAACTTGATAGTCGTTAATTTGGATTCAGACAATGGTTTAATTCAACTTAAAAAAAAGTGACTATGTACTGTGTACCATATGCGTTTTTTATTTTTTTTAAGGCCCGTCAGATGAGTTTTTCAGAGGATTGTGCCTTGCATTACAATTTACTCCCATTTTGGTCATCTTAAAATAAATCCAATTTGAAAGCTGCCCTTTCCCCTTATTTCCAGGTCTGTTTTGCATTTTACTTGTATTAAATTAGCAGATGATTTTATTGTGGCACCCACACCAGGAAGCTCGTCTGTTGTAAACTGGCCAGAACAGGAACAGTGCTTTGTGAATTTCTAAGGGTATAGATGGCATTTGGGACACACAGCCTTTCTGACATTTCTGTGCTTATTGCAGCGTTATTTAGGAGTAGTTTTCATCACCTCTGCCCATTTATGAAATTCCATCTTCGAACTTAATTGATTTATTAGAAGTTGTAGCTCCATCTTGTTGATGGAGATAGATATAAAATGCTTGCCCTGCCATACTGTCCCAGAACCTCAGCTTTCAGAGGTCATGTTAAGATTTTATATTCTTCTGAAGTAAAGGAAGTATCCTTTCCTGAAAGGAGGCCCATGAAAGACACCAGAAACCTGATCTCACAGGAGCCCTAATACCTGGACTGACTAGGGTGAATTTTTTTCTTTTTTCTCCTTGTTTAGTGGGTGAACCTGAAGAGCTCGACAGTGCAGTAATTATACTTTGCACTATTTTCATTCTTTCATTACACATAGAATGGCTTAGTAAAGAACCAATGGCAATCAACAATTCATTTTGCTCTCTTTGGATATCCATCCGTTTTCCACCTCTGTTTAAGTGGGGTAAAGGAAACAGATGACATTCTTTAACTTAGATCTTGAACTGTGTCAAACAACATAGTAACATGAGGAAGAGGAAGCCAGATAATGACAGATAATAGGCAGAGGGGTTATGAGGCTCACAGAGCACTAGGAAATGTGTGATGATGGAGAACAGTTGACATTATAGTCTAGAAAGCACTTTCTGTTCATTTCTTTCTGGCTTCTCCTCTCAGTCACTGTCAAGTCAAACAACTGCTCTTACTGTGTAGCCTAGGGATTCAAAATTCAAACCTTGTAGAAGGTCAGAGCTGAAAGTCTCGGGATCTTGTGTGTGTGTGTGTGTGTGTCTGTGTGTGTAAGTACCCTTATTTAAAAGAAAGAAATCTGTGAGAATCACATTAAAAATATGTCTGAGTCATCTGTGTCCTGATGGTTCACAGTCGTTAACTACTGGGGTCTTATCCAATTCTGTGATGTGAATTTGTTATGAAAGTGACTAAGGCATTTTAAAATCTTTAGTAAATGTTTTCCATCCATTCTTTTCCTTTGTTTGTTTGTTTTTCTTTTGTTTGTTTTGTTTTTGAAACCGGGTAACTCTACATAGCCCTGGCTGTCCTAGAACTCACTATGTAGGGCAAGCTGACCTTGAACACATCCACTTGCTTCCTGAGTGCTGAAATCAAAGGTGTGTACCAATACACCCAACCAGCAGGTTCAGGTTTATTTCTGAGGTTTCCTGTACCTCTCTCCTGTAGTCAGAGAAGAAAAGGAGTATAAAGTGCTAGTCAGGTGGTGTTGGCACACACCTTTAATCATTACTTGGGAGGCAGAGGCAGGCAGATCTCTGAGTTTGAGGTCAGCCTGGTCTACAAAATGAGTTTCAGAACAGTCAAGGTTGCACAGAGAAAACTCTGTCTCAAAAAAACAAAAAAGTCCTCTCACGGTGGCAATTTTGAATGTATTGAAATAAAAGCATTTATAGTTTGAAATTTAAGTCTTTGTTGATACAGGGCTAAGGGGCATATAAAAAGTCAGTTGAATGTGATTGGCCCTCTGTAACTATAGGTTTCATGAACCAACTGCAGATCAAAATTATTTGGAAAGAAATTATGTCTGTAGGAACATGTGAGACTTTCATTCCTTGTCAATAACAGCTGTTTATATGGCATTGTGTTATGTGTATGGTGTATAGATGTAGGGGTCTTCCTCTCTCACCCCCCCCACCATATTTTTTGAGGTAAGGTATGTCACTGACCTTGAAGTGCACCAATTCAGAAAGGCTAGCTACATGGCAAGCCCCAGGAGCCTCCTATGATACCCAACTCCCCAGTGGGATTATGAGTGTGCTGCTGGGACCCTTTGTTTGTTTGTTTGTTTGTTTGTTTGATTGATTGTTTTTACACAGGTGTTCAGATTCTGGATTCAAGTCCTCATGCTTGTACAAAGCAAGCATTTACTTACTGACTGGCCCTTGTCCCAAGCCCTTCAGATAAAGATTTCAATGTTTGGTGTATTTTTGATAAAGTTGCATTCCATCTGTGGAACAAGTAAGGAGAAATTTGATTACATATTGGCCTCTTGAATAGCTATGTTCAAATATATAAGGAAACCGTTCGAGACAAATGAGTGCCTATTTTGATCCCAGTTGGATCATTATTTTTTCAGGGTACTTGAATGGAGACCTGAAAGATGAGTGATAGTCTGTGGACATTACACTTGAATTAAAGTGCTGCACCAGTGACTGGGTCTGAGAGTGGCTGAATGATGGTACAAGCTAACAGGATGGAATAAAATAGAAAATGCCGCTTAAAGCTAGAGTCTTGCAACATGGGGCAGGGATTCAATTTTAGTTGGGGGGGGGGACTTTAATTCCCGCAATAGACAGTATAAGCCCATATGGTCAGTTTGCCTTCGTAGATGCTTTTGTCAAGTAAAGGAAATTTATTATGAGCTAATCTCACAAAGAGCCTCTTAGTAAGCTAGGCTTTTTGGTGACAGTGGAGATAGTGCTCTTATTGCAACATTTCTTCCAGTTTGCAGAGTCTGTTTCAGAACATCTTAAATCTCTTTACTGGGAATTAACAGATAGAATTAATTACGCTCGTCTTTTTCCTGGTCTTGGCATTTCTAACTGGGGTTCTTTATTCCCAGACCTACCTTGCTAAAGTCATTCGTTACCTAAAATTTGCTGAGCAGGAGAAAGCACATCCTTTTCCCTTATTATTACTATTTGTTGTTGCTGTTATTGTTCCTGCTCGGTTTCATAGGCACACTGCAGTGAACTGATGATTTAATTTAATTTTGGCTTGTACATATGGCACTATAAATTTTGGAGACGTTTTTAAAAAAATGTATAATAAAGTAACAGTTTTACCAACTCGACTTGGAAGCACATTAGCTCTGCATATGGAGAAAGCATCAGGAGATATACATCTGTCTAAAATAGCTTTTTCCTTCATAACGTTGAAATCCCCAGCCCAATAAGACTGTTTTTAAGTGAAGAAGAAAATCTTTGGCAGTTTTATGGATCCTTAATGTTCTTCTCTATGTATTTATTTGAGGCATAATACATTCTGCTCTCCATCTAAGATGAGCCAGTCCCAGTAACTAAGAAGCAGGATCAGCCCTCAGCCCCACCCCGTCAGAACAACCGATCTGACGTGCAGGATATTGATGGAGTGAGTAGTCCCACCCTAGCTGATTGCTTCAGTGGGAACACGTTTGATGCTGATGGCACAGACAATAAGAGCGGTGGAGGAGGCATCCTGCAATTTTTTATGACAAATTCTGATACCTCATTTAAAGTCATTACGTGGAAGCTGTATTATTTATTATTTTAGTCTTACTATTGAAAGTGCAAGGCAGATGATACAACCAGAACATGGTCTTAGAGCCTGGATTTGAACACTAAATCTGATACTTTTTGGCTCTGTGATTCACAATCAAGTGATAGTCCTTCTGGGTCTCATTTCTGCATTTATACTGGGATTTCTGTCACTCACATTATAGGTAATGCTAATCTGTTTCCTTCCTTCCTGCCTGCCTGCTTTCCTTCTTTCCTTTCTTTCTCCTATAATGGAATGTTGGAGAGTAATAATGTACACAGTATGGTGGTTTTTTTTTTTTTCATTAACGGTTTTAGGGATTAGGAAGTCCAACAGCCTGGTACCAAAATCCAGTGAGGCCCTTCCCACTGTGTCCTGTCATGGCTGAGGTCATCACATGGTGTGGCCGAGCAAGCACAATAGTTCCAGGGTCTCTTCTGGTGGCTTTTTTTTTTTTTTAAATAAGACTGCTAATGTGGTTATGGGGTTCCTCATCTTAAAATCTCATTTTACCCTAATTTTCTCCCAAAAGTCCCACCCCAAGGTGCTTTAAGGATTATATTCCTAACAGTTGAATCTAAATAACACTCTGGAAGCACATCACAGAGCTATCACCAAATTATAAAGTGTGCAGTGAAATGTCCAACACGGTCCCTGGTGCACAATAAAAACCAAGTACTTCTCAACTCTTTCCCTCTCCCAATGCCTTCCTCCACCCTGCAGATTCATGTGAATACTCTCAAATTCCATGCTCCTTGTAAGAATTGCCTCTCCTGGGGAGAGGAACAAGTCACCAGGCTTTGCTTGGGTGGGCTCTCCCAGAGACCTCCTAGGGAAAGGAGCAAGTCCTGGGTTAAAGGTGTTGTCCTCGCTAACAGAGTGATGCGACTTGCCCATCTGGTCTGTTGTGCAGTTGCTAGGGCTACATCTCCCTGAGAAAAGGAGGGGAGGTCAGGTTTCTTTTCAGTGGGTATCACTAGGGGACTCTGTTGCAAGAGCTCTTGATGGGTCCTTATCTGAAAAAAAAAAAAAAAAAAAAAGGACACAGAAATACCTGGCAGGCATAGTTGTCCTTCCGCCACTCAGATTCTGGTTGTTTACATTTTTCTAGGCAACTAGAGATTTCCTTTCATGCCGAATTATGTAAAATTTATGAAAAGGTCAAAAAACTTTCCAACTCAAAGAAGAAAAATCCTCAAGTTTTCTTTCAAGTCTTGGTATTACTCTCTTCCCACAGAGAACACTTTCTGGTTAGGTCTCCCTTTCTCTCTGCTTTTCTTCCCAGCCCCTCAGCCAGGAATCCTTCGTGGCCACAGCACATGGGTCCTGCTCACCTAGACATGCAAATGGGGCTAGTGTGCCTTGCCTTCCCAAGGTTATTGCCCCATTTGGGGCTTTGAGGACAGTGGGATCAGCTAGCATAGCACGCTGGCGACTCTTGTAGTGATTTGCCGAGAACATTTGAAGGAAGTTACCCTTCGTGATACATTTTAGGAACCCACAGGCCAAGCCAAGTTCTGTTTTCATCACTCGGTGGACTGTGGAAAGATGATTTCTTGTGCCACCTGTGCTCTGCCTGTATCTGGCATGCATGTGTGCATGTACTCATTTATTTCAGGCTTTTACAAGTGTTACAGTTTCATTCATACATGTTTTGGGGAGTTTTTAAGTAACAGTTTATGTACCTAAAATAAGTGAAATTTGTTAGTGATAAGACTGATTCTTTGGGGCTGGGGATGTTGATGAGTTATTAGAATGCTTGTCTATCATACTTGATGCCCTGGATTCAATTCCAATACCACCTAAATAGGGTGTGGTGTCTGCCTGTAATCCCAGCACTCCAGAGGTGGGATAGCAGATGTTCAAGATCATCCTTGGCTATGTAGTGATTTTGAGACCATTTGGGACACATAGGCCTTGTTTCAAAGTTAAAGGGACTAGAGAGATGGCTCAGTGTTTTAAAGTACCCATTTCTCTTCCAGAGGACCTGAGTTTGCTTCATAGCACCCACAGAGCAGATCACAACTGTCTGTAACATGTAGCACTAAACTCAGGGGATTTTGGCCTCTGAGGGCACCAGACCTACACCTGGTACATATACATACATGGAGATAAAACACTCAAACTCATAAAGTTTAAAAGTTAAATAAACAACTTTTGACAAAGAAAAATTTTATGGTTTCTTTGCAGATCAAGATGTTTCTTTGAGACATGGTCTCATTATGTAGCCCAGGCTGACCTGGAACTCACTATGTGCACCAGGCTGACCCAGAACTCACAGAGATCCACCTGCCTCTGCCTTCCTAGTGCTGGGTTTAAAGGTGTACACAATAATGCCTGGCAAGAAAAAGGTTTTTAAAGTTATGTAGCATATGTTAATCATGGTGGGGTGAGGATTGTGGTTAAGATTAGGGCTAAGAAGACAGGAGTATGGGTCATCTGCTTATGTCAAATACACCAACTACCAACATTATTAAATGGTATTAGTAAGGGAAAAGCCTACTGTAAATGTGAAAATAGTGAGTTTGTTTTCAGCTTCTCTCTAGGAGAGCTATGGTTATTGCTTTGGAAATTTAGGTTTAAAATTGAGGTATAGATCTGATCTGAAGAAATTAATTTTGGTTGAGTTTCTCTTTGAAACTTGCTTCCTCACTTACTCTTTTTGTTGTTTTGTGAAAGGTGACTTGAAAGTGCAGTTCTCAGCATAGGCCGTGATATCAGTGTAACCAAGTAACCCCTTAGCCTTGTGCACTCTCTAGCCTCTTCTAGTTTGCTGTCCTGATAGGACTGTTTTTTTTTTTTTCTTTTCTTTTCTTTTTCTTTTTACTTTATTTTGAGATTTCAAAGCCCAAGTAATTTTGGGTTTCTCATCTACAATCTGATTTTATTTGGGCACGGCTTATTGGCATTGGCTTTAACTCACGGCAGTTTCTCATTTCTTGAGGGTCTTTACTGTCAGCTACAGATGGGGTTTCTTCATCGATGAAATGCCATCTGAGAAACTCACAACACAGTCTGAGCTTTTTCTATAGAGCGTTTAACTTGGCTTTTTACTAAAATTCTAATTTGTGAGTCTTAGTATCATGGTACTACTTTCTGATAAATGTCTTTTTTTTCTGACCTCATAATCCTTCCCAGAGTCATGGGGTTCTTTCTAATTCTGTTTCATGTTATTCTGTCAGGACTGGCCAGTTTGCAGTTCATTTGTTGCTGGACTGTCAAGGTTTCTGCAGTGCAGGACCATAGTTAATGAGGCATTTGGTTTAAGGCTTTCCACTCTGTGGTTGCTTGGGTTCCTGGACAAAGTCCACGGGTCCCTGCTGCTCCTGTTGTTTGGAGGGCAGAGGAAGGCTTGGGTGGGCACAGTTGGGTTAGTGTGGAGAGCAAGATAAGCTCACTCTGCCAGGAGAGTTGGGACACACCCTCTGCTGCTGGCTCTTTGCTGGAATAAGAGGTGTGCTGCTTTCCCACTATTACTTATAGGAACCGATTTATATGTTCTCTTTATGTTAAAAAGTGCTCTGGTAACTTCTGACTGGCCATTGCTGTGTGTTTGCCACTATTCTACAGACAAGTCCAGTGTGAAGTTTGGGACCAGGCTGACCTTCAGAATGATCCATTAGCTGTTTTAAAGCAAGGTCCCTACATCCCCTGTATGCACTGTGTTAGAATCTGTGCTGGTATAGAATTGGTTGTGTCCTGAAAACACTTCACGTGGGTCTGTGAGGAGTTCTAACTTGGGAGCCATTGTTGGGCACATCGAATTGCACTCGCGCAGGTTCTGTCTTTATTGTTTGAGAATTTCACACATGTACAGCAAATGTTTTGAAGAAGTCTGCCCGTCATTCCTTCCCCTCCAGTGCCTCCTGTCCCCTGCCCACTTTTCCTTCCCAATGTTATGTGCCATTTTTGTTTTGTTTCAAGCCACCAAGTCCACTTTGTACTACTTGTATGTTCTTGGGTGTAGGCCCGTCCACTGGAGTCTGACTATTCCGGGGTCCTGCATTCTTGAAGGAATCTGCCTCTCCCTCTTTCCTAGCAGTTATCAACTCCCAGTAGCCCTCTGCCAGCAGTAGGACTTCATGATCACCTCTGCCACCCATCCTGAGATTTTGGGTGGCTTCAGCTGGTGCAGGGCCTGCGGACACTCTTGTTTCTTACTCCTGCTGCTCCAGGATCGCCCCTACTACCAGATCTGTCTCTTTATTTTCTGGTCATTCAGACTCGTAGCAGCAGCAGCAGCAACAACAAAATGCTCTAAGCTGGGCACACAGCTCCCTGGGTGCTCAGGCAGCCAGTGCTAACCAGGTGCCCTATGGGGTCTGAAGTCATGATGTGTCATTAACATCGTCACTATGAAACAGGTTTTAGTTCTGTACTCATATTTCTGAACAACTTAGCAGATAGATTGCTACAGAGAGCATTCATGTAAATATCATTATGTTATGTGGATGGTGATTAGATTGGTTTTTAAGACACAACGTTTCTGTGTGAGCTAAAATCAAATGGCTTTTATTCTGTTTCTATTTTGGTTTTATTGCATGGATGGTGATTACATAGCATTACATAAGCTGGAGAGTGTTATCTCTGCAGTGGATGAAATGCTGTGAGTCATTGATTAACAGGTAGGTTGTGAAGTGCTGGGGGAATAGGGTAGGTACAGCAGCATCTTTGGGAGCAGTCTCCTGTTTTCAGATTGCAGTTTGCTTTTTATTTTACAGAAGCCTCAAACCATATGTTTTAAATAGTCACATTTGAGGAGATAATTATTAAGCACTGAGATACAGTTAAGGAAAAAAAAAAAAGAATCTTTGCCATTAGCCCACCCATGAAAGGTGGGCTAATGCATTTCATACATTTCATACATTCACAGAAATTATCAAGGGTATAATTGATGAGACATTGGCAAATGGAAATTTCTAGAAGTCATTTTTATTATTATTGTTCTGAGTGTGGCTATGTGAGGAGAGAGCGGATGTCACAAGTGTATGTCTGTCCCTGGGGACTGAATCATTATTCCAACTATTGGGTGGACTTTCATTGTATTAAGTACAAACAAGTTCAATTCATCTCACAGGAAAGTTTTAATACTGTTTTTGTTGTTGTTGTTGTTGCTTCCTTGTTTTGTTTTTTAATTGAGGAAAAATATTTTGACAGGAGGAACGCCGTTTCTGACCTGGAATTGTTTTTATTTAAGTTGCTTTTCCATTCTAGAATGTCAGGTAAAATGGCATGTATGGAGCTTAGGCTGGGTTTTTCGATTTGTGGCAAGGACAGCAGAAGGAGAAATAAAGAGACAAAGATGAGAACAGAAGAGTAACCGTGAAACATCATTTACATCAGTGATTTCAAGGCTGCTTTCTCATTAGGTGATCAACAGCAACCATTCTGCTCAAATCATCTTTTTGGCCATCTGGGCCAAATTATAGGAAGTAATATCCAGGGGCACAGCTGCTGAGTCTAATGTGTGTTTCTAACTTGTGCATGGATAATAATGACCACACAGGGCCCAGTAGCCTAATGCACTGAATAAATGAGAGAGAATGGAACACAGGACTACACTTGGAAGTGCAAGAAAGGATTCTATTTTACATCATGAGACTGCTGGAGGTGTGATCCAAACTAACAGAAAGGGATGCCATTTTAGCCTTCATGTCTTCATAGTGTCTTTCTCCTGAGATACAATTCACAAAACAGATGAAGCTTGAATCTGGCCCTCTTTATGGAGCTGCTTGAAGTGTCCCTCTGTGGATTTCACTCATATTATTCCACCATTCAGTAAGCCCTTTCCCAGCTTCCCAACTCCCTTTAAGAGACTTGCTGAGGGATGAGAAGCCGCCATTTGGTGTCACTGCATGTTTATTTGAGGGTTATGACCCAGCGGGGAGACCTTTCCAGGCACATTAAGTCTAATGTCATTATAAATACAAGGAGTTATAAGAAAGTAAGGGACTTAGCAGTCCCATGAGAAAAAGGAAGGCTAAGAAGCAAGGAATTAAGGGGGTGTTTCTAAATTTTGCATGGCCATTCATTTCTCTAAAGCACTTAATGATTGTGTCAGCAGGAAACTTACTCTATAGGGAAAGTGCTCTTGTTTTTTGTTTTTGAGACAAGATCTTACTGTGTAGCTCTAGATGGCTTGGAACTATTTGCGTAGATCAGGTTGGCCTGGAACTCACAGGGATCTGCCTGTCTTTGCCCCCTTAATGTTGGGATCAAAGGTGTGAGCTACTATGCTTAGCTCATAAAGGTGGTATTTAAAAGAAACACACCAAAATTAACCGACATCTTAGTGGCAAAATTTGTTGTACTTGCTTTAGATTTCCTTTTACTACAAATCCACACTTTGTCAGCTCTTTCCCGTCTTTGGGGGGTTAGGCCCCACACCTAGAATAATCCTTGTGAGTTTTTGCTTTTTTCTCTTATTATTTCCATCCTACATCCTACAATTTGAGCAGGCACTTCTCTCGGCATGTACACGGAACCTAACCATTTATCATGGCTTCCTTCCACAATCCCTTGTCCTCAGGAAGCATCCTCATCACTTGCTGAAATGGAAAATCCCCTCGGCCTTCCATCTACTCTTCTCAATAGCAGCCAAAGTGATCTCTGATACCCAAATTAAATTTTGTTATTTTATTGTCAAAAACTGTAACAGATCCTATCCCAAGAGCTGGTATTACCTATGTTATTTGTCCCTTGCTTCTCTGCTAACCTCATCATCTCCCTGGGAACCTGCGCACCACAGTGCAAAGTTTTCTCATCTTGCAGCACTAGCTGTCATCTGTCCACCCCTGGGCTCAACACCTCACCCTCAGGTCTCTGCTCAAATGTCATTTTCTATTTAAATTTTCAGCCTTTCCACCTCCCCATCCCTCTGCTCTGGATTAATCTTTCTGTTTACTTTTCCTCACAACTTTTAACACTTAAAAACAGGCTCATGGTTTTATATGCTCCAAAGCACCTCTATTGTACATACTTCAGTTCAGCAATTCTCAGCAAACATGTCAAGCTGTGTAGCTGTTACCAGGATCCAGTTTGGGATCTACAGCTTCTTTACAGCCCGTTGGCTTTATGTTTCATCCTTGCTGGCAGTGTGCCTCATTGGAATGGCTGTGAAGCAACTGGTAAAGGAGAGATTGGTTGTTCCGACCACTGGTTATCATAGGAGAATGCCTGATTTCATAGAACCCTAGAATTCCTCTTTTATGTTCTGTACCGTGATCATGTGGTTGAAGTACAATTTTGTGCATAAATTTCATTGTTCAGTGTCTGGTAAAAATTGTCACCTGGTAAGTAAAGTTTTCCCACTAGTGTTCTAGTTCTTCCAAAATAAAACAGGGCATGACCGGGGTGCTAATGAATCATCACAGGAGAGACTTCATCCTTCTGGCTATCCGTATATGGGTGGTCATGTGGGTGATGAGAACAGAGGCAAGCTTCTTTGACCTCCCTCTACAATTTCCAGTACTCAGTAAGTCATGCTAAAGGGACCTGTGACTTAAGAGTCCAAACCGAGTTTGTTGGCCGTGTGACTGCGGTCTCATGTCAGGACGCATATAAGGAAAGTATTTCTGGTGTGCTGTCGCATCTTAATTTTGCCATTGCTGGTGCTTCTACATTGCCACCTCTCTCTTTAGGAATATTCTGTCAGGAATGCTCATTTGGCACATAGAGACTGGCTGGCTAAGTGTTAGGCCCTGTGCCAGGTGCTGATGATTCAGCGGTGAGGAAAACAGGTCCCTGTCATCGCCCAGCTGATATGCTGGTGAACGAGAAATGCATTCATCAGATTAGCTCACACAGGAGGGTAAAATGACAGTGACAGCGAATGCTGAGGCGAGGCTCAAGGTATTATGAGAAATGTAAAGCATGCTGTCGACCTGTTGTTGGGCAGTGACGCTAGGGGTCTGAAAGACGTGAGAAGTTCAGGAGGAGAAAGGGAGGGCAGCAAATCCACATCTTGTTTCCTAACCACAGTGAGAAGTCACTTCAGAAAGACAGGTGAGCAATGGTGGCTTCCGGTTGTGGGAGAACCCTGAGTAGTATAGGCACACACTGGCATCCACTGTTCAGGTTCAGATCATAGAGACTGGTATTTTTTCAGCCTGGAGAGGTGGGGATAGAAGACAGAAGGTAATTCTTTACGGACTGCTTAGAAGGTGACATTTTCAGGGTTTTGGTGATCAGTTGACTGGTAGGAATAAAGGAGAAAATCCTGGAGACCCTCCGTTGTGAGCAGCAGGCCTTTCTGTACAGCAGCATGGTGGAGGCAGATTTGTACTGGAGAGTGCTGCTCCCCACAGCCGTGTGGTTAAAACACATGAGATCTGGGATGGCTTTAAGATGTTCACAAGAAGCTGTCAAATGAGGGATAGAAGCTTAGCTCTCCTTACTGTAACACCAGCTAACTCCCAGAAACATGCTATTACCCTGTTTGAGGAACCCTCGAAGCCAGCCTTGCTGACTAGGGGAAATTCAGGGAACAGGAAGACAAGCACATTGGGCCTTGCGGTGGGATACCATCCCCTCACTTGGGAGACTTTATGGATGTGCCGCATAAAGTCATGTAAGAGGTGCTTCTTTTCTGTAATAGACCTCCAGAACAGCAGAGATGAAGCCATCACCGTAAGATGTCTGCTGCTGTCATCGAGGCAAAATGTAAACATGGTTAGCATGGGAAGATTGTCGAAATGCCAAGAAGGGAAAGCTTAATAGGTGATGTTGTATGCACAGCCAAAGATAGAAATGTACCATCAAAATGGAGTGTACCTCAGGGCAAGAAATCCCTTGGAAGCCTGAGGTAATTACCACCTTACGATATGCTTGGGAGACTGTTAGTCTTTACTGCGCATCTTTGTTTAGTTTTGGGCTTTTTGTTGTTGTTGTTGTACTTTGGTAAATAGAATCTCAAGTCTTTTTCAATGCTTTCCTTACAAGGTGGAAATTTCAAATAGTAAATACCTCTGAAAATGCTTTAGCTCTTGTGGTTTATGTGTCCCAATAGCAAATTAAATTTAACTGTAAGATCAAAAAGATTGTAAGATTGCTTTGGGTAGAAAGGAAAGAAGATGACAAAGGTGTGTTCCTTTTTTCCAGTTGGTGCTAATATTAAATATTAATTTTTAATAAATAGCAAGTAATTAGTCTTATATTTAAGAAGTGGTAAAACCAAAGACCATGTATAGAGAGAGATGTAGACCTCCTGCTCAGATGTAGCCCATGGGCAGCTCAGTCTCCATGGGGGTACCCTAGTAAGAAGAGCAGGGGCAGTCATTGACATGAACTTCGTTGACTCCTCTTTGATCACATCCTCCTGGCAAGGTGGCCTCACTAGGCCACAGAGAAAGAGGATCCAGAAAATCCTGATGAGACCTGATAGACTAGGGTCAGATAGTAGGGGAAGAGGACCTCCCCTTCAGTGGACTAGGAGAGGGGCATGGGGGAAAAGAGGGAGGGAGGGTGGGATGGGGAGGAGATGAGGGAGGGGGCTACAGCCAGGATACAAAGTGAATAAATTGTAAATAATAATAATAATAATAATAAAGTAGTGATAAAACATGGATTCTTGATATTTCATTTAAGAAATATCTTAACCAGGTACGGAGTTTATACCTGTGGGCCCAGCCCTTAGGAAGTAGAGGTAGGAGCTTGGATATTTGTTGTATTTGGGGCTAGCCCTGGCTACAAAAGTACAGTTCTTGTATTATTTAAGTCTGTTGGTGTTATCATTCAGAATTATTCGTACTTAATATGATTATTTCTTTAAAGAAGTGTTCCAATTAATATAGGTACATTTTAATCAAATGGGAGAGATTGGTTTTTATGAAGCACAAAAGGTTTGGTATAAGCTGATTGTCATAAGTCAATGTAGGTAAAGCTTAGATGTGGTAACCGTACCTTTATAATCTATAAAAGCCTCTCTTTATAGTATCTTCCAGAGAAAAAAGCAGAGGGTTTCCCCTTGGGAGCTCCTGCTCAGTTCCCTGATGACATCACACACCTAAACTGGTGTCACACAGCTGCTGCTTTCCTCTAGTCCACTGTCTGCTAATCTGTCCCACCCAAGCAGTAAGAAGACTTTATGCTGGCTAGTTTTTAGAGTTATCAGATAGGAGGGAGCCTCTGCTGAGAGAGTGTGCCTTAAGATCAGGCTGTGGGTAAGCTTGGACATTTTCTTAGTTAGAGATTCATGAGAGAGAGCCCAGCTTATTGTGGGTGGTGCTGTCCTGGGGCTGGTGATCCTCAGTTACATAAGAGAGAAGGCTGAGCAATCCTTGAGAGCAGGCCTGTAAGCAGTACTCCTCCATGGCCTCTGCACCTGCCTCCAGGTTTCTGCCGTGTTTGAGTCCCTGTTCTGACTTCCTTCAGTGATGCACCATGATGTAGTTTCCTTTCCAACTTGGCCTTTGGCCATGATGTTTGATCACAGCAATAGTGACCCTAACTAGGAAAGACTGAGGACAACAAGCAGTGCTTTCTTCACTGAACTCATTTTTCTGTGTTGCATAGAGGTGTGATGGAGGTTAAATGGGGGAATTCTGACAATCTAATAAGTTGTCCAGATCTTCATTCCTGTATAAAATGCATGATGTGTCAGGATTTAGGAAAAGAGTGGCACGGGTGTGCTCATAGGTCCCAGCTTAGAGCCTTTTGCTCTGTGTGGGTCTGGGTACCATGGTCTGAAAGATCTTCCGAAAGCATTTCAGTTGATCATTTTCCAGCTTTACCACACAGCTCTACTCCATGGCGACTGTGAGCCCTGCTGCCTTCTGCAGCCTGAGGTCACCTGGCTGCATTGATCCTGGTCACGGTGATCTGGTGTTTTCCTGGCAATGTTTTGTCCTCACTGTCCTTCCAAGATACACCTGTTGCCATGTACAAGCCTAACCCCAAACATACTTAGTTCCCTCTCAGTCCAAAACCCTGCCCCTCAAGGTTCTGTTTGGTACAGATTTCTTCTATTTATATTTGGCATTCTTTCCTGTTTTTTTTCCCTCATTTTAGAATTCCTTATTTATTTTTATCCCCCACCTTTGTGGACTGGCGTTTTGTTGGTCTCTGGCAATCCCTTGTATGTTTCCTTACTCTGAAAGTGTATTGACAGTAGATGTTGTATGCTAAACTGTTAGAGCAGGAAAATCCTCAATCTTTTATTCTATCTCAGCCAGTCAGAGGCAGTCACTTGCTGCAATTGTGGTCTGTTTTCATCTCTGAGTTTTACAGTAAGAAGATGGTTAAGAGGTCCTGCTGGAGCATCAAGAAGGGAGATGGGGAGAAAGCTGAATGTGATTAATAAAGCCTTTCTAGAGCTGACCCTGTGTAGGCAACTTGCTGGCCCGCGCCCTTGCTCATATACCTTAGCTAAAAAATTAAGGGATCTGTCCACTAGTTTAGAGGAGGAACTGTGAGCTAAAATAGAAAACAAGGAAGTGTGTGACAGCAGTCCATGTTTGCTCTACGTGTAAGTGAACACACATCCATACATGCATGCACATGTACATATAACTATAGAAATTTACATGCCTGCACATAGACATATGCACACATACCCTATACATGCATTCATACATTCATGTACATATACCTATATTCTTATTGCTTATTTGGGAGTAGATGATTGTGATGGGATATTGTGTGTTTTACTCAGAATGGAGCTGTCTTCCGGTAAATTCATTGACTGTATGCTAGATTTGGCTCTTTAAAGACTGAGTCTCTTGGTGTCATTTACCTAGGTGACATGATCTTACAGTTACTTTGAAGGTGAAGAAGTTTTTGCTGTTCTACCAAGATCTCTCATGCACATGGTGGGGAACACCTGGTCCCCCTGTTCTGATTGGCTACCGATACGGTTTCACTTGAGCTATACATATTAAAGAGCCCTCACAAACCGATTTAGTTCTATCCCTTTTATTGTTTCCACAGAAGTGCAAGATACAAATTGGCTCATCCAGGAAGCTAGTTATGGTGCTGGGGCCTAGGACACAGGTTTCCTGAGGCTTGGCTTCCTTTGCTTGCTTCTCTTTGGTTTTATGGCCCCTACTGTGTCTCACACAAATACATTTCATAACTCTACATTCTTTCTTTTGACAGTTAAGTACTTTGTGCTTCTTTCCCTGGCCATATGCACAGATACTTCAGCCTCGTAGGGAAAAGAAATGCCATGTCTGTAGGAATGTGAATGGAGATACCTTCTTATAATTACTCAGAGAATGTTATCGAGGTATGGTTTATTTAGCCTGATTCTTCAAATCTAGACTCAAAGGCCATTCTTATGTTCAGAAAGTTTTTTTGTTTGTTTGTGTGTGTGTGTGTGTGTTTTGTATTGAGCTCTGGGGACTGTAGTTCTTTCTCCATCTGTGGTCCTATTTTTCAGTAAGTGCCTCTGACTGCAGCAGCTCAGTGAGAGCCTGCACATCACCAGCATTAATTTGACCCCCAGCTGTACTCCTCCCCTGTCAGTTCCTGTCCTCTGGGCTGTTGCTCATGGTTATATCAAAGATGGGAGCAGCTGGAATCAGATGCCTGCAATTATTAAGACAGAGATTGCTGGTCATGCCGACAGCATCGACACTAACCAGCACTTAAATAATTGAAAATGCTACCTGTGAAGCATGCATGGATGCAAGGTGTCAGAATAAAAGACACTTTCTAAACTAGCCTTGACAATCATGAAGTGATTTTGCTCTTATTTTATTCACATAACCTGGAAAATGCAATGCTGTTTGTGGATGGTGAATGTTTAGAGATTAAACATTTTTAGATTTCTTTATAAATAGATTCATGTTGTAAGATCTTGAAGAATGCCAGTTGAGGGTAGAAGTTAATTCTTTTAGAGTTCTTGGGTCATGAGAAGATCTGAGTGATGGTACTCTGCAAGTGCCCCTCTATTTAGCACAGTACTAAAATGGTTTACTGTGCTCTGTGCTTACATTATACCTTATGCTTTAGAATGTGCCTGCAAACTTACTGCTTCTCTTAGTTTCAATAGTAGTATTTGGGAAATGCTTTTTACTCTTAAGGAGAAAGAAATGTTGGCTCATAAAGGCTAAATGATCTGCCAAAGTTATATGATTATATTGTAACATATAACAGATTTAAGGATTATATTAGAAGATAAGATTTGCCCTTGATTTTTCTAGTGCCTTTCCAATTCTTCTGGGTGACAGGGTCCACAGTGTGCTTTTATGCACAGATGATGCTACAGTGGTGTCTTCTTTAGCATAGTCTCTGGACAGGCTCTTCATAAGAGAAATCAATTGTGCCAGAAAGGCAATCTTTTAATGCCCCAGAAGGATTTTTCTGCATTGGAAGAAGGATTGTCCTGTTTCCTAAATTCTACAATATAGCTGTAATGTGACACCTCTTTCTACTGTAGATGGTTAAAGGGTGTGATGCCTGCCCTCTCTTGAATAGTTTCCACATCTCTAGACTAAAACTGTCGTTAAGTCTCTCATCGTGAGCTACTTATTTTTATTAACTTGGGAAACAATTCCTTTGAAGATATGGTGTTGCTTGTATGACTTTACTTTTGTTTTTGTTTGTTTTTTTATTCATTTATTTATTAAAATTTTGCTGCTTCATCTCAGTGCCTGGCTTTGTCAGCCCTTCATACTCACATGTGGACCATGCAAAGCTGAATTACCTAAGATGCTTTGCTGATCACCATAATGCTACATAATTTACAACTCCAAAGATCTGGAAAGGTTTTGGCAGGAATCCTGTCAAGTCCTGCAGGGCTGGGACATGTCTGCAAAATTTCTGGCCCAGACAGGAAAAACAACAACAGCAAAAACACTTATGGAGAAGATAAATGCTTATGGACGTAGTTTTTGCCCAGTGGGCGAGTGTCAGAGCAGAAGTTTACTTTCTTGTATAGCATTGATAGTGCCATAGCTCGAAACAGCAGCAGCAGCAGCAGCAGCAACAACAGAAGTCAGCCACAGCACCAGGCAATTCCTAAGAATCACGGGAATTTCTTGTGGTGTGGGTGTGTGCTCATGTGTTCCAGTCTGCTTTGCTGTAATACACCATTACCATAGCCATAGCAATGCAGAAACACAGAGTGTATTCCTCCTGTAAAAGCGTGATGGATTTGTTTTTTACTAACAGTATTCAGCAGTTTCATTTACAGACTATAACAATGTGCAAAAAAACCTCTTGGTTATAGACTCGTACACCAAGAAACTTGGGGTTGATGAGGGCCGAGTGCTACTTCGGTCACTGTGAAATTTTAAACATGAATTTGACAGCCTTTTGTTCCCTCAGACACCTGCTCACCCCTCTGAAATTCATCATCCCACACCTCCAACTCACCCAGCCTATTGACTGATCCACAAAAACAGACTCCACTCTCTCCCTCCTCCTCCTCTGACTCATGCCAGAAAGTCACGCAGTTGAAAACATTTCTCAAATCAAAAAAAAACTAAAGAAAGAAAGAAAGAAAGAAAAGAAAAAGAAAGGAAGAAAAAGAAAAAAATTATGCGGAAAACGTTCTTGTCTGTAACTTGGGAATATTCTTTAGTATTTTGACATCTGCATCATTGATATTTTCATGCTTTATGTCTTCAGAGCCTTCCCTGACTGCGGAAACTGAGTGTCCATTGAGTGGCTCATATCTCATTGTGCTTTTCTTGGTTCCTTGCAGGCACCCAGTGCTACCCAGCATTTCATCATTTGTCTTTGTGCTGGTTTTCTGTCCTACAGTGCCAGCTATGAGAGTGGAGACAATGTCGGCCCTGTTTTAAACCACATGTCCTACATGGAGTGATGCGTATTAGGTATTGATGGATATTTTCAAATAGACAAATATCCCTAAAATCTCCTATAATTCACCCCACCGGGGTCCTGTCTTCATCACTCTTGGAGATTACTTGTCTCCTCTAATTCTCTCCAGCGTCCTTTATAGCTGTTTTCACCTGTCTTCACTGGTTCCCCCAGATTCATGGCTTAAGGTCCATTTATATTGCTCCCTCAAAACAATTCTTTCACAGAATGATGACTAAAGTACTATTTGGTAATTATACTTTTTTAAAAGAAGTTTTCTACTTGACTGAATATAATTATATATTATTTGTTATACAATTTGTTGATGGCATTTTTTACTTAATTTCATAAACTAGTGTCTTAAGAGTCTTCTCCTGAGACTAATGATTTTTGCTTTGTAATCTGAGCTTCTAAAGCAGGAAGATTCCAGATTCAAAGCCAGGCTGAATAACATAATAAGATCATGCCTCAAAAAAAAAAAAGTTAAAACAGGACTGGGAATAATTTTAGTTGCAGCATACCTGTCCTGTTTCCTTGAGATCCTAGAGTCAATCCTGAATATAAGAAAAAGAAAAGAAGAAAATCCTAGTGTAGTTGCTCTTGTGATTCTCCTATTTTTATTCTTCCCTAAGTTTGAATATTTCTCAGAGGTACTAGAACTGAGGAAAGGAACCTTGTGTTTTAGTTGCTTTTCTATTGCTGTGAAGAGATACCAAGTCAATTTATAAAAGAACACATTTAATTGGGGCTTGCTTACAGTTGCCGAGGGTGAGCATCATGGCAAGGGCATGACAGCAGGCAGGCAGGCATGGTGCCCGAGCAGCCGCTGAGAGCTCATGTCTATCTCTGGACAGGAAGCAGGGCTGGGGAGTAGGGTAGAGACACAAAGATGGGGCCTGGCATGGGCTTTTGAAACCTCAAAGCCTGCTTCCAATGGCACACCTCCTCCAAGAAGGCTATACTTCCTAATCCTTCTTAAGCAGCTCTACCAACTAGGCCCCAAGCATTGAATGTATGGGGGAGGGGAGAGCATTCTCATTCACACTGATACAACTGACTTGCTACTGAGCTTTAGAATTCAGTACACTGACTTTAAAATCTGTTGCTCAAATAATATTGTATTCCCCTTGGTAACTGAAATTTTGATTTCAACGTTTCAAGTGCACGTTACAAAGTACCTCATGTTGCTGTTTATTTATTTTAAAAAGAAAAATATTGTCTTGAAACTGAGGACACACCTGCAGATATTTTTGTCAAGAATCGGGTATTTAGTGGTTTGGTTTTGGATTTTGTAAAATTTTTTTAAAGTTAAAGTTTATATTGAAAAAAAAAAAACAAAAATAACAGCACCCACCATACAGGCCTCCACAGTACAGGAAAGTTTCCTCAGAGGTCCTTCTGTGGGGGCCATCTCTTTCTCTCTAAAGTAGCTTCTCAGTGCTTCTTTGTTGTGCTGATCCTGGGTCAGGGGCTCCTTCAGGCTTCCTTAGATCCAGGCTTTAAGATAGTGTTACCATAAAAGCAAAAATGAAATGAAGTTTCTGTGCTTTGCTCTCTTGAGGTTATTAGAATTACGAACGTATTTCGTAAAGAATTGAGGGTACATTTTTCTAGAGAGAGAAACACACATTAGAAGGTGTCTAAAATTCCTACACCTGTGTTAAAAAGTCCATTAATTGCCCAAATAAGAGCAACTTATGCACAGTGCATCTATTGGTAAGCCTTCTAGGAACCAACCTCATTCTAGCGCAGGACTAAGTGGCATATGGTTCTGCCCCTGTAATTCAGTTACAATTGTAGTCAGTTAACATAGAACTCACCCAAGGTAAAAGAATTCAAGCTCATACCCTTGTCCTTTCTTCTACCTGACATCTTTTTCATTAAAAAGAAAATTATAGTTTGATACCTTTTATCATTTGTCATGCTAATAATATAAAAAGCCAGACACTTGCTTTACAAAAATTTTTAAATCCTGTGCCTTGGTGCGCATTCGTGGAATATAGAATCATTTAAATGCTGAATGAGTGAATGAGTTAGTGAGAACATGAATGAATATGTAGTTGGTGGGTGGTTACTTACAGACATTTGCGATGCAGCCACGTCCTGTTTTCACAGGAAAGCAAGTATTTTGTCTGAGAGAAATAGAATGTTTGTGACATGAAGTGCATGCTAACATTGCTAAGGTAAGTAATTAGATAGTTCAACGTTGTCTTTTTCACTGTAACCATTGATGTTAGGAACAACCCAAGATGGACAATTAGATCAAGAAAAACAGGAAGGCTTTCTGTGTGGCCTACATCAAGGTTTTGCAAGCTTTGCAGTAAAGGATTAGATAGTATCTTAAGCTTTGTGGGCCAGATGGTCTCATACTGCTGCTCAGCTCTGTTGCTCCGTGAAAGCAGTCACACAACTGCAATGGATGATTGATATTAACCATCCATTAGACAGGACCCAGCCTCGCTAAGCCAGGTGTCTGTGGTTAATGAAGGCAGGTGGACAGCAGCATTTCATAGCCTGTGGTTTAATACTGAGGAAACAAACCAAGTACCAGCATCTGTCTAGAAGGACTGTGCCCCTGCACTGTGAGTCAGAATGAGTCCTCTCGTGCTTATGTTGCATGTGTCAGGTACTTTGTGAAGTCCATGAAAAAATTACCTAATAAACAGTTGAGTATGGCGGTGTCCTAGTCAAATTTCTAGGTAGACGACTGGCCACTAAATCTAGTCTAGTCAATGACTCCCTATCCATAGTTTTAGAATTTCTGTGTAAAGTATAGTGTTTGTTACTAAAAGGTTTTTGCACGAGTTTCTTAATCCTAGCCAGGTAGACTAGGATAAAAAGTAATCCAGTTTACTGCCCAAGCGGAGGACTTACAGGAGCCTAGAGGACTATGTGGCTCTCCACCTTTTCTTCCTTTGGCTGTCTCAAGCAGGTGACAGCTCAGACCAGCCCTGAAGCATCAGTCGAATGGAGAAAGTGATAATATGTCATAGTGACTAAGAAAGTTGATAAATGGGTGACCAGGTCATTTCACATCTCACACTTTACTTGGGATTCTATAATATTCTATATCCATGAGGTGACAGTTGGGAAATGGGAAAATTTGTGTTGTGTAGATTTTTGAAGACAGAGGACTTTGGGCCTTAAATGTTAAGCCTCATATGTAGCACAAATATACTTCCCACGTTATAAGTAGTTTAAAATTACTGTCACCCACATATGAACTCACAAAGACATGCATAGGGCTTGCACATGTTCAAGCCAGATAGTCCCAGCATTAAAAAGAGGAAGTAGACGTGAGCTCCCATCCTAACCAAGAAGCTATATTCTATTGGCATTTTTTGTAAAGGAAAAATTAGTTTTCTCCAATGGATTTTCACTGGGTTTATAAACCACACTTAAGGGTAGGCCCCATGGCTAACAGTAGATGGCCAGCACAATATGAACTCAATGATATTTTTGTAGATTTTTGTCTCACATCTCTTTGTTTGGTCTTTTTTAATCTTACTGGTATTTTATGGTTTCCAATTTTGTGGGTTTATACTTTTGTTTATTTTATACTTCTTTGTTTGCCTTTTTTGGTTTGTCTGTTTATTTGAGAGAGAGAAGGCATGGAATTGGGAGAGGGTGGAGGATCTAGGATCTGTTGGGAAAAGGGAAACCATGATCAGAATATATTGTCTAAAAATAATTATTTTCAATAAAAGTATTTTAAAGTAAAAACTTACTATGACTCAGTATAAGCAAAAACTGGGCGGATTTCTAATTAAATTTAAAATGTATTTATAATTTTTATTAATGATAGAAGAAGGGACAGAGTCAGATGCAGACAGGCCCTGCTTATGTGTATAGGAGACTTCTGAAACCAGACTGGGTTAAGGCAAAGAAACAGCAGGGCCTGCATGATATCACCAGTGGCCTCATACACATGAAACTGGACTAAGGTTTCAGTGACTAACTTGGCATTGTCTGGGGACAGTGGCAGGAAGAAAGCTTATTACATTGCTTTGTGCCAAGTTCTAGGTCTCCTTGAGTAGGCACCAAAGAAGTGTGGGGGATATTGAGACTGAGCTCGCTTCCATTGCTCTCCCAAACCTTAACCATTATGCTTACCATCTAGCTGTGCTAGACAGGATTAGGAAAGAAATGAAGGTTGATTTAAAAGTAAGGAGATAGTATCTTCCAGTTCATTATCAGAGCTCAAAAATCATTATCATCAGGATAATATTTAATGTGTTCTAGAAACAATATGTACTTTGGATATCTAACTTAGTTGTGTATCTTGTGAATTGCATTAATTCTAATTCAGCTAATTAAATTGTATAGTTTGAGAATTGTTTGTATCTAATTTAGTTTTATTTTTGACAGTTATGTTCCTATGGTTTCAAGAGTCAGATAATTTTCTTTATGTGGAAAAATAAACAATGTAATATGATTCCTTTTGCTGTTTCTTTAGATATTTATATTACTATTTCCCAGTAATATGCTTATGGCACCAGTTACATGTTTTTAGATTTCTTTGTGTTGCATCTACAGACTTTCAGTGATCAATATAGATTTTCAAGTGGAGGAATCTGTTAGATATTTGCACACCTCCCACCTCTATTCACTAGACTTAGATACCCTGCTGTTTGGGGTTACATCCAGTTTTCTAAGTTCTCTTGGCCTCTGGTTTAGCCTAGAAGCTGCACTTGTCTAACGGACATCTGTAATCTCACATGAATACTTTTCTTTCCTCAATTATTTTTAGTTTTCTGATCAGTTTTTTTCAGTTACTTCTGGAGGAAGTCCCCTGGGCGTCCTTAAAATGCTCTAGTGTGATGCTCTTCCTAGGTATGCTTTCTGACTTTTTGTTTGGTTCTATGTAGATTTTTCTCCATTAATTAATTTATTTAATCACTTTACAATCTCCTCCTAGTCCCACCCTCATGCCCTCTCCTCCTCCATCTTCTCAGAGAAGGGGAGAGCCTACATGGGTACCAACCCATCCTGGCACATTCTTTTCAAGACACCTAGGGATGGATTCTGTCCTTTCTGCTATTCAGTTTCTGGTGTCCTAAATCAGGTCTTCTTTTTTCATTTTTCTCAGAATATCTCCCTGTGTAGTTGGAAAACATCCTCTAGTAGTTTCCTGGAAAAGATACTTTAAGAGATAATTATGTACTTGGCAAGAGCAACTTTATTGTCCTCTAAATTGATTTGGGTATAAAAGTCTATATTGGTTATTTATTTGTTTGTTTGTTTTGGACTGTTGGGAATTGAAGCTAAGAGCTCTGCCACTGAGCTTTTCTTCCAGCCAGGAAGTAAATATTTCATTTTCTTTATCTTTTCAAAAAGTTTTTTTTCCTGTTTCTTTCCTTTAGTGCCTCTTGTCATCATCATCTTCTTACTTTCCTCCTCCTCTTCTTTTTGAAGCTTTTATTAATTCTTAGGTATTTATTCATAATCAAAGGACAAAAAAAACTGTTCTTAGCACACAGAGCTGAGGGGATGGAGTCAAGGGTGGGGGTGGAGATGGAAATGGTTAAACCAGGGTCTTCATGTAAAGCGATCATAGTGAACCGTGTGCTTAGGAGTCCTACAATAGCTGAGGTCTAGGATAGATTTCTTGTTCATTTAGCCCCTGGGAATAATCTCAGTTCTCAGTGCTGCTGGCACTTTGGCGTCTGGGTGGGAAATGAGAGCGGAGAGTCTCCACCAAGGCTGCGGAAGCTTGCACTGCTTCCTCTGTTTTTCACATTACATGCACATCCTACTTCCCAGAGGCATGTTTGTTTACTTCTCTTGTGAGAGCAAAATTGGATATAGCATTGGAGTGGGGCATAAGAGTCGCAATGGAGGTGAGGGAAGAGAGGCTTCGACAGTCTGTTTCTAAAACAAATTCCCCCCAGTTTTCCTGTTTTTAACTGTCCCAGTCAGTTTTGGCTGCAGTGACGAATTACCATAGACTGAGTTGCTTATACCCAAATATTTATATCTCACCAGTCTGGAGGCTGGGAAGTCCTAACACTAAATGCTGGCAGATTTGGTGGCTGGTGAGTGCCCGCTCCTGCATGCAAATGGAGGTCTTCTTGTTTCTTCACATGGTAGACCGTAGATAAAGATGTTCTCTCCTGCCTCTTTTTTAAAACTTTTAGGTCTTTGAGAATTTCTTACAATATATTTTCATCAGATTCAACCCTTTTCCAACTACCCCTAGATTAACTCTCCTTTCCCTACCACCCTAACTTAAAATATATATATATATATATATAGTGATTAATATAATTACATCATCTCTCCATTCCCTTTCTTTCCTCCAAGACATCCTATGTGCCCATCCCCTTACTTTAAAAAAAAATTCTTGGTCTTCTTTTTTTTAATTGTTGTCACATATATATGTATATGTGTATGAGTGTGTATATGTGTAATGACATGTATGTGTATAACAATATATCTTATATATTATATGCAGCATATATCTTCCTAAATACATAATACAATCTGCTCAGTACATAATTACTTGTATGCATGTTTTCAGAACTGACCATTTGAAGCTGAGAGTGGTGGCACACACCTGTAATTCCAGGATTTGGGGTGGTATAGGCAGGCAGATCTCTGTGAGTTTGAAGCCAGCCTAGTCTACAAATCGAGTCCAGGACAGCCAAGGCTACACAGAGAAACTCTGTCTCAAAAAACAAAACAAAACATAACACAACAAAACAAAAACCATAACTGACCATTTGATATTGAGTAACCAGTTGGGTGCTCTTCTCTGGGGGAAGACTATTTTTCCCACTCTCAACATTAAGTCACCTGTAGTTCTTTATTTAGGGATAAGGCCCTGTGATGGTTCTCCTTATACATCAGTGTATCTATTGGTGTTAGGTCATGTTTACACAGTCATGGTGGTAAGACTTGATGGATGCAGCTTCCCTGACATTTTTAGGAGATACAACATCACAGTAAACTCCTATTCCTCTGGCTCTTACAATCTTTCTGTCTCTTCTGTAATGATCCCTGAGCAGCATGGCCCAAGAACCCTAAGGATGCAACAGTGGAATGCATAACTTGGTAATAACCAACAGCTCTCTAATTGGACATAGGACCCACTTAACAAGAGACATCATGTCTGATACTGGAAACCTGTGCAAGGCTAGTGAAGTGATAGATATTGGAAGAGAATCCATAATCACCACAACATTCTAAATATTAGTACTTAATCCTGTGGGTAATGTAGTTCTTACTCCTCATCAAAAAAACCTTCTCTTTGCAACAGATAGAGACCATTACAGAAAGCCACAGCCAATCAAAATACAGAGTTGTGGAGCCCAGTCCCAAGTGATATGTCTACAGCACTTTGTAACTTTCTGTTTCCTTCTTTCTTTCCTTCCTTCCTTCCTTCCTTCCTTCCTTCCTTCCTTCCTTCCTTCCTTCCTTCCTTTTCTTCTTTCTTTCGTGGTTCTGAAAAACTAGCTATGAACTGCAACCTCTTCATTGAATTGAAATCATTTGCTCAATGGCTACCAGGGCTCAGACAAACACTGGCACTTGTTAACTCATTACAAAAGATATTACAAAGGCTAGAGACAAAGATTGCACAGGTTGAGGTGTGGGAGAAGCAAAAAGCAGCTTCCTTGTGCTCCCTGGCAGTGAACTTCTCTAGGAGCATCTCCCCCGGAAGGCCTATGAAGCCTTCCTTTGGGGCTTTGGGGCTCATTCATTCAATAGGCATCATTGGAGCAAGGACAACCATGTTGAAATGTTACTGGATAAACATGGCATCATTGAGGGCAATACATTCAGGGCAGAAGCACAGTAAGGTCTTCTTCCTTCATTATTCTCTATGCCTGGAACCCAGAGAACAGAGAACTTCTCTATGGCCAGCTCCAAAATAGGAAGTCAGAGAAGGTAAGAGCCATGAGGGCCCAGAGGGGCCTATGGAGTCTGAAGTACCAATCAAAGACAGTATGAGGTCTGGACCTACGTCCTCTACTTATAAGTAGCTGATGGGCATCTTAGGCTTCCTGTAGGCCCACTAGTTAGGGAAGTGGGGGTTATCTCTGACATGGTCTGTGTTGCCTGCTTTCTGATCACTTTCCCCGATGGGACTTCCCTACCAGGACACAGGGGAGGAAGATGAGCTCAGTCCTCATGTGAATAGATGAGCTGGGGTGTCTGGGTAGGGGGACTCCCATATTCTGAGGAATAGGGGAGAAGGGATGAGGAAGGGAGGGTAAGACTGGGAGGGGAGGAAGGAGGGGCCTGTGACTAAGATGTAAACTTAATTAATTAATAAAAAAATGGAAAAAACAGAACCATATAGGAAACGGGAACTTGCAGTTCCTATGGCCTGTCTTGAACTGTGGTGGAATATCACGCTGTGAGGTAACCTCCCGGAGGACTCTGTCCCGATTATCATGTTAACACACAGGGTTTGATCTGTAAATTTGCAGTGGCCACCAACATTTCATTCCACAGCATGAATCTCATGCTAGTATCATCAGGGCCTGAGTCATATATATATTTTATGCATATAATTAAGAAATTGTATTTTTTTCTTGGCATTTCCCCATTGTCAAATTGGAACTCATTTTTCATGGTTTTGCTGAATCAGTTATTATGCCCCCAGTTTCAATAATTTGTATGGCTGTTATTTCTTGCTCTAATTGAAAGTGTATGTTCGTTGTTGTTTTGGAATATTTTTATCATGGTATCGGTTCTGTAATTTCCTCGAGCGAAGGATGAAGGAACATTCCTTTTAACACTCCCAGAATCAGTATGTGTGTTCCAGTCAGTGTACACACGTTAGTGAATGGATGCTTAATCTGCCATCTTAGGACCTTTTTACTGGGTACCTTTTATATACCTTTTTTATTCTTTAGAAAATGGGGGTTTGAGAAGTTAAGTGACTCCATGAAGATCACGGAAGCAACACTGAAACCAGGATGTGATTACTTCCAGGAACCATTTTACTTCCAGGACATTTATTTCCAGGAACTGCTGTTTTCAGGAGGCTACTGTAGTGCACCTCCAGCTTGCACAGGATCTTCATTTTGCAGAAGTGTAACTTGGCCTCCTATTTCAGAGTGTACTGTTCTTACCTGGGAAGCCATCTGCTCTCCCTGCATCCTTCAGTGCTGCTGGGGTTGGCCTTTGCCCAGCACTGTAGTGGATGAATTTCATTCTACAGCCTTCCACCTTCAGCAAGCTCATGTTCTCCTCCCAGCCAAAAGACTCTTTTAATTTATACAGTGACAGGTTGCTGTAAGTACTAACCAGTCCTGTGAACCACAGCCTTCCCTGTTGTAATGGAGAGGCAAGCCATGCTTCAGCCTCTCAAAGTGGAGCCTACTAATTCATGTTTTCAAGGTACAGCTCTAATTTTAGAAAAACGGAAATGAGAAAAAAAGTTGCACAGCAAAGAAAATACCAGCTGTCTTATGCTGATAGGATAACTGCAAACATGAATGGCCTCCCTTATCTTGTAGTTTGAAAGACCTTTTTTTTTTTTTTCTAATTTTCTTTTTCTTTTTCTTTTTCCTTTCAGTTGGAAAGATCTTAAAGAGAGGCATTATTATTTTGGGGGTGTCTAATTATACCTTGTTCAGTGGATATTAGGAACATATTAAACACTTAGTATATCTTTGATGAATGAGCAACCCATGTTTTAAAAATCCAGCGTGAAAACCACTTTTCTATTTTAAAATTGCATTTGGGCACATTTAGATCAGGAGTTTGGGAATGCTATACTGTTTATTTTCTCTTAGAAGCTTTTCAATGATCAATGGAAATGGAGCTGTACTGTGTGACTAAGGGCTGTTTTATACAGTGTTCTTAATGAAATAAAATAATTATATTTATGAAGTACATTCAGTGTCATGTAGTTCAGTAACGTATTATCTATGCGACAAATCATTTATATACCTACTATATATATAATGCGCAGACCTACATTTTGCCATAAAGATTTAGAAGGGTAATTCAGTTTAGTTTTAAGTGGCAAAGGAGCTATATAACACTCAATAAAAAAAGTTTTCATGGAGCATTTGAGGAAAGCGCCTCAGGATGTTATAATTGCAGGTTAGGTTATTTTGACAAGGCTGTGTAACTGATCCAAGCATTTCAAGTTCTATTCATAGAATGTGATGGAGCTAAAAATTAAAGTCTGAACTGAAGAGGGGTGCACTCACACAGCTGGAAGACCCACTCACACAGCAGATTTTCATTGGATTCCAAAGGTCTCCAACCACACGCATCGGTGGGGTTTATCAATGTTTTATCCTTGAGGAAATTCTGTATATGTAATATAACACTTTATTCATTTAACCAATAAATTTAATAATATTAATGGAAGCATAATTCAGTCTATAGATCATCCCTCACTAAGATCTCACGTTTTCCATTTAAAAATGGAAATATACTGTGCTTTTATTCTTTTTGCTTTTGAGGATATTTTTGGACAATAATAGTAGTCGTACCCCAGGAATAGTTCAGAATAGTGAACATATAGGTCTGGGTCCTGCTCATGCAAATAGCATCACTAAGCAATTCACCTGGCAAGCAACAGTGAAACAATGAGATATGATTGGAACAGCTGTCAAAACTGTGGCTGTCCAGAATGAGTAGTTACTCTGCTTACGCACTGACCACCAGAGACAGGCTTCTGAGTAAAAGGAGGCTAAGGTAGTGTAGAGGATCCTTCCCCCAACCAGGAATTACAAAGGGTGGTGAGTATGCTGTTGAGTCTGGTATAGGTGCTATTGGAACATAGGGAAAAGCAGGGGAGTGACACAGGAGACATGTGAGTGCCCTGACACAGCTAACCAGGCCATCATGGAATGGTGCATCTGCACACTGTGCCAGGTGCTGTGGCTACAGGTGACAAAGCATGAGAACAGAAGGGATGGCTGAGCTTCCACTTTGCTGAGTTTGACTTCATCACTGTAGTTTTAAGTAGAGCCTTGAGATGATCAGGTGGTGTCTTAGTCACTGTTCTGTTGCAGTGAAGAGACACTGTGACCAAAACAAGTCTTACAAAGACAGCAGTTTATTCAGGATTTGTCTACAGTTTCCTTATCATTATGGCATGGCATGGAACATAGCGGCAAGCATGATGCTGAAAAAGTAGCTGAGAAATGTACATCCTGATTTGCAGCAGAGAGAGAGAGGGAGAGTGACTGTCTTGGGATGGGAAGAAGCCATGAACGGGCTTTTGAAACTTTAACCCTCACCCGCACTGACAAACTTCCTCCAACAAGGCCACACCTACTCCAAATCCTTCTAATCCTTTCCTACTCCTTAATGACTAAGTATTCAAATAGAGGAGCCTATGGAGGCCATTCTTATTCAAACCACCACATTCCTCTCCCTGGCCCTCATAGACCTGGAGACATATCATGATGAAAAGAGTGTATTCAGTCCAATTTCAAAAGTCCCTGTAGCCTATCACAGTCTAAATACTGTTTAAAAGATCAAAGTCTCTTCTGACACTCATGGAAATTTCTTAACTCTGGAAAATCAAGAGCAGAAAGCAAATCATATACTTCCAACATACATGGCCCAGAATATACATAATCATTTTAAAAGGAAGAAAAGGGAGGATAGTGAGGAAAAACTGGACCAAAGTGAGACCAAAAACCAGCAGGGCAAACTCCAAATTCTATATTTCCATGTCTGTTGTCAAAGTGCTCTTCAGATCTTCAACTCCTTTCAGCTTTGTTGACTGAACTTTCTTTCTTGGGTTTGTTCCACACTTTATTAGCAGCTTTCCTGGGCTCTCCAGCACATCATGACATCACTTTCACAGCTTCACACAATGGCCTCTCTGAGCCTCCTTTGTAAGATGCACCTTAATTTCTGTAGTTTAAATCTTTAATCAATAGAGCATCTGAGAGACTCAATTGAAATGATGAAAATGTTATAGAATAGGTTCTCCTGCAGTCATATTATTTAAAATGGCAGCCTTAATCTTATCCCTTGTCCATGTCCTTTCTGCTCTACTGTTTTTCACATCAATTAATAGCTTTGTGCATACCACGTAATGTATTGATTTTTGTTGCCTCTCTTACACCAGAATGTAGACTATAAATTCATGGGGGCAGTTTATTTCATATGTTTAATTCTTACCTTCTCAGTTCAGTAACTCAATGCATGTGTGTTTATATGAACACAGATTTCACACCACAGATTTATTAATACGTGGTTTTAAAATCTAATAAAATAAAAATGTATTAATAATTAGGAGTCTATTAACATAATTTTGAGAATATTGAATCCAACAAAAGAAATCCATTTCAGAATGATTTGATAGTAATCACGTCACATAACAAGATACTTCAGAAAAAAATTGGGATAGATTGCCTAATTTAGGAACATAGTAAGAATGATGTCCTCGCCACTGTTCTATTGCTGCGAAACATACCACAACCAAGGCAACTCACAGGACCAAAAAGACTTACCTGGCGGCTTGCTTTAGGTCTCAGAAGTTTAGCCCATTTTCATCATGGCAGGGTGTGTGTGCGATAGCATGCAGTGAAGCACTTGAGCAGTAGCTGCGAACTACATCCTGATCTATAGACAGACAGACAGAGAGACAGAGGCAGGCAGGCACACAGGGTAGGGGAGAGAAGGAGCGAGGGAGAGAGACTGACTCTTGTCTTGGCATGGGCTTTTGAACCATCAAAGCTCACCCCCAGTGACATACTTCCTCCAACAAAGCCATGCCTCCCACCCTTTTAAATAATGCCACTCCCCCATGACTGAATATTCAAATATACAATCCTATGGGGACAGTTCTTCTTCATACTACCACAAACACCTCATACTCTGTTTCTCTAAATATTCCTGTTCTTTATCCAAAGTATCTGGTGTGTACCCAGTCTTCAAAGTAGCTGCAATAATCCAGGACCACAAACAAGTGTTATAATGTGAAAATGAGTAGACCATTTTGTATATCTTAAGATAAAAAGTATGGTTGTGTTAGTTATAAACGTCTAGTTAGCTCCCTAACAAAGCGAGTCCAGGACAGCCAAGGCTACACAGAGAAACCCTGTCTCAAAAAAACAAAACAAAAAACAAAACCAAAAACAAATGCTACAAAAACCTATACATAGTATAACAATCAGAAATAAGTCTCATTTACATTCACAGAGAGTTGCCTGCCTATGCCTACTGACTTCTGGGATTTAAGTCATACGTTACCATGAACTGACTAATAATTAATAATAGAACATTACTAATGTTCTTTGGGAGTTATGATTTATGTCTCCAATACCCAAGCTGTACATATATTCAAGCAAGAATACATTCATTATTGGTCTCTTAGCTCAAGGAACAAAATATTATGTTTTTTTATTCCTTAAACAATAAAATACTAGAACTATTTTCCTAGTATTGACATTATTACAAGTAATTTCGCAGTGGTTAGAACAGCATTCATGATCTTCCTCTGAGATTTTTTTTTCTCCTTTAAAACTATATGGATTAAGATGATATAAAAAAGATTAGTATTTGACATATTAGCTACATTAGCAAAATGTAAAACAAAAGTAAAAATTTATCAACACACTGATCATCTGAGACAATAATGATGTAACTCATGTTTGCATAGTAATAAGGGAACTTAGCACATCTGCTTACTGAGACACTGTGACAAATGGGTGCAGTGACAATTTTGGAATTTTGGTTTCTTTAAAAGCATGGAAATATTATGAGCATACATTTTTGTTTTAATCTCGGGTGTGGGTTATGGGGCAGCTGTGGGCTGTCCACAGCTGCTGACTATGGTTTGCATCAAGCTGTAGCAGAAGCATGCTTTGGCCACCTGCAGATAATTTTTATGATTGTGTGATGTTTGGAATCCTGGGAACTTTTCAGAGGGCAGACAAATGCTAGAGCCGTGATAGGTGGGGTTCGGTGGTTGTCGGTCATTCAGGGAATGTGGCAATGGTTTGCTAGCATCTGTGGTCAAAGAAGAAAGAAATTGGATTCATGGATTTTCCTATATTTTTCCTCTTCCCTCTGTCCTTCTTTTGTATCTAGTGATAGGGGATCAAACCAGGGGGAAAAGGGGTGGGGAAAATAAGGAACCCACAAAGTAGCAAAGACTGGCTACAAGTGGTACCTCAAATGTGGGGCTTGAAAATAAAGGATAAAAATTGGAACTCTGATTTGAAATGCCCTAGAAGAAATGTCAAGAGATGAAGGAATAATTTTTTTTCAAGAGGCCCAGCTACTGCTAGGATATGACCTGCTTTGCTCTTAGAGTTAGAAGAGGGGTGACCTGAAATCATAAGATCACCATCAGCTTTCTCAGTAGTCCTACAGCGTATGTCTGCGACAGGCATGGAAGATGGTTATGAGGGGATAAGATGCTGTCCTATAGAAATGATAGCTCTAAAGTGGTTTAAAGACGTTATGATTTCATATGGGATGGACTCAGCTTATGTAAAAGAAATTCTAAATAACTGAGCTACTCAAAATAGATTTCCCTAGACTGAAAGGGATTGGTAACAGCTGTGTTAGAGGCCAGTCAACAGGTACAATGACTAACATGATGGAAGAAGCTGGGAATATTGAACAGTAAAACAGAGCAAGGGTGATGAATATAGTAAAAGATCAGTTGCTGGGTGAAGGGTGGCATGCTGATGTAAAAGAACAGATTCAATGTGATGACAGTGCTGTAGAACAATGTCACTTAGTGGCTTTGAGAGCTTGGGACAAAGTTGAGAAGCCTGGGAAGACATCAACATTGTTTACAAAGACTACACAAGGCTCTGGAGAACCCTTCACTGATTTTTTCCCCAAAGATTAGTCTCAGCTGTGAACAAAGCTGCATTAGACCCTGACACAAGGCAGGCGTTTATAGAGACTTTGTCATACAAAAATGCAAATACCATTTAGATGTAAAAAAGTCATTAGACTGTTAAAGGCCCAACCAGCACCTATGGGCAAATGGCTAAGGGATACAACCAATATTGGTGATAATGTACCATGCTAATATAATAGGTCAAGCTATAGATGGAAGTCTCCAATATCAAAATGTCCAGTGCTTCAATTGCAGGAAATATGGTCATTTGCAAAAAGAATGTGACCAAACCAAAAGCCTCAGGTCTCAAAATACCCAGTGCATTGACTGAGAAATACAGTACTTTGTGCAGGAAAAGTGAACAAGCTGTTTCTAGGGGTGACGGTTTTCCTACATCTCAAACAGTTAAAAAAAAAAAGCCTAGGCTACTAGAGGTGTGTGTGTGTGTGTGTGTGTGATGTGGCAAAGGTTGCCACTGTGTTAGAAAATGCAATCCAAAAGATATATTCAAGGTAATTTCTTACCTTCTGGAAATGGCCTTGGGGCCTGGCTCAAGGTGCCACAGCAAAAATTTTGAGGAAAAATAAAAATCCCACGACATAGAATCAATAGTGCTTTGCTAACTTTAAATTTCTGAATGTTAACGAGAAAGGAAAAACAGCCAAGAGACACTGGATTATAGGGAAAAAAAATGTGGAATTAAGTCAGCCTGTATACTATAAGAATGTGTTAACACCAGAATGGAAACCAGCAAAAGTTTTGTGTTGGGAATGAGGATTTACTTATATTTCCACAGGAAATGAAAAGCTGTGGGTACCATCAAAACAGATAAAGATTAGAATTGAGCAGGAGCGGTCTCCTGAAAACCTTGGCCACTGACCTGAAAAGTGCTTTCTTTATTGAAAGTGTCTTTGTTTATAAATTCCCACTACACCCAGCATAATTAATGGCTGAAAACAGAAAAGGGAAAATGTAGTGACAATTTTGGAATTTTTGTTTCTTTATAAACACAGAACTATTATAAGAATATGTTTTCATTTTAATCCCAGGAGTGGGGATATGGGGCTGCTTTGGACTGTCTGCAGCTGCTGGCTATAATTTGCCTCATGTTCTAGCAGAACATGTTGTGCCAGATGCAGATAATTTCTATGACTGCCTGACATTTGGAATTCTGGGAACTTTTCAGAAGGTATATAAATACTAGGGCTCCAATAGGAGGGGTTGTTTAGGGAAGTTGGTTGTGGTTTGCCAATAGCTGTGGTCAAAGAAGAAACAAAAGGAAAGAAATTAGATTCAGATTTTCCTATTTGCTCTCTGCCCTCTATTTTTCTTTCCCTCCTAGTGATAGAGGGTCAACCCAGGGGAATAAAGGATGGGAAGAGAGCCCACACAGTAGCATAGTGCATCTACAAATCAGTCTCTGAATGGAAATTTCCTTTGAAAAGTAAAAACATGAGCTGTTTTTAGAGCTTATTCTGCATCTGATGTTTTTTAGCAATCGTTAGCTCAATATAATCCATCGATAAAGAGGTATGCTTTACAGTGGAAAATTCTGAGCTCCCTCACTTGCCTTGCTCATGTATAATAATTACACTGCAGAGGAAAGTTCTCTTTCCTTCCAAAATCTGTAAAGCTGAGATGAGAAGCCGATTAAACAACAGCAAGATTTTAATACATGCTTTCTTAACTATTTTTATAAATATATTTTATCCTTTGCATTATTATGACATCAGTGAATTCTCTGTTCACAGAAAGGCTTCTGTGTTTGGTGCTTGGTCATAAAGCTTTTGAAGACATGTGAAGAAAGGGCCTACCTGAACAAAGAACTCAGAGAAGCCTGACAAGAGATAGGTCGGGAGAGACCTTTTGTTATAGTGATGGCCTCAGAAAGTGGCAGATGGCCACAGTTAAGAGTCTCCAAGATGATAGCTCTGGAGACGGACCAAGGTTTCCAGAGCTCATGGGGGAAGTTAAGAGCCATAGGATTAGGAATGTTCCAAGGAGGGACAAAGCAGAAAAGAGGCCGTGGAAGGATATGGCATGACAGGTACACTGCCCTGTCTATGAAGCTGTTCATATAACAAGTGTATTTTCCCATAAATCTTAATTTTATTCCAATGTATTATATATGGCAAGAAGAAAATATGTAGAAAAACAGTATTAATAAATAGTAAGAAAACTTTTTCTGTGGTGATATTTTCTTAATCCATTTTGATTTACCTTTAAATGATATGTTCATTTAATTAAACTATGTAGGAGGTCATAATTTTTTTTTTTTGAGAACTAATTTGCTGTGTTGACTTATAAACAGTAAGTGTCTCTAGCAGGGAAGTGAATTCATTTTGTGATTTTTTTCCCCATCACACTTACTGTTTGAAATGTATCAGATTAGATATATCCTCTAATGATGAATTGTTCTAACCTCTAAAATTCTCCATTTTCTGGATTATTAAAAATATTTTTAAAATATAGGATTTTCAAAAAAGCAAGATTTTTTTTTAACCCATCTGTAATAGATACTCTCTTCCATTTCAAATCTCAAGTGTTTATATTTGATATTATACCATACAGCTTATAACCCACATTCTGAGGGGGAACTGTAGCTATAATTGGTTGCTAAGGAAGTCTCTCAGCTAATTAAACAATGTGCCTAGAATTATTCTGACCTTCTGTGCTGCTCACCCGATGGAGCAAAAATGACGCTCACTTCTGTTTTGTCAGGCTTATACTAGAAACAAGTGAAGGAATATCTTATTTATAATAATTAAAAAGAAAAGAACTACAAGGTAAAATTGTGTGGAATGAATGTTTAAGACAACCCAATATTCTGTAATAATGGAATACTTAAACCAATGATATATTAATTATTTCAAAATCATACCAATTGCAGGTTTCCTTATAATATAATAAGTGCTGTATTTTAGTCAGATTACAAATGTTTTATTATATAATCCAGAAGTACAATTTAACACATCCCTTTCATAAGCATTTTTAACCTGTTACTGCTGCTGTTCAAAATAAAATTGAGACAGAAGGAAGCCTATTTGGCTTATCCAATTTTTAATTAATTTTGCCACCTGGATGTATTACAAGATGTGAGGTAGACTGCCCTAATGAGAGCTGTAAAATGAAGTCATGGGCCAGGTCCCAGGCCGTTCAGATAATTTCTTTTTCTGTTTAGAGTTCTATCACTGATTGAAAACAAAGCCAAGGGTGGGCAGCAAGGGTGGATGGGAAGTGTGGACAGCCAAGGAGCCTCAGGCCTGACCAGCACAACTGCAGTCTTAGCTAATCCTGAGGCTGCTGTGAGAATCCAGTTTTCATTTCTGTCTCATTTTCATCCTCTCTGTGTGTTGCATTTTTAATGAGCTTTCAGAACCCTCTCCTTGAGTGGGAAAATATCTTTCTGTATATACTTACGCAACAGCTACTCGGTTTAAACTTGACTTCACTGGTCATGTTTGTAAGGAAACTTAAATTTCGGAGCATAGTATCTGTGGCTTGGATCACTGTAGTGGTAGATTTTATAGTTTATGAAATCTTAATTGTTCCCTATGGCCATTTGATGTTTTCCCTTTAGTCAGCTATTAATGAGTCTCAAACAGATTGTACTTTCTATACTTGAGTCTCTAATAATTAAAACACCTGAAAGTTTAGAGACGTCAGGAGCGTGTGAAAGGAGCCTGGTAAGGGGACGCTAAACGTTAGCATCCACATTCTACAGGCCCCTCCTTGGTATTCTGAAGCGTTAGTATCATGAACTCCTAGAATGCTCTGTGCATTTGGCTCATTTTTATTTTCTTTCTTATACTTTCTAATCCAGCTGGAATGCTTGCAGATTCTCCTGAAAGCTTCTAAGCCTGACTCTGAGGACCCAGCTGGAGAATGCCTTCCGAACACTGCCTCAGGTATGCACAGAAGGAGAATGCTTTCACTCAGGATAGTGAAGGTAACACGCCGCATCGCTGAGAACAAAAGCAGGAACTGAACACAACTTGACTGAATAAACAAAGTTGTCATAATTTTTGTGGTTTGGGTATTTGGAACAAGGATGAACTTCTAAGACCTCTTGATCAAAGCTGGAAAAGCTTCATGATTCTCTGAATGATGCTGCTTTTTGTCCATTTCTTGTTTGGGACGGTAACCCTTTGAGCAAAAGACAAATCACTATAAATGTTCATGATGAAAATGTTTAGAAAACTAAGCTGTATCTGAATACTGTCTTCTTAAATACGATCAGTTTGGGGAGCATTCAAAAATTCCATATAATATCTTTTTTGAATATTTATTTATGTAAGAAATATTTGTTGAGCCAAACATTCAACTTGATGTAAAGTACCAGCTATGAATAATATAAAATTTGATTTATCCCTTCATGAATTGGGTACTCTATGAAAGATCCAGATGTTAAACAAATAGCTATACCTCCAGCAATGCAAATACCATTGTGGAAAAAGTTTCTGATGGAAAAGTCCAGTGTAAATACAGGAAAGAAGTATTTCTGAAATCCAGAGGATGACCTGAGCTGAGAGAAGCTCTCAGGCAGGAGGGAGCTAGCTTCCCATTCTACAGTCTGAGAGGCAGCCATAGAGAAAGTGTATGGCATTCATTCTGTCTGGACACAAGTCAGTGTCATCCAGATTCATGGCCCCTGGACCCTTTCTGAGGAAGCAGTCAAAATGTCTTCCAAAGAAGGACTAAGAGAGGTAGTAAAGGTGGGAGATCTCTGCTGAACATGGGGAATTAGATGTCTCTGCTAAACAAAGCTTTTTCTGAAGCTGTTAGAGATGATTAGCTCCAAAATAAGTTCAGAACTGGTGACATTGCCAGAGCAGGTGTAACGCCTCTGAATGGCTCCTGTGAGTTTGTTATACTCAGTAATCCTCAGTGGGGAGTTAGTGTATATTGGCCAAGGACTAGCAGTATTTATCATCAGGGATAGGGTACAGTTGATTTTAGCTACAATGTGCGCTAAACCTCTTACAGTGCATAAGGCAGGTCTGCCGAGTGAAAAACAACCTGTCTCAGGATGCAGTTAATACAAAGGCCAAGAAGCCACATTAGATCTGGGGCCCAGCCAGAAATGTTAATGCTGTGAACTCTTAGGCTGTTCACAGGAAGTACACAGGACTATAGTATTTGTACAGCACCACCTCAGACAAATAATTTACTCCTTGTTACCACAATCGGTGTCTGTTCTCAAAGTGGTTTCTTCCCCTTAAGTCTACCACTTATATTAATCAGTTAGCTGTCTCAAAGCCAAGCCCTTCACTGTGTGGCCACCTTCGTCCCCGCTCTGACCCAGAGCCCTGTCTCCTCTTCTCTCCCTCTTTCGTTCTGCCACTTGGAGCTGTGGCAATCAAACCATAAATTCTGCTGTGTCTCCCTTCTCAGCATAGACCCTTTATGGAAGGCTCTGCCCAGATTCATGGCCCTTGGGTCCTCAGCCTGCCTTTCTCAAGGGAGCCTTCCTTCCACACAGCCATGTGGTACCACCACAGACCCGGCCTGGACCTTGCTGTCCTCAGTAGTCACTTGACTTTTGAAGTCACCGGATCACAGATTCATTTCCTAGCTTGAAGGTTTACTAGGGCTGTTATTTGACTTCATTGCTAAATCTCATCTACTAATCTAGCTGCTTAACAGTTCTACCAACTGTCTGTTTCCTTTTCCTTAGCCATACCTCTTCTCTTTTTTTTTTTCTTTTTCTTTTACCTTTTACTGAAATAGTTTTTTTCCATACAATATGTTTTGACTATGATTTCTCCCTCCAACTCCTCAGAGATTCTCCCTACCTCTCATCGGAAAACAGGCATCAAAATAATAATAATAATAATAATAAAACAAATAAGGACAGAGCAAACAAAATTAGAAGAAAAAGGGCCAAAGAAAAAGCACAAGAAACACATGCACACACACACACACACACACACACACATATATATATACATATATACATATATATATATATATGTGTGCAGACACACAAATGTTTATACACACAGGAATCCCATAAAAACACACACACAAAAACTAGAAGCCATAATATATACAAAAATTAATTCCATTACAGGGTCCTTTAACAACCTGTCCATGGAAATAAATACTATTAATGTATAAGAATATTTTTACCATGTTGAGTAGTGTGTGAGCATTAAAATAGAAATCCATAGAACTTTAAATGTGAAATGTAAAACTGTAGCATTGTTTTAAAATTCACATCTTAAAAGCTTTCTGAACTCAGTTAACTGAATATATGAAAAAAAGACCCCTGGGGTTTCTGTGATCAGAGTGTTAATTGTGTACACTCAAAGCAGCCATTAGCACTAAGGCAGAGAGAGGCTCAGAAGGAGCGGGGCAGACACTCTTTATTGGTTTCTGTGATCAGTTCCAGAGAGAAAGTGTGTTGTTTCACACTGACAGCACACTTCAGTTTGCACTAGCTTGTTTAGAGTGTGTAGCAGTCACGTGTGGCTTATGGTTCTTTTTTTTTTTTTTTTTGTCAGTGCAGCTCTTGGGTCCCCAGGGGAAAATGTGCTTGTGTTGCACAGGGCGCCAGAGTACTTTTTGTAGTAGTTGTGAATTTTGAGGGGTACTGTTTTTTTAATAGAAGAATTTTCCCAGTCTTAAGAAGATTCTCAGCATCTGCCTTGATCCCCCATTGGGTGGAGACTTTCAGAGGACTCTAAAGTAGGCTCCCATTCTGTTCCCTCTCTTCTACCGCTTCTGAATGAGGGTTAAGCCTCTTCCCTAGGAGAGGCTTGTTGTTTAGCTTCTTTAGGTCTGTAGATTTTAGTATGGCTATGTATATATTTAGTATATAGCATATATATTATGTCATATATATTATAAGCACATATATACTAATATCTGCTTATAAATGAGTACATACCATGCATGTCTTCCTGTTTCTGGATTACCTCACTCAGGATGATCTTTTTAGGCAGCTCAGTCTCCATGTGCATTGCTGAGCAAGGGGAGCAGGGATTGCCTCGGTCATGAGCACTGTTACCTGCTCTTTGATCACTTCCCCCTAGCAATGTGGCCCTGCCAGGCCACAGAGGAAGAGGACCCAGGCAGTCCTGATGAGACTTGATAAGCCCAGGACAGATAGCAGAGGAGGAGAACTCCCCCTTTCAGTGGGCCAGGGAAAAAGGGAGGAAGGGTGGCGTTGGGAGGGGTTGAGGGAGTGGGCTTCAACCGGGATGTACAATGAATAAATTGTTAAAAGAAATTTAAAAATCAATTAAATATAAAAAAGAAGAGTCTCAAATCTGTATACCACTTGAGAAATATAGATCCCTCATCACATATTTCCCTAGCAATTTGGAAAGTTTTTGAAATAGCTTTTTTCTCTTGTTTGTTTGTTTCCCAGTAGTGCATTGCTCTGAGCTGGGAGGTGAGTTTGTTAATTTCCCATTTGTTCTGAGGGCTGAGGCAGATAGTGGGAGGGGCGTATCTGCTTCCCACCTTAATTTCAGCATGGTACCCTGTAGCCTTGGATTCCCTCAGTGTTGTTCCCTGAGTGTGATAATTAGCCAGGTAAACTGAGTTCTTCTGACCGTCCTGGGGACAGGTGCGCTGCCACATTTACAGGAGTGAGGCCTCTTGCAGCTTTATATCTGAGAGACGGATTGGAAGCTGCTTTGAGAATACAATAATCAGTTGTTGGCACTTGTTGATTGGCCTTTATTTCTTGCCAAATGTCAGAGCATTTATTTCTGCTTTTAAAGAATGCATAACATATTGGTTTTAAAGTATTTGGGCTCTTCTGCCAAGTGTTGTCTTAAATATCAGCTTGTGGTGTTCTTTAAGATTGACTGTTTCTGGCTGAGCTAGTACGTCTGCTAAGCTGAGGAGTATCACTATTGTTCCAAAGCTCAGCTCCTTAGACTTCGCCAGACTGCAGTTCACAGTTGCTCTCTCCCTGCCAAGATTTATTCATGTTCAACAGATATCTAAGTGCAAGTACTGATTCAGGCTTCATGATAGTGGAGATCGTGTGCTAGGTCTGGAAGTAAGGGAACATTTTAAGGCAGTTATTTCAATATATTCTTGTTCTCCTCCAAATGAAATTTTGAAATAAATTTATGGTGACATAAAAGAGGAGAAAGGAAATTATGAAGGTTTCAAATACAGCTTCTAAAATTATAAATCTAAAAAATCCATTTTCTGTTTTAAAACTTTAGTCCTCGCACATAGGAAACCAGTTTAGAAGCATGATTGCATCGTTTCATGATTATTGCATGCCAGTTTGTTTTCTTATATTACTTAAAAGGGTTAATTCTGAGACTAATTGTGTATGACACAAATATAAAATTGATAAGCACTTTTGACAATTTTTTTTTACCTTGGGCATAAGTTTTGGAGACCTTTCTTTTTTAATTAGTATTTATTACAGTTATTCACGTTGTATCCCAGCTTTGTAGGCCCCCCCCCGTCTCCCACTCCCATCCTCCCTCCCTCTTCTCCCCCTATGCTCCTCTTGTGATCCCCTGATAGGGGAGGAGGTCCTCCCCTTCCATCTGACCCTAGTCTAGCCTACCAGGTCTCCTCAGGACTGGTTGCATCATCTTCCTCTGTGGCCTGGCAAGGTTGTACCCCCCACCATGGAGAGGTGATCAGAAAGCCTACCATTGGGTTCATGTGAGAGACAGCTCCTGCTCCCCTTACTTGGTAACCCGCTTGGAAACTGAGCAGCCTACGAGCTTCCTCTGAGCAGGGAGTCTATGTTGTCTCCATGCATGGTCCTTGGTTGGAGTATGGGTCTCTGCAGGCCCTCCTGGGCCCAGGTTTTTTGGCTGTGTTGGTCTTGGAAACCTTTCTTACAGAGTACCTTTTTCTTTTTTTAATCAGAAAAAGGAATTATACTATTGTGTTCTTAATGTTAGGTGTGTTTTTTTTAATTCATGATCAAGATTTTTGGTATTCTTATCTGCAAAACATAGGTACCAATAGTACCTTCTCTTTACTAAGAAGATTAAATTATTGACTATAATTAGTAACTGTAACCCTTGCAGGATAGTTGCAAATGAATTTTTCGACACTTGTCATATGGTGTGTAATTTCCAAAGCTCCATAAGATTCTGTGGTGTCACTACTTTGGATTTGGGATGGTCCTGCACAGCTCTTTCGTTCCAGCATTTGCTCAGGTTTCTTGTGTTTACTGGACCTAACGTATCTGAGGGAGACACACAGTCAGTCTAAAGCTGAAGAAGGACAGAGTTGAGAGGGAGCCATAGATTAGGAAGAGTGTCCCTGTTCTCTCTCTCTCATGCAGGCATGCATGAATGCACACATACACACACGCACCTGTACACTAGGAATTTATGCTCAACTCACAAGTGCATAAAGCTAGTGTTGCATGTATGCACACACTGAAGAAATAGGGCCTTAGACGCCGGCTCATAGGTTTACAGACACAGGTAGCCATTCACAAAGTTAAACTCAAGAAACAGGAGCTAGTAAGAGAGAGAGGCCCCAGCACAGGGCAAAGAAAAGCATCAGAGAAAAGGAAAGCAAACAGGCAAAGAAGCATAGAGGGCAAAATTGAGAACAGAGGGGTCCCACTCACAGTGTAGTAGAATTCAAGCGGCCTCCCCACAGCGGAGAGGGTGCGAGAGCTCCTGGTAAGCAGAGCTGGTGAAAGGAATAAACAGAGCTTCATTTGTTATCCTTTGTAGTATTCAAGAGATGCTGACGGGCCAGAGGCTGTGCCACTCGGAATCCCACAATGACACTGTCCTCGCGGCACTGAATCAGCAAAGAAGTGATGGTATTCTCTGCGATGTGACCCTGATTGCCGAGGAACAGAAATTCCACGCTCATAAGGCAGTCCTAGCGGCCTGCAGTGACTATTTCCGGGTAAGTGAAGGTGGATGCGTTTGTCTTCAGACGTCAATACACAGAGGACAGCAGTATGCCCTTTTCCTAGTTCATGAGCCAGACACATGGTGGTCCGCAGATCTGTAAGTGTTAAAAACCTGTGGTCCTTACTGGACAGCATTGGGTCTGGCGCCCTGTTGGCACGCTCACTGGACTGGGCAGGGTGTCTGCGATGGGGAGCAGATCTTTGCATCTGACTAGTGCATTTGTTTGGCATTTGCGTGGTGTGGCAGTGACATGTGTGACATGTGAAGATACGGTTCTTCTTTGCTAGAACATGGAGTTTGACTTCCAGCTGTGAGTGATGTGAGGTGATATGAGTTGGGAGGATGAGGTGTTTTCTGTTTATGCTTCCTTTATCTTCACATGAACAGCTTGTGCAGGTGTATTCACATGCTGTGAAAGGTTGTCATTTTTATATATGAGGAAACCAAGTCTCAAAAATTAAGTACTTAGGATTCAGGATGTAAATAAACAATAAGCATGGTTCTTAACTTGCGTACCTGGGAATAATTGAGAAGCTTATTTTGGGCTGGTTGAAATGCAGCCACACAAGTGTGAGTACTGGATGGAGTTCAGATGGTTGAGAAACCTTGCATAAATGAAAAAAGTGGAAGAGTGGTTGATGAAGATTCCTAACTTCAGCCTCAGGCCTCCACACACATGTGCCCGCATACATGCGAGCGTATATACATACCACACAGGGAGAGAGATGGAAAGAGAATATTATTATTGTGTGTGCATGTATCTACATGTGTGTGCATGGCATGTGTGGGTGAGCATGCCACGGTGTGCATGTGGAGGTCAGAAGACAACTTGGTTATGCTGTCTTCTCCTTCCATTCAGCTTTATGTGGGGTCTGGAAATTAACTGTGGCGTGCAAGGCTTGTCCAGCAAGGTTCTTTACCTGTGGATCCATTTTGCAGTCTCCTCTTCTTCCTCTTAAATGGCATCTATTCACTGTTTGTGTGTTCATAAAGAAAGTTTCTTTCAGATGTATCACACATTTTCACCATATGAATTCCCTCCTGTTTTTCCCCTTGGTATTCATTTACCACTTCTTCCTACTTTCCTATTGTGTGAATGGTTTTATGTCTCTATAAAGGATTCTAGGACCTACAAATAAGAGCAGACAGTATTTGTTGTTCTGTATCTGGCTTGTTTTGCTTAATATGATAATCTCTAGTGTGGTTATTCATTTTCTAGAAAATTAGATAATTTCATTCTTCCTTATGGCTGAATACAACTCCATTGTGTATACACGCTGTATTTTCTTTATTTATTTGCCCATTGAGAGACCTTGAGGCTGAATCTACGAGTTGGCTGTTGTGACTGGTGCTGCAATAAGATCGCATGTGTGGGCATCTCTGTGGTATGTTTACTTAGAGTCCTTTGGTATGTATCCAGAAATTGTATAGCTGATTCATACCCTATTTCTGTTGCGGAGCACAGGCTAGTTGCCACACCACTGGCCTACTTTGCTTCCCCATCAGCACTATGTAAGGGTCCCCCTTCTTCCTCACTATTCACGGAATTTTTGGGTTGTTTTTGTCTTGTTTGTTTTTGTTTTTGACAGAATCTCTCTCTATAGCTCTAGCTGTCCTGGAACTTGCTATGTAGATCTGGCTGGCCTTGAACTCACAGAGATCCTTCTGCCTTTGGCTCCCAAGTTCTGGGATTAAAGGCATTCACCACTAAACTATGACTTTATTTGATTTCTTAATGACTGGGATGAGATGGAATCTCAAAGTGATTTTAAATTGCATGAGTAATTTTATGTTTATTGGTCATTTTGTAATTCCTCTTTTGAAACTGATTTATTTATTTCATTAGCCCATGTATCGATTGCTTGTTGTTATATTTAGGTTTTTGAGTTCTATATATATTCTAGATATTAAATTTCTGTCTAATATATAGCTAACAAAGAATCTCTCATTCTGTAGGCTTTTTCACTGAATGTTTTCATTTGCTATATAGAAGCTTTTTAATTGCATGAAATCTTATTTGTAAATTCTTGGTAATTTTCTGAGCAATTGGTGTCCTTTTCAGAAATGCATTGCCTGTGTGTCACAAAGTGTTTCTTCTGTTTTCTTCCAACAGTTTCAAACTTTCAGGTAGTTGAGTCTTTTTGAGTTGCCTTTTGCACAGCATGAAGGATAGATACACAGCTTCCTTCTTCCATAAAAGGATATCCAGCTTTCTGAGAATCATTTACCAGAGACAGTGTTCTCCAGGGTATATTTAGGCACTGTTGTCAAAAGTCAGGCAACTGTAGTATGTGCTTACGAATGGGAACTTAGTCAGCTTGACAGATTCTATAATTACCTGGGAGGTGGGTCTCTGGATTTACCTAAGAGAGGAAACCCACCTTAATTGTGAGAAGGACCATTTCCTGGGTGTGGGACCCTGCCTTAGATGGAGACAGCAAGGTGAGCACTAGAGTGGCATTCAATGTTCTTTCCTTTGGACAGTGACCAGCTGCTTCAAGCTCTGCCCTGACCTTCCAACTAGGATACACTGGACCTTAAATTGTGAGCTAAAATAAACTGTTTTCCCTTGAATTTCTTTCATTAGAGTATTAAATGGGAGAAGAAGCTAAGTCCTCTGTTCTGCCCCACTGATCTACAGCGCTGTTTTTGTTGCAGTGCTATTTTTGTTTCAATAGTTAGTTAGTATAACTTTAAATCCATGTTCTACTCCAGCCGCTACTTCTAGGGTTACTCTTTTTGCTCAGGATTGTTGGATGTCTAGAGTAATTTGTGCTCTCTGTGACCTTCAGCATGTTTTATCTATTTCTGTGAAAAATATCATTGGCATTTTAATGGAGATTTTTTTGAATCTGTAGGTCACTTTTGATAATACAGCTACTTTTGTTAGATTAATTCTGCTAATCCCTCAGCACTGGCGATATTTCCATCTTATTCAATTTCTATCTTCAGTGCTTGAATTTCTTTTTAATTGTAGGGAATCTCTCAGTCTCTTGGGTGGGTTTATTCCTAGGTATGTATGTATGTATGTATGTATGTATGTATGTATTTATTTATTTCTGAAGTAGTTGCTTTCCTGATTTCTCAGTAGAATGTTGGTTATTGACATATAGAAAAGCTACTGACTTTTATAACGTGTCCATTTTTTTTTTAGATGAATTCATCAGTTCTAAGAATTTTCTGGTGGAGCTTTGGGTCCCTTCTTTATAGAGAGTTATTGTCTACAAAATAGGGATAACTTCACTACTGTCTTTCCACTTACATCCCTTTTATTTCCTATTTATTTTATTTTATTCCTTTAAGATTTCAAGCACTGTATTGAGGAAAAGTGTGAAAAGAGTGAACACTATTGTCCCATTCCCTATTTCACTCTAAACACATTGACTTCTTAAACTTTGTTTAGTGCAATGTTGGTTATAGAGGGCTTTAAAATATATACATTTATATGTATAATATTTATTATGTTAAGAGATGTTTATTATATTGCTAGACATTTTAAAGCTTTCCTTGCTGAGATATTTATCAAGTGACTTTATCAAAGGCTGTATTTATGTGATGTGTACTCATGGATTTTCATGTTAAACTATCCTTGCATGTAATGAAGTCTACTAATCATGATGATTGATGTTTTTGATAGGTAGTTGAATTTAATTTATAAATATTTTGTTGAGAATTTGTGCATTTATGTTCATTGGAGAGACTGACCTATAATTTCCTTTGTGTGGTATATATGTGTGTGGCCTTTTCCAGTTCAGGTGTACATATAAAACTAGGATGAAAAAATAAGTGTGGCAGTATGAATTCCTTTCTGTTTTGTGGAATAGTTTGAGAAGTTTTGGTAGACTTCAGTTGGGCATTCTTCTGGCTTAGGGTTTTTGGATGGGAGACATATATTGGTTCTTTAGTTTTTGTGCTGGCTAGTTTTTGTTAATTGGACACCAACCAAGGTCATCTGGGGGAAAGGGTTCCTTATCTCCTTCAGAATGGCCTGTAGACACGTCTTTAGGGGCATTTAATGATTGATGTGGGATGGTCCACTCTTCTGTGGGGATGCATAAGCCAGCTGAGCAAGCCCCAGGGAGAGCTCCTCTGTAGCTCCTGCTTCATGTGCCTGCCTTTACATCTGCCGAAGGGTTTCTATTGCACCCAGGCCATCACAGCTCTTATAAAGAAAACATTTAATTGAGGCTGGCTTACAGGTTCCGAGATTTAGTTCACCATGGTCATCGTGAGAAGCATGGCAGCATGGAGGCATGGTGGTGGAGAAGGAGTTGAGCTCTACATCATCATCTGCAGGCAGCAGGAGTGAATGTCACACACTAGACCTAGTTTTAGCATCGAAGACCTAAAGGCCCACCCCCACAGTGACACAGCTCCTCCCACAAGGCCACACCTACTCCCAAAAGGCCACTCCCTGTGAGCCTATGGGGGCCATTTTCTCAAACCAATGCAGCATTCCTCAGTGACAGCTTGTAAGCCAAATCATTTCTTTCATCCCCCAAGTTAGTTTTGGTCAGTGGTTTATCACTGCAATAGAAAGCTAACTAGGGCAATCCTGTTTATTCCAGATCCATTTATATTATTACATCTTGGCATAAATTTGGTAGATAATATATGTCTAAAATTTTTCTCATTTCCTTTAGCTTTTACAATTTATTACACTACAACTTCCATAGTATGCCTTAATAATCTTTTGATTTACTAATACCTAGTAATGTCTTCCTTGTCACCTCTAATTTTATTAATTTGGGTCTTTTAGTTGTGTTAGTTTAGCTAGGGATTTGTCAGTTATCTATTTAAAAAGTTAACGCTTTGTTTTGTTGATATTTTAAAGTAAATATATTTTTATTAACGTGTCTGTGTGTGTCTGTATATGAGTATGCTCGCGTATCTGTGGGTCCTGGCAGAGGCAAGAAGATGGTGTCAGATCTCCTGAAGCTTGAGTTGCAAGTGGCTCTAAGCTGCCTGGTAAGAGTGCTGGGAACCAGAGTCCTCTGCTAGCAGAGTGTATGTCCTGAACCACTGACCCAGCTTTTCAGTCCTGGCATTGATTCTTTGATTTTTTTTTTATTTCATTTATTTCTACATTCATCTTCATTATTTCTTTTGCTCACTGCTTTGGGGTTTGGCTTCTTCTTATGCAGTCATGGTATATCATTGAGTAATTTACTGGGAGTTCTCTCATCACTTTTTTTTTAATTTTTACATTTTTTTTATTTTTTTTAATTTTTTGTTATCAATCACAGGTTAGGTACTTTGCATCCCAAGCGTAGCCCCCTCCTTCATTCCCTCCCACCCTCCCCAACCCTCCCTCATCTCCTCCCCGCCCCCTCCAAGTCCACCAATGGGGGAGGACCTCCTCCCCTTCCATCCAACCCCAGCTCATCCTGTCTCCTCAGGGTTGGCCGCAACCCTGGGATCTAGCCAGTATAGAACACCAACAGCACAGGCTCTAAGATCAACAATCAATAACTGGGACCTCATGAAGCTGAAAAGCTTCTGTAAAGCAAAGGACACTGTCATCCGAATGATTCAACAGCCTACAGATTGGGAAAGAATCATTACCAATCCTACTTCTGACAGAGGGCTAATATCCAGTATATATAAAGAACTCAAGAAGTTAAAAAGCAAGAAACCAAGTAATCCAATTAAAAAATGGGGTATGGAACTAAAAAAAGAGTTGACTGTAGAGGATTATAGAATGGCAGAAAAACACTTAAAGAAATGCTCAACATCCTTAGCCATCAGGGAGATGCAAATCAAAACGATTCTCTCATCACTTAATGAAAGCACTTATAGATACAAACTTCTCCCTCAGAGCTGCTAAAATTATACCCCATAAGTGTGCTGCATTCTTGTTTTTGTTTTACTCCATGAGAACAGACCCAGGACTCTCTTCTGCTCTGCAGACTTTCCTGTTTTGCTTTGCCACTTTATCTAGTGCTTCCCCACAGTCCACATTCCTTTAGGGTGGCCGCCTTCCTGCTATCCCCAGAGATGATATAGCCTGAGCATGGGTGTCATTTTCACCTTCTGGAGCCTTCTGATTATATCCATGTTTGACTCCTAACCAATACTCTCTTTAACTTCTTGTATGAGATCAGAAACAAAACCTGGATAATTGTTAGCTGGAAATGAAATTAAATCCTGACTATAAATTATTTAAGATTTTTTTTAAAGAGGGAGTTGTTTTTATTTCATGGCAAAGTTTCCTATTTGTGTATCTGATATCCGCTAAGTCCAGAAGAGGGCCTGGGACCCCTGGAGTTCCGCAGACACATGGGTGCTGGGAACTAAACTTGGTTCTTCTCCAAGAGTGCCAGAACCACCTCTCCAGACCCTTTATTTCAGTTTTCTTAAGTTTTTTTAAGTGTTAATTCATTGTTAGTGACTGTCTTAGTCACTGGTCTATTGTGATGAAGAGACACTGACCATGGTAACTCTTATAAAAGAAAGCATTTAATTGAGGACTTATTTCAGTTTCAGAGGTTTAGTTCATGATTATCATGGCAGGAAGCATGGTGGCAGCCACATTATGCTTGAGCACTAGCTGGGAGCTACACCTGATCTGTAGGTGGGGGTGGGGGTGGATGGGGAGGATGGAGGGCATGGGGTTTTGAAACCTCAAATCCCAACCCAGTGATACACATCCTTCAGCAGGGCTACACTTCCTAATCTTCTCAAATAGTGTCATTCTTAGTTGACTAAGCTTCCATATGAACTCATAGGGGCCATTCTTATTTACACCACCATAATGACCAAGTAGTATTTTTGAAATATAACATTAGTATGTACTGATCTCTCATTGGCCAAGAAAATCCAATGATTACTCCCAGAATCAGTGTAAGTGGGCATTTTCGCCTCATAGTAGTCTGAATCTTAATGAATAGGAATACAAATTTAACTATGATTTAAAAAAAATCCTTTTCTAAAAACAGTCTTCCCCAGGGATGAGCATATCGATTGGTCAATACTAAATGGTGAACTCTGAAAACGCATAAACAAGTAACTTATTATAGACTATCATGATACAGCAGGGTGTATTAACATATATGTACATACATATACATGTATTTGAAACAGAGGACATATGGGAGGGTTTGAAGGGAGGAAAAGGAAGAGAGAAATGTTGTAACTATAATCTAAAAAAAAATGAAAGAAGTAATGTAAAAAGTTTTTTCTCAACAATCTTTAAATAATATAGCAATCAACAGAGGTCTTCAGGCCAGCTCATGATTGGCTTAGCTATTTCTAATAATATTCTGGTTTTCCCATATAAGTGATGGTATCAGTTACATCCAGTTGCCAGCTAACAGTGAGATAGTCTCTGAGAGCAGGCTGGGGAGATGGTTCAGTGGATAAAGTGTGTACCGCACAAGCAGGAAGTCATGAGGACTCTGCCTCCCAGTGTGAAAGCCAGCTGGACACTAGGCACCTGTGATTCTAGGACCGGGGAGGCAGAGACAACGAATCCCTAGCCAGCACCCACTCCTAGTAAGAGAAATTCTTTCCTCTATGTGTAGGTGAACCTGCCTTTTGCTCTAGGTTATGATAGCACCTTTACTTCCAAGGCTGCTTGCTATATAAGCATCCCCGAAAGGAGAATTTAGGTGGAGAATTGTCATTGTTTGTTATAGTCAACTTTTTGTAGACTTGACAAAAGCTACATTCATTTGAAAAGATGAACTTCAAGAAAATGCCTTCCTCTGATTGCCTGTACACAAGTCTACAGGGGATTTTCTTCATTGATGGTTGATGTGGGAGGATGGGAAATTGCCAGACTTACTGACAGGGAAGGAAAGGTCAGAGGAAGGCTTAAGGCTTTATGCTTGAGTGTCTGGATAGTAGGAATAAGGGTTATTTGTTCTGTACATATGCCTGAGGTATGGAGAAAGCTGGGGAAAAACCCGCCACAAGAATTTTTAAGGAAGCCATACCATTGAAGGAGCAATAGAGAAAGGCTTTTGTATAAAGATGTTTCTTTAAGTCTTCTGAAAAGGGTAGAGCCAAGGTTATATTCTCTTCTAGGATGTTTTTTAAATTTTTTAAAAAAATTATTTATTACATACACGTGTTCTGCCTGTACAACAGAAGAGGGAACTGATGGTTGCAAGCCACCGTGTGGTCGGTGGGAATTAACTCAGGACCTGAGGAGGGTCAAGAAGCATGGCCTTCACTCTTAACCTCTGAGCCATCTTGCCAGTCATCAGGGATGTTTGCATCCCCAGAGCCCACTGCCGTGTCAAGGACATCATAGACCCTCCATCTTCATTTTCCCTATTGTGAGCTTACTGGAAGTTTCTTGCTATTTCGAGCCTCACTAATACTCTCCTAAGAACTTCCTTCTGCTCAGATATATGTATTTATATCATGAATCTACATATGCACATAGATTTACATATACAATGTTATATGCATATAGACATAGATCTGTTTAATATATTCATCTGTCTTACCGCCTAAGACAGTGTCCTTTACAGACCTGCTGCTGATAGTACTGCTTACAAAAAGGGGTGTCGGAGGGCCCTGCTGCTGAAGGTTGCAGCCTCCAAGACCGGACAGCCTCTGAGCTCAGCGCAAGATAGAGGACTCTCTTCCCCAAGCAGGGCTTCTGACTCTCTGCCTGTCCTTATTTAGGGGATGTCCCTCTGATACAGTTTCCTGTAGAATGTTCTCCCCTACTCCCCATATGTTAATTAGGTAGTGTGCCCTGTACAGGCGATAGGACCATGCTGTTTAATGCAAATGAAGTACACTGTAAGCACCTATCAGACCACTTCCTGGCTGCTTCCCTTTTCCTATATATTCCCTAACCCCTTAAGTTGATCTGTCTCCCTGCAGCTGGTCCCCGAAGTCTGTCATTCAGTCATGCTCACTCCCCCCTCCCCCGCCTCCCCGCGCCTTTGCTCCTTCTACCCACAAGGACTGGCAGCCAACACCCCCAGGGAAGAGGAGACCCACAGGAGGGAATCATTGCAGCTTTTGCACTGCTTGCTTTTCAGTTGGCACAGATAATGTGCAGACAGATGATGCTTATTATACTAAGGATAAAAACTAATATAGCACTGAGAGTTACATTGCTTCCAGTCCACAAGCTGGAGACCTTCTGTCTTTATCCCTGGCCTGCGCCTCAAACTCGATCAAGTCTGTGAATCTTCAGTGCACTGTTAGTAAATTATCTTTTAGTTTAAAAATAAAATTAATAAGAACAGATGGACTTATAAACTGTCAGATCTACATGAATATTAGAGGTCAGTCAATCACCTGTTTTTGTTTTCCATTCAGTCTCCACGCCACAGCTTCCTTATGTCCCTGCTCTGAGCAGTCACTGGAGTCAGTGGTATACCTGATAGCTGCTCATTTATGCTGCAGAGGTATCTCACATTCTGATTAAAACAGGTTTTAAAGTTATATTTTAACTGAGTGTAACTTACTTCTTGGAACGTCATTTTAGGGGAAAAAAGAAGACAGCAGTAAACTATCCCAAAGCCCTGTTTTAGTTACTTTGTAAGTATGTGCCTCCTGTTGTTTTAGATTAACAAAGCATTACTCCCTAGCTATTTAATTTGTACATGAATGCCCCTGGAATTAAACCACAGAAGCTGAACATGTTCTATAGTGGACTGTGCAGCAGCCTGCTCCATGAGTATTGTTTACGGAGGTCAGACAAGCACTCCTGAATCCCGTGGTTACGAAGTGTTTACGCTGCTGCAGCAGGGCAATGCTTATTCTTTCCCTTCTCCGGCACCTGACGTCACATATAAATCACAAAGGCACCTAGGCAGCATTCTTATACTATAAACTATCATTGTTTGGCCAGCTGGTCATTATTTCCCTTCAAATTGTCTGTAGGGCACAGAAGAAGCCCTGAGTACAGTCCTGAGTGAATGCGTATTTTGACATGGGCATTCCATTTTTGAAAATAGTTTACATAAGTTCATTTTTAGATACCATATGGTGTGACTGAAGTTTCTATTGAAAATATTTTTTCTGTTTTGTAGACATAAAATGAGACTTCCAAGAAAAATTTCCCTTCTAGTAGTATCTGTCAGTATTATCATTGGAAACCCTCAGTGTTGCTTTCCTTTTCCTTCTCCTCCTTTGAAGATATTCTCTGTCATTGCACATAATTATCCAAACACAGAACTACCATGACACCCTTCATTAGACAACCAGGGAAACTACGGTTCATCCATACCATGGAATATTACTTAGTGATTAAAAATGTTGATTTATGAAGTTGTGAAAAGCTGTAGATGACACATGAGTTCATATTATTAAGTGAAAGAAGCCAGGCCAAAGACTGTGTTCTATATAATCCCAAATATATGACATTTTGAGAAAAAACTGTTGGAGAAGGAAAGAGAGTAGTTATCAAGAGCTTGACCATGACAGGAATGAACAAATGGATAGTAAAGGATAAATGCACACCAACAGGACTGAAATGTATGGTAAACTTTGGAGCTTAGTAATGGGTTGTTAATAATTGTTTTGTTGTTTTTATGGGAAGTGAACTTCCAGTGATGGCTCTAGTTTTTTAAACATCAAGTGAGTGGTTAGCTTGTTAAAAATGAATATTTTTATATTTATAATATACATAAATTTATATTTATAAAATATTTATAAAATTAACATATCCTTGAAGAAACTGATAACTTTAATATACTCAGGTCTTAGTGTCACAGAATAGGAATTCTAAGACAAACAGGAGAGGATGTTTTCGGATCTTCCGCTGTGGAGCACCATCATTCAGCATGCTAAGGGCCTAAATATCCTAACAGGGTAGTGATGGTGCTCCAAGAATAGTAAGTAGGACCCTATATCGTCTGATGCTCCTAAGAAGCAAAACCAATAGAAAATATGCCGGTAGGTAAAAAGCCAGACACATAGGTTTAGTATAGTGATTTAGATGGCTGTAAAGGCTAAGGAATTCCCCTTCTACTGGTTCAAGCTGGATAACTAGCAGAACTGATGGTACAACTATTCAAATGAGAAGCTTGGAGAAGCAGGAGGAAGTCAGTAGTTAATGGCCTAGTCCAAGTCTGAATTTTAAGGTTAAAGAACAATGTCCCAGCTTAACACAGAGAATTCTTTCTTATTTAGCCCTTTATTTGATCCATATCTTCAACACACTGGACAAGTCTCGCCCAATTACAGAGGTCAACTCACTGCACTCAGCTTACCATTCAAATGTTAATCTTATCCAGAAAAACTCTCAAGGACACAGCCAGAAGTTATCTTTTACTTATTCTGATGTATAGTTTGTATTATCTTAGCCCTGAGTTCTCCTTTTGTTTTGTTGCAGAGATAAAACACTAAAACCATCTTCAGGAGAAAAGTTTATTTCATCATATACTTTAGAGTCTGTCATTGAGATGGTCAGGGCAGGAAGTCAAGGCAAGAACTAAAGCAGAAGACTAGAGATGGAGTGCTGCTTACCTGCTTGCTCTCACGTTTTGCTCAGCTATTTTTCTTATACAGTCCAGGGCCTCCTGCCCAGAGGTGGCAGCATCCACAATTAACCCTTAAAGACCCAAAATCCCACAGACCTCCCTGCCAGCCACACTGATGGAAGCAGTTCCTTAATTGAGGTTCTTACTTCCTGGGTGACAGGAATTTATATCAAGTTGATAAAAACCAGCCAGCACACTGTAGAACTTACCCCTAATTCTTCTCCCTCTTCTTGGGTATAAGATGGAAGAAACAAATACAAAACTGTTTTCCTGAGGAAAACATGTATTTTAATGTGTTTGGATATTATCTTTTAGTTCTAATGTTAGCAAGAAATATCCAAATGCCTTCAGACCTTTGTCTCCAGGGGAAGGAATACCAGTTATTATTAAGAGTTAATAAAAGTACCCTTATGTTTCTGTTAGCCTTTGCAATTTTATTTTTATTTATGTGTGTGAGTACATGTGTGTGCATGCCTGTGGTGCCAGAAGAAGGAATTGGATGCCCTCAAGCGCCAGCTGCTGGCATTTGTAAGCTGCCGACATGGATGCTGTGAGCTTTTTGATAAATATTCTAGAAAAAAACAATGACATATGGCCTAGTGGTTGGAATACATGGGCTTTCAAAACTTACTGTAGTGAAAGCAAATCTCAAAAGTATAAGAGAAATGTGTGCCTTTTTACATATTGAGTGAAAAGGTTGCTTTAAAAGGCCAGTGAAAAGTTTAAACTGTCAAATGTTTTATTTTCTTTGCACCATTGCTAAAGACTCTATATATTTACTTACAACTCCAAAAAAGTGATTTTTTTTATCTTGAATTAAAATTAAACATCAGAGTTGGTACAAACGAATCCTTTGGCTATATAAATGTTAGAATTAAACTAGTTGATTTTTTTCAGAAAAGGGATATTGATGGTGCGAAGTCAAGGAGGGTTTCTACTTCTGTGACAAAAGACCATGACCAAGCCAGTTTACAAGAGAGAACAGTTACTTAGCCTTATGGTTTCAGAAGGTTAGAGTCCATGATGGTTGAGCAGTGGCATGGCAGGAGCAGCTGAGAGCCCCCATCTTGATCCACAAGCAGAGAACACGCTGGGAACGGCACGAGACTTTTGAAACCCCAAAGTCTGCCCTCAGCGACAGTGATAGATCTTCACTAACAAGGCTACATCTCCCAATCTTTCCCAGTTTCTTCAACAGGGGATGTTTCAAACAAACGAGCCTATGGGAAACATTCCTGTTTAAAACCACCACCGTCCAGAACGTGGAACTTTATTTCCCTAAGGAAATACTGATTGTTATGAGGCTGCAAAGCCTCAGTATGGAAGGCAGATTTCAATTTATGAAATATCTTTGGTAGCTTCAGTAACAAGCGTATTCATAAGTTTGCTTATTCTTTTAGTAACCTTTGGGTATAGATATTACTACTTACAGATAATTAAATTAAGCTTAATAAACATTGATTTATTTATGCAGGTGTTGACTATCAGAGTCCAAATATTTTATTGCATCAAACTGTGGAACCCAGAGTAGTTCTGCCCAAGGTTTCCATTGGCTCTTTAGCATTACAAACAGAACACAGTTCTGCAGTGCTGTCCACATGCTAAGGCTTAGAACCTGTGGTTACAGTAAGGGCCTTCATGTATTGTACATTGTCCCAGATTGCACAGTTAGACCTGGGGATCTCTAGAGCCATCAGGGTGGAAGAGAGTTGGTAAAAATATTTTCCCATTCTGTAGGTTGTCGTTTTGTCAGATGATAGTGTTCTTTGCCGTGCAGAAGCGTTTCAGTTTCATGAGGTCTCATTTATTGTTGATCTTAGTGCCTGTGCTAATGGAGTTTTGTTCAGAAAGTCTTCTCCTGTGCTTATTAATGAGCTCTAAGGTATTCCCCCACTTTCTTTTCTCTCAGGTGTATCTGTTTGTATATTGAGCTGTCTGATCCACCTGGACTTGAGTTTTGTGCGGGGCAATAAATACGGATCTATTTGCATTTTTCTACATGCAGCCATCCTGTTGAATCAGCACCATTTGTTGAAGATGATGCCTTATTTTTTCAATGCATATTTTTGGTTTCTTTATAAAAGATCAAGTGTACATGGGTATGTGGATACATGTTTGGTGTTTACAACTCTAGGGGCACCGGGGCCTGGGAGATTGGAATAATACACGAGGATAGCAGAAGTCTGATGCACTAGCCAACTTTTTTCGGAACATCAGACAATTTATAATCTGTGGGTTGAGAAGGATCATCTGAGTGAAAGTTATCATAAGTTCAAGCTGTATACAATTGTAGGGCACGTAGGCTGGGTGACCGGGGAAAACAAGATGGGACTAGAGTGAGGTCAGAGATATGTGTGTGTTCAAACCCTGAGAATCTCAAACCTGAGACTGAAAATTTCATTCCGAGACCAGTAGGGATAGGATCACTCCCGCCCTGTTTCTGTGCCTGCATGTGCTGGGCACATAGCCTGGCGACCCCGAACCACGCAATTCTACGGTAGTCACAGGCAGTCACATGGCCTAGGACCTCGGTGTAAATACAGCATCCCAGCATCCCGGCCACAAGCAATGGTATGCACCCACCCCGGATCCCGTTCCCACTCGGCAAGGTTCGTATAGTTCTTGTCTACCTCGAATAAATTGTCTAGAGCCTTTAGATGTCTAAGAGTTGCTGTTTTACTGGGCTGGAACACCTGAAGGGCGTTTCACAGTGGGCATTCTAAACTCTTTGGACATTCACGGCTGGACCTTTAGACCTGCCCACCCAGCGGTGTTGAGGGAGGGGCCCTCAGACTGCACCCCTTTCGGATTCTGCTTCATCCTTCCTGGCTCCCAGCACTGTGTCTGGTGGTGCTTAGACATCCTGAGAGAGGAAGCAAAGTGGAACCGTAGCTGGCGCCCACACGGAGCCAACAGGACCTCCAGTTAGAGCAAAAAAGGGTGAAGCACCTTCCTATACTCCCATCCTCCCAAACGCTGGTCCTTAGCAGGACCCCACACGGACCCGTGGCCTAAGGCCAAAGCCCAAAGCCTCCACACTCTGAGGGAAGCCTCCACACTCCGTCTCTGGATCTGGAGTTCCTTTTTCATTACAGAGACTGCCTCATCAAGCATCAGTCAGTTTATACTCTGAGGGTTAAGAACGATCATCTGAGTAAAAGTTATCATGCGCTCAAGCTGTATACAATCAAAAGGACAAGCCACATGGGGCGAAACATTTCAATTATTCATAATTGAATAACACCAGCAAGCAATAATGAGGACTGTGAAGTAAACTCACTCCCATCTGCTACACCTGGGAGTTCCAGGAGCACACATTCCAAGAACAATTCTGCATTTTAAAGAAATTGAGATCACAAGACTCTTCAGTTTTCTTGGAGTTTTCTCACAAGCACTCAGAATTCTCCTCACATGACTCCATTACTGAACCATGTTCTGAGAGTTTATGTCTTCATTTTCATTCCATTTCTGGGGTTTGTGCCGGTGCCATGGTGTTTTTATACTATAGCTATGCAGTACAATTTGAGTTTGGAGATGGTGAACCCAGCAGAGGAAACCTAATACAACAGACGCTTCCTAAAATCCATTTATATATATGAAGGCCATCTATACGGGGACCAAATAATGGGTGAGACAGAGTCCCGATTGCACATTTCTTGTCACCAGAAGGATTCCACTACTGAGCTGCATTACACTCAATTGAGCTATTTGCCAAAGGGATCCCATGTAAACCCTCAAACCACTCCGTTGCTCTCCACTATAGTTGGCAAGGCCCTATTGCCGAAGACAACACCACACAACTCACTGAACATGGAGAAGTTGGGCTGGTCCCCTCTGTCACCCCTCTGTGCTGGAAAGGTACAGGAAGGTACTCCACATGCTCCCAACCGATAAATACAAACATCAAGCCAGTCACAAACCCTCTGATATACAATGGTAAATGCCTGCAAAATAGGCTACTGCAATGGTAACACAAAGCCTTAGGCTTTACCAACCAACATCTGATTTGACTTAAGGCCCACTCTGGGAGATAGAACCCACACCCAACACTGCTTGGGTGAGCAAGAACCTGACACTAAATAGCCCACCAATCTAAGGTAAAACTAAATACTGCTTGTCAAAAATTAAAACAAAAAAATGTAACAATGACTCCTAATAACATTCTGCTGTACTCATAGATCGGTGCATTGCATCATTGGAGGAACTTCCTCTGGCAGCAGATGGGAACAAGTACAGAGATTCACAGCCAGCCAGTATGCAAAGAGTGAGACGCCTGGGAAAGCTCAGTGGCAAATGGGATGTCTCCATCAAATCCCTTCCTTGGGCTCAGGGCTCAGGACAGGAAGTGGAAGGAATGTAAGAGCCAGAGGGGATGGAGGATACCAAGAAAACAAGGCCCTCTCAGTCAACAGGATTGACACACTTACAAACTCACGGAGACTGAGGCAGCATGGCCAGGGCCTGCACAAGCTGTCTAGTCTTTTCATGGGATTCCCGAGTATAAAAATTAGTAGGTATCTGTGTCTATTTTTTGTGTCTTCTTTAGGCTCTTTGCCTTCTGTTTGTTTTATCCTACTCTGATATGTTAATTTTTTTCTTATTATATTATAATAATTATTATCTTTAAAAAAAGAGAGTGGCATGTTTTGCGTATGAATGAAAACAAAGAAAGAAAGTTCAAAGATTCTATTTGAATTTAACAGCAGAGGGCAAATCAAATTCCATTGCGAGGTTCTAGAGCTCTAGGGCTCCTTCACAGGCTTCTGGCTACCCAAGACCTTGTCATAAAGGGACGCTCTGGCCTGTGTTCTTATAGATTCAGGGTTGTTAGCAGCATCCCACTGTGCAGAGAGGCTATGGGGCAAATAATGGGGATTACATGACAAGGCTGGGACCTATACCACATTCTCTGGAAGGAAATATGGAGCAAGGAACTGGGGAGATGGCTCAGAGGGTAAAGATTGTCACTAGATGATCTTTGACCAAATATTCAATAATGTTTTAAAAGGAACACAGTAAAATAAAAATGGTGACATTTAAGATGAAAATGAGAAAAATGATTATTAGGAATACTATAGAAATTACACCAATTAACTTTACAACTTTGGTAAATGAGTTTCCAGGAAAAGTAAATTATCAAAACTGTAAAAAGAAAAGAGAAAACATAAGGAATGTGGGTGGAATGCTCACACACCCCTCAGATAAGCAGTGGACCCGGATTCCCTATGCTTTATGTAAAGGCTGCTCCTCATACTATATAAATCTTTTCTCACCTAATGGAAGAAAGAAAACCACACACTCATTTCATGACTCCCAAAATTCTGTTACCGAAATACAATAAGGGTAGCAAAGGGAGAGCTATATCTTGCTTTCTAGTATATGCACACAAATTATAAATAAAATAGAGTAAAATCCAGTAATCGACACACAGGTTTTTTTTTTACTCAGCATCTTAAGCTTTTAATATTTGTTTAATTGTTAAATTTATTTGACTTTGATATCCCACATTGTCCAGGTTTTCTTCCTACCAGTTTTGTCTAATTTCTCCAAACTCTTCAAAATTGGATCAAGTCAGGTTCAGTTCTCATGCTTCTGTTTACACATATACTCTTGTCTCATAATTTTTCTCCCCATATCCTCTCCTCCCGTTCACTTCATTTCTAATATGTACACATACATCCCGTTTACTTCATTTCTAGTACACACACACAGAGTTCTGCAGAACCAGTAAGATGCATTTGTAGTGGAAAAGATTTTTATCATAAGGAATCGGTTCGGGCAATTTTAAGTGTGTCTCAAGATCCTGTTCCTTGGCAAGCACCTCTTGGCAACACAGGACAGCCATGGTTAGTTCCTGGAGAGCTCAGCCCTCCAGCGCAGGACACCAAGCTTGGTACACTGGACAACTCTAGAGAACTTTGCCTAGTACAAGCTCTTTCCTAAATGCCAAACTTGCACATCTAACAGGCTGTTCTTTGCCTCTAGTTAAATGTTTAGGAAGCAACATAAACGTAATATATCCATGATTAAAGTCTCAATTCCCCTCACAAAACTAAATGTTGCGAAGTTTCCCCAATTTTAGTTAATTATCACTTTATAATCAATATATGCCCCCGAATGTTTGTATCACCCTTGACTGCTAGTAAGTCTCACAGCTCTGCCTTTAAAATTTACAGAAAAGTCTCAGCCTCTTCTGCTGCGTCATCCTACTCTAAGCTCCCGCCATCTTTTGGATGGAGTTTTATAGGACCCTGTTAGACTGTCTGCGTATTTCAGTCGTCAGTCCCACGGAGGCTGTTTCAGTCTTGCAACCCCAGTGATCCTGTTGAAAAGACAACTCAGATTTTCACTGCTTCTCAACACATTGTGGTGCTATGTATTCTTCTGCAGGGGAAAAGCTGACCCCTCCTCCTGATGCTACCTCCCACCCTCTCATTACCTGCCTACCTGGACCCAGTGCAGAGTCGTCCTCTCATACATAAGAATTTTCTTCTACATAGCTTGTTCTTTTGCTCTCTCTAGATGTTTGTTCAAATATTGCCTTTTCAGAACGTAGGATTTTAATTTTATCTAAACCTAATTATTATAGAAAATTATATTCATATATTATTTATATAACTAAAAAACAGCCAAGAGAAAAAAATTCAATATCTGGCTATACAAAATTGACTTTAATAATTTCATACATTGACATGGACTCAGTGGCTGTCTCTTTGATCTCCTCCCCCTGGCAAGGTGGCCTTAGTAGGCCACAGAGAAAGAGGATCCAGATAGTCCTGAAGAGCAGGGGCAGTCATTGACATGAACTTCGTTGACTCCTCTTTGATCACATCCTCCTGGCAAGGTGGCCTCACTAGGCCACAGAGAAAGAGGATCCAGAAAATCCTGATGAGACCTGATAGGCTAGGGTCAGATAGTAGGGGAGGAGGACCTCCCCTATCAGTGGACTAGGGGAGGGATATGGCAGGGGGAAGGAGACAGGATGGGAGTGGGAGGAGATGGGGGAGGGGCTATAGCCAGGATACAAAGTGAATAAATTGTAATAAATAATAATAATAATTTAAAAATTTCATAATGCGTTCTCATCACATTTATCTCCACATCCTTTTATATTCATTTTTCAACCCTGTGAGCCCCTCTCACTTTAATGTCTTTAGGTTGTGCTTTGTGGCGGAGTTTAACCTGAGCTGCCAGTATGATCATGGGTATGGATATGGGGCTACACTACTGAAGACAAACGACCCCCCACACCAGGAGCTTTCAATTGCCAACAACTTCCTGGAGTGGGGGTAGGGTACCATGAAGCCTTCCTCCTTCTGTGATTGAGTGTTGATAGGTTTAGTCTTTACAGACCACCATAGCTGCTGTGAGTTCACAGTGTCATGACTGTCTCGTGCCCACAATACACGATTTAGCAGCCTGTATCCCTTCATCTGTTTACCTTTCTGTGATGTTTGTCAAGCCTTGGAGAGAGTGATAGCTTGAGAGCTCCCAATTAGGTCTGAGTACCTGACAGTCACTTATCTCAAAATTGATCATGAGTCTGAATTAACCATTTGCTGCAAAAAAAAAAAAATTTCTCAGGCCAAGGCTGAGAACAATCCTAGTTGATGGGTATAAACATAAATATTCTGGAGGGAGTTTGACGACATGTCCAGTTAGAAAAACTAAAAGAAAAAGCCTCTGCCCTCCCAGATGTAGGGTTTTGAGCAGATCCACATCAGCAGGCATGAATTCCCTGCCATTCACGCCGCTTTTGCACCACTGGGCACATTTTGCCTGGCATGTTGAAGTTGTAACACAACAGGCCTATAGCTGGGTAAGAACATTAGTTCCTTTTCCACCGTAAGCCTGCCTTGTATCTTTCTGGTCCTACGAAAGCTGGCCAGCCAAGAGGAAGCGTTCACCTCAGCTCCAACTTATTTCTTTATATCCTGTAACCAATGTGTGGCCTCTTCAGCAGTGGGGTTTAAATGTCTAGCTCTTGTGGTAGGCAGCAAAGAGCAGTGACAATAGCCTGTGCAGTTTTGGAGGCCTCTAGGGCCTTCCTGACCCACACATGGCGAGGTCTTCCCCATCTGGCACTTTGGATTTTCATTTAGTAACCCGTGGCTTCTGAGATTTGCATTATTCACTGATGCAGTGTACCTCCATTTAAAATTATATAATGTATATAAGTCGTATGTGTGTGTGTATATATATATATATATATATATATATATATATATATATATGTATATTTGGTTTATAAAGTAGTAGGTTTCTAAACGGCTTCATCATACACCATTAGTTGAGTTTTAAATTTTTATCATTCATAATTACTCAGCAGCAATTTATTCCTGGATCAAAGGATACAACTGTAAATATAAAGCTTGCCAGTTCTATTCTACTTGTTTGTTTCAGCTTTCGTAAGTCAAAGAGTTTTTCATCAAAACAAGTTCATTCTTGGTGTTTGTTCATACAGACTCTCCGTGATAGCTGGTGTTGGCACGAAGACGGTGAGAGTGCTGAGACACAGGACGGTGTCAGCTTTCTTTCTCCATGGGAGAGTATGGGATTTCTAAATCCCAGGACAATGATGTGTGTATCCATGGCCCATGTAGAACGTCTTAGGTTTCTTTGTTTTTTGAGAGACAGGGTTTCTTTGTGTAGCATTGGTTGTCCTGGACTTGCTTTGTAGACCACAAAGGCTAGCCTCAAAATCGCAGATATTCTCCTGTCTCTGCCTCCCTGAGTGATGGGATTACAGGCATGTGCCACCATGCCCAGCTTCTTGGGTTTCTTAATGGATGGGCACTGCTAAAAGGCAGATTTAAGTTCCCAAAGACTCATAACCCAGCAGATATTTTCTGTTTTATTGGACCTACTTGGCCTGTTTGTTATCTGAAACCAGGAGATAGTTAGGGGCAAACCAGACTAGCCCTGCTCATTTGAAACTCTCATATCCTTGGCTATGTTGTTTGAAGATCTGCTGAGGTGATGCATGGAGTCTGTCCAGTTTGAGCCTCTCTGTAAACAGTAGATCCTGGTTTAGAGGAGAGAACTTGTCTTAAGACACTTGTGTCAAATAAATCTCCACATCCACACAGCTCTAAAGATCTGTAAAAGTTAACCACAAAATAAAACCCAACCCAGTTCAAAATGTGCTTATTGTCTCACCTAAGTAACTATAGACTTTTTTTTTTCAAAGCCAAACTTGACATTCTGTAAACTCATTTATCAGTGTGTCTACCAAGAAGAGACCTCAAGACTTAGCATTTCAATTTCGTCAGGGGGGGGAAAAAAAGCACGGTTAATTATGGCCTTGACATTCAGCAAATCCAAATTAAGCAATCATGTGACATTATCTATCTAGCCAGCCTGTTACCAAGTCTCACACTTGATGGGCATCAGATAAGCAGTAATTGCCTGGAGGACAATTAGCAGCCTTACATCTGCTCCTGTGGACCCGCCATACAGTGGAAATGCCATGGGAAGGCTGATTTCAGATGGAAACAGCTTTTGGAAAGAACTATGACTCCCATCAGTGGTATGGGTTTATTTTTAAAGATAATAGCTTCATAATTTCCTTAAACTGAGAACATTCATTAAAAATAGGATTCTTGTGGAGTCCGAGATGGTGGCGACCAGCAAGCACCATATCTAAGGGGCACAGGATCGGAAACTCGAAAATTGGTGAGTGGAGGAGCAGCTGAAGCCAGAACATCGACACTGAGGCTTCCTGGGCGAGAGGGGACAACATGTGAGCTGGGACAGTTTGGATCCAGGTTACCCATGGATGTCTCTGGGGGGACTGAGAGGGGCGAATATTCTACTCCCCTGCACTTCCCCTTGCCACAAGCACAGATCTCCCAGTCGGCGGAGGCAGCAGTTGTTGCCCAAGCATGAGCCTCCATGCTCTGTGGCAGACTACAGAGGCCTCAGCAGTACAGGCCTCCCAGGTCTGTGGCTGAGGCAGGAGGCCGCCAGCCCTAGAGGAGCCTCCTGCTCCCTGACTGAGAAGGCAGAGGCAGCTGCCCCAAGCAGGCTCCTGCCTGCTTGGTGACTGAGACAGCAGAGGCTGCTGCCCCAAATCTCCCTGCTTGACAGCCAAACAGTAGACACCACTAAGCTGACTGATCTTTACTTTCATTTGCTCCTGTGGGCCCAAATCTGAGAGTAGAGAACAGGGGAACTCCTGTGCTTTCTGATTAGGCTTACCAACAAGTGGGTGCACCTTCAAGTGAGTGCGTGCAAAGCCCCAGATCTAGAGTCCCTCTGGGCTAGCAGTGAGACTTTACATTCCTCCTACCCACACCCCCACTATGGGCAACATAGGGTCTTTGGGACAGTGTTCTCAACATTGAAGCCCCTGTGCTGTGGGTCTCCCAGTGAAGTCCAGGCAAACAATTTCTGGAGCCCACACAGATCTGAATAACAGGCGGAAAGTACGACAGTCCTGCAGGCCGCTGAGGCATTCAGGGCACCTGCACATGCATATCACACCCACGAAGAGTGCCAACACCCCCTCTCATGCTTATGCTCCACCGTTCCATGCATCTACATGTACCAGCTTCCTGTCCTTCAAGGCACACTTCCACGCACACCTCTGTGCTTACACACATGTGTCTGCTACTTTCCTCTTCTAGCTACGGCTGCAACACCAATATCCACCCTCAAACCGGTAGACTTCTCTCATCTTCCTGAAGAATGCTCCAAACAAGAGTCACAGACAGACCCACTCTGAAGTATAGACTCCAGGAATAAACAGCAAACGTTACAGATGAGCAGATGGCTAGAGGTCAGCAAAAGAACACATCCAACAAAAATCAGGGCATCATGTCTTCACAAACAACACCAAAAACAAATGGATATTTTAATTCATTGGAACCACAGGAAAATGATCTCAGATCTATGCTTATCCAGTTATTAGAAGTACGTAAAGAGGAAACAAGCAAAGCTCTCAAAGAAATACAGGCAAAAATAGCCAGACAAATAGAGGCACAAGTAGAGGCTTACAGAGAGGAAACTAACAAGCTCTCAAAGAAATACAGGCAAATACAGTCAAACAAATAGAGGCACAAGACAAGCAGTGGCATGTAGAAAGGAAAAGAACAAAAAAATAGAGGCCATCATGGAAAGACAGGAATCCACATTCAAACACATGAAGTAAATGGTGAAAGACTTGAAAACAGAATTAGAATCAATAAAGAAAACACAAACAGAGAAAACCCTGGAGCTGGAGAACTTAGAGAAAAGATCAGGAACCACAAAAGTAAGCATCACCCAACAGAATACAAGAGATGGAAGAGAGAATCTCAGGTGCTGAAGATACAATTGCAGAAATTGATACATCTCTCAAAGAAAAAGTAAAATCAGAAAAGTTCCAAACACAAAACATCCAAGAAATCAAGGACACCATGGAAAGATGAAATCTAAGAATAGTAGGAATAGATGAAAAAGAAGATTCCTGCCTCCAAGGTGCAGAAAATATTTTCAAGAAAGTCATAGAAGAAAATTTTCCCAACTTAAAAAAAAAGAGATGTCCATAAACATAAGAGGCCTACAGAATACCAAATAGACTAGACCAGGAAAGAAACTCCTCCCTTCACATAATAATCAAAACACTAAATCTACAGTACAAAGAAAAATATTAAAAGCAGGAGGGGGAAAAGACCAAATAACATAAATGTAGATCTCTCAGATTCACACTAGACTTCTCAACAGAAACTATGAAAGCCAAAAGGACCTGGGCAGATGTCATGCAGATTCTAAGAGACCACAGATGCCAACCCAGACTACTATACCCAGCAAAGCTTTCAATCAACATAGATGGAGAAAACAAAATACTCCATGACAAAACTAAATTTAAGCAATAACGACACAGCAACCCAGCCCTACAGGAGATACTAGAAGGAAAACTCCAGTCTAACAAAATCTACACCCAAGAAAACACAGGATGTAGATAACTTCAAAACAAAAAATTAAAAGAAAACAAGCATAGAAACACTAACACCACAAACTCCACAGTAAAAGGAGCTAACATTCATTAGACACTATTATCTATCAAAATCAATAGACTCAACTCTCCAATAAAAAGACACAGACTAACAAAAAGGTTGCAGAAACAAGATGCAACATTCAAGTAAATGAAGAGAAACTTAAATCAATCCAATTGAAATCAGGGACAAAGCAAGGCTGCCCATTCTCTCCATATCTCCTCAACATACTACTTGAAGTCCTAGCTAGAGCAATAAAACAACTAAAGGAGAAAAAGGGATTTAAATTGGAAAAGAAGAAGTCAAAATACCACTATTTGCAGATGATATGATAGTATACATGAGTGACCCCAAAAATTCATCCAGAGAATTCCTTTAGCTGATAAATACTTTCAGCAAAATGGCTGGATACAATATTAACGAAAAATATCAGTAGCCCTCCTGTATACAAAAGACAAAAGGGCTGAGAAAGAAATTAGGGAAACTACACCCATCAAAATAGCCACTAATAACATAAAGTACCTTGCTGTGAATCTCACCAAGCAAGTGAAAGACCTATTTGAAAAAAACTTCAAATCTCTGAAGAAAGAAATTGAAGAAGCTATCAGAAGATGGAAAGATCTCCGTGCTCATGAATGGGTAGGATTAACAGAGTGAAAATGGCCATCTTGCCAAGAGCAATCTACAGATTTAATGCAATTCCCATTAAAATACCAACAACATTCTTTACAGAACTTGAAAGAACAATTCTCAATTTCATATGGAAAAAAAAAAAACCCAGAATTGCTAAAACAATTCTGTACAACAACAGATTGTCTGGGTGTATCTCCATCTCAAGCTGTACTACAGAGCAATAGCAATAAAAACTGCATGGTACTGGCATAGGAACAGAATGGTGGTACAATAGAATCAAATAGAAAACCCAGAAACAAACCCACATACCTACGGATACTTGATTTTTGACAAAGATGCCAAAACCATACAATGGAAAAAAGATAGCATCTTCAACAAATGATGCTGGTCTAACTGGATGTCTACATGTAGAAAAATGCAAATATATCCATATTTATCACCCTGCACAAAACTAAAATCCAAGTGGATCAATGACCTCAACATAAAACCAGACAAAATAAACCTGTTAGAAGGAAAAAGTGGCGAAGAGCCTGAACTCATTGGCACAGAAGACAACTTCCTAAACAGAACACCAACAGCACAGGCTCTAAGATCAACAATCAGTTAATGGCTCCTCATGAAACTGAAAAACTTCTGTAAGCAAAGGACACTGTCAACAGAACAAAACGACAGACTACCTTCTGGGAAAGGATCTTCATCAACCCTATATCTGACAGAGAGCTAATACCCAGAATATATAAAGAACTCAAAAAGTTAAAAGGAACAAATCAAGTAATCCAATTAAAAAATGGGGCACAGAGCTAAACAGAATTCTCAGTAGAGGAACATTGAATGGCAGAGAAACACTTAAAGAAATGTTCAATGTCCTTAGTTATCAGGGAAATGCAAATCAAAACGACCCTGAGGTTTCACCTTACACCCATCAGAATGGCTAAGATAAAAAACTCAAGTGACAATGCATGCTGGAAATGATGTGGAGAAAGGAGAATCCTCCTCCCTTCCTGGTTGGAATGTAAACTTGTACAACCACTTTGGAAATCAATCCATCACTTTTTCAGAAAATTAAAAATAGTGCATCTTCAAGATCCAGCTTTACCTCTCCAAGGCATATATCCAAAATATGCTCAAGTACACAACAAGGACATTTGTTCAACTATGTTCATAGCAGCTTTATTTGGAATTGCCAGAAGCTGGAAACAACCCAGATGTTCCTCAACAGAGGAATGGATACAGAATTTTTGGTACATTTACACAATGGAATACTACTCAGCAGTTGAAAACAAGGAAATTATGAAATTTGCAGACAGATGGTGGGAACTAGAAAAGATCATCCTGAGTGAGGTATCCTAGAAGCAGAAAGACACATGGTATATACTCACTTATAAGTGAATATTAGATATATGATATAGGATAAATATACTAAAACATGTATACCTAAAGAAGCTAAGCAAGAAGGAGGACCCTGGGTAAGATGATCAATCCTCACTCAGGAAGACAAACAGGATGGGCATAGGAAGAGGGAGAAAACAGGGAACAGGGCAGGAGTCACCACAGAGGGCCTCTGGAAGACTCTACCCAGTATTGTATCAAAGCAGATGCTGAGAATCATTAGCCAAACTTTGGGCAGAGCGCAGGGAATCTTATGGAAAAAGGGGATGGTGAAAGACCTGGAGGGGACAGGAGCTCCACAAGGAGATCAACAGAACCAAGAAATCTGGGCCCAGTTGTCTTTTCTAAGACTGATACTCCAACAAAGGACTATTCATGGAGATAAAGTAGAACTCCTGCACATATATAGCCCATGGCAACTCAGTGTCCAACTTTGTTCCCAAGTAAGGAGAACAAGGACTGTCCCTGACATGAACTCAGTGGCTGGCTCTTTGATCAGCTCCCCCTGGGGTGGGGGGTTGGGGTGCGGCCTTGCCAGGTCACAGAGGAAGACAATGCAGTCAGTCCTGATGAGATCTAGGGTCAGATGGAAGGGGAGGAGGACTGCCAGTATCAGCGTGTTGGGGGAGGGGCATGGGAGGAGAAGAGGGAGTGTGGGATAGAAAGGGGATAAGGAAGGGGCTACAGCTGGGATACAAGGTGAATAAATTGTAATTAATAAAAAAATAAATTGATAAAAATAATTCATACCCCCCCCAAATAGGTTTCCTTTTGCATTCAAGTTGTAGGTACCAGTTAATAGTGATAGGGGCCAAACATTACTTTTCTTTTTGATAAAAAGAAACAACAAAAAACCCTGACATCATTGTATTCCTCTTTTGAATTACTTAAATCAGCACTAGATAAATTGTTTCCAGTTGAGAATGAGGGTTATTATTTTTATTGTTATACCTTGGCTCCCTGTATACATTATGCTGAATGGAGAATGGTTTATATATGTTATTTCTTTACTTGAACTGATTGATTTACACTCAATGAAAATAATGTGAAGATAAAAAATATTTATGAAGTAATCATACTAACATTTGTCATCATTTACACTATGCCAGCTATTGTACTAAATCCTTTATGTGTATTTGCTTCAGATATGTGTGAAAATGATTTTTTTTTGCTTTCATATATTTTAATGCTTTCAAAATTATAATCTTCATGGTAAGTTTTAGTTGCAATAGAATTTTCACTCATGCTTGTTTTTCTCATGTGTATACATAATGTCAGCTTGATCTAAATAACATGTTCAAAGGATAATAAAGCTAATGGAATTTTAAAACTTTAAAATTGAGTATTGAGTGAACACAGATGTCTTATAAAAGAAGGAAAATCTGTCTGACATGTGACTGTGATGAATAGTTACTGGGGTGTGCTGCAATGCTGTTTATCATCTTTGTAAAAACTGACTGGGAGTGAATTGTCCACACTGTGGGATGATCCAGCTGCTTGTTGAATCAATTGCCTTTAATTAGCCCATCTGATGTTGATTGAATTCTGGCTTGCATGCTGGATTCCTGAAAAATTGAATTATCAGTATTCTTCCCATTTAGAAATGTTTGAATCTAAAGTGATGAGAGATTTTCATACCAAATTATTCTTATTATGTTGTGTTCACAATCCATCTATGGCATGTTCTCTGACTGCACCACAGTCTGGAGAAATCAGCCTCCTGTGAGATTCAGTAATAGGCAGTGATAATGTGGTGACCAAGCAAGCAGTGAGTATTTATCTTTCAGGTATCGTCTATGATGGAGGAAGCAAGAAAACATCTGTACATCTAAACAGTCTCTCTTTTTCTTTAAATGGAAAGGGCCACTGCTTTCTCAGATAGTCCGTTTATTCTTGAGAGAGAGGACCAACATAAAGAATAGTGTGGGTTTAAGTCCTGATTTTGCTACTTACTAGCTTTTCCACCTTGGACCGTTCACTAAATTTCTATTGTTTTCAGTTCCCTCATGTTTAAATGGGGAAATATAGTAACCAGGAGAAGTTACTTATTTTTCGTAACTTCTAATATTCTATTTACATTCGTTCACTCATTGTGTGGGGGCATGACACAGTACATGTGTGGAGGTCAGAGGACAACTTTCAGGAGTCAGTTCCTTCCTTCCTGTAGATTCTGGGGACTGAACTCAGGTTGCCATGCTTAGCAGCAGTTCCCTCCTTCCTGTAGGTTCTGGGGATTGAACTCAGGTTGTCATGTTTGGCAGCAGGAGCCTTTATCTACTGAGCCGTATTGCCAACCATCTTCCTAATTACTGACAGAATTTATTTCACTCAATTAAAAATGAAATCAATATGGATAACCTATGCAAAAACAAAATATACTTATGTATAATTTTTGAGAAATCAGTTAATTATAAATTCTTATAAAATTTGGTAAAAATATTTTCCCGTTCTGTAAGTTGCCGTTTTTGTCTTTTGCCAGGTAGAAACTTCTCAGTTGCATGAGGGCCCCATTTATTAATTAGTTATCTTAGTGTCTTGTCAGAAAAACCTTTTCCTGCAATGCCAGGCTGTGCTGCACTTTCTCTTCTATCAGTATACTGTCTACTTTTATGTCAACTTGACACAAGCTAAAGTCATCAGAGAGGAGGCAACCTCAACTGAGAAAATGCCTCCATAAGATAAGGCCCTGGGCAATGCTGTAGGGCCCTTTCTTAATTAGAGATCGGTGGGAGGACCCAGCCTGTTTTGGGCGCTGTCACTCTTGGGCCGGTGGTCCTGAGTTCCATGAGAAAGCAGGCCATGAGGAGCAAGCCAACAAGCAGCACTCATCCAAGGCTTCTGCACCAGCTCCTTGAAGGTTGCTGCCCTGCTTATGTTTCTGTCCTGACTTCCTTTGATGGTGAATTGTGATGTGAAAACCTAAGCCGAATAAGCCCTTTCGTCCCCAGTTTCTTTGGTCATGGTGTTTCTTCACAGAAATAGAAACCCTAACTAAGACAGTCAGGTTCAATGTAGCTGGTTTTATGCTGAGATCTTTGATTCATTTGGAGTTGACTAGCTGGAGGGGATGGGAGGAGTATGCACTTTCAGTGTAATGGAATGTTTGTTGTGTCTCTTGGCAAAGGTTCTCCCTTCTCTGGTACCCAAACTTCTAAGCCAGCAGACTTAAGGTCATGGGAACAGGGAGCTAACATTTTCCTGGTGAGTTGCTAGGGGCCATACTGAATGGAACTGTTCCCCTTGACTCTATGGATCCTGGATATAGAAGAAAACAGTTTTCCTCATATACATAAGAACCTACACCTAAGGAAGCTAATCAAGAAGGAGGACCGTAGGTAAGATACTCAATCTTCAATCAGAAAGTCAAACAAGACGAACATTGGAAGAGGGAGAAAACAGGGAACAGGACAGGAGTCACCACAGAGGGCCTCTGGAAGACTCTACCCAGCAGGGTATTAAAACATACACTAAGACTCATAGCCAAACTTTGGGCAGAATGAAGGGAATCTTATGAAAGAAGCGATAGATAGAAAGACCTGGAGAGAATAAGAGTTCCACAAGGAGAGCAACAGAACCAAAAAATCTGAGCACAGGGGTCTTTTCTGAGACCGATACTCCAACCAAAGACCATGCATGGAGATAACCTAGAACCCCTGCACAGAAGTAGCCCATGGCAGCTCGGTATCCAAGAGGGTGCCCCAATAATAGGAACAGGGACTTTCTCTTCCATGAACTCGTGGGCTGGCTCTTTGATCACCTCCACCTGAAAGGGGAGCAGCCTTACCAGTCCACAGAGGCAGACAAAGAAGCTAGTGCTGATGAGACCTGAGAGACTAGGGTCAGATGGAAGGGGAGGAAGACCCCCCCCCCCTTATCATTGGACTGGGGGAAGGGCATAGGAGAAGAAGTGGGAGAGAGGATAGGATTGAGAGGGGGTGGGGAAGGGTACTGCAGCTGGGATACAAAGTGAATACACTGTAATTAAGAAAAATAAAATAAAAAATTGAAAAGAACCTGACTCAAAGCTTCTAGTGTCTTCTGGAGAACCAAAATCTAGCCCTCCAGGCCGCTGCCACCTGAGTAGCACTGTAACTGTGCCTGCAAAAGGCCGTCCTACCTTTCTACCAGGCTAGTTTCTTCAAGATGGTGGGAACATGGTAAGAGTAGTGGATTTCATGAATATGGGCCCACTGTCACACTTTTCTGTCTGTGAAGTGTCTTCCTTGCTTAGAAGCATTACTGTGTGGGATATGATGATGGTAGGTAAGGCATTCTATCAGTCCCAAGATGGTGGTTTTAGCAGAAACATTATGTGCATGCAAGACAAGTCCATAGTCAGAAGAAATATCTATTCAGGAGGGACAAGGTGGTGTCCTTTTCACAAAGAAAGTGGTCTATTGTAGCCAACCTTCCACCAGGGCACTGACTGGTCATTTGGAGATGTCTCTCCAAATATGTCTTCCCCAGTTATCTTTCTCACCAATTTCCCAGTCATGCTATTTCCACATTCCTAACTATCCAACCAATCCATTGGCTATTGTCTGTAAATCAGTGAACAACTGCACAGCTGAGCATTTCTTTTTGCAAACAAAATATATGACTGCCCTTTGAAGATTTTCCTTCACTGGTGTCCTACAGAGTTTTTCTAGAAAGGGGTTCTAATACCACAGCTGTCCACTTCTTGGTGGTGCCTGACTAACATGCAGAACTATCAGTAACCTAGGCCTCGGTCTTCTTTTCCTCAGTGAAGCAATCATAGGATACACCCCATGAGACTATAGCTGCGTGCTTGGCCGTGGTGGCCTTGTAATGGGAGTAGAAACTCCCATTACATTTGGGCAACTTCAAGTAGCTTGCTTGTGCCATCAGGACCTGCTTGGACCTGATAACATATATGCCACTTCTTTTGGGTCATGGATTGCTTTTGTGCATATCCTACTTTTATGATTTGGTGCATCATATAACACATAGCTCATGATGGGCAGTTTAGGTCGCATGGTACCTTGATGGCCCTTTGTCAAACATCCAACTTCAACTAAGGCTCAATAAATAGCAGGCCAAAAGCAGTTTTTTAAAGGGAGAATAGTTGTTTGCAGATAATGATAGAGCCTTACTCCAATGTCACAAAGGTCTTCTCTGTGAGTCATCTATAGGGGCCTGGCAAAGGCTCTGTACAGTCCCTATCTGCCACTGCCACATCAAATACCATCTGGTGTGCTGGATCATAGGGCTCAGTCAGCAGAGCAGCCTGCACAACCTATACTAAGAGCCTTCTCCTGTTCCTGCTAGCAGCTTTCTGAGTCCCTTGGTAAATGGGCTCAAGTAACACACCCAAGTAAGATTGTGTTGTCTCCAGAGCCCATATAGAGCCTTTTAAGGTTGTGTTTCTTTGTTGTTGGATGGAGGGCCAGGTGCAATAACTTATCATTTCCCTTAACATATAGTGGCCCAATGGGATCTTTTGTGAAGAGACAGACAATCAAGATCCCTTCTAACTAAGTTATGACACAGGCCTATAGAATAATAATTCATCCTTGAGGTAAAACTGTGAAGGTGCACTGCTGGCCTTGCCAATTGAAAGCACACTGCTTCTGCTGGTCTTTATGCACAGGTACCGAGGAAAAGGCGTTGCTAGATCAGTGGCTGTACACCATGTGCCAGGAAATGTGTCGATCTGCTCAAGTAAGGACACCACATCCAGGACCGTAGTTTTAACTGGAGTCTTCACTTGTTTGAGTTTTTGATAGTCAGCTCTCAAGCTCCACAATCCATCTTTCTTCTTCACTGGCCCAATGGGAGAGGTGAAGGAATATGTGATGAGAGCACCATCCCTGCATCTTTCAAACCCTTGATAGTGGCATTACTTCCTGCAGTTCCTCTAGGAATGCTATCCTGCTTTTGATTCACTATTTTTCCTGGCAGAGCAACTTCAAAAGCTTCCATTTAGCCTTTCCAGCCAAAAGAGCCCTCATTCCACAGGTCAGAGGACCAATGTGGAAATTCTGCCAAATTCTATGTTTATCTTTCCCAATTATACATTCAGGGACTGGGGAAATAACCACAACATAAGTTTAGGAATCCAGTGTAGGTACTGTCAGACATCAGCCAAAATTCCATTAATCACCTGATACCTTAAACCCCTACTTTAACTGGAGGGCCGCAGTGTTTCCTGATATCTCCTACAACCAGCATCAATTCAGAACGGGTACCCATTAGACCCCAGGAAGTCTGATAGTTTCCTTTCCCCCAGTGTGCATTTAGCCTCGTAAAAGGCCACAGTTCCTGTAGGGAAGACCCGGAGACAGGCTAACAGTAAAACTCTCAGGTGTTTTCTCCAGGCCTTTCCTTCATTGAAGGAGTTCTGGGTCTACAGACTTCCTCAAGTCTGAAAATTCTATCATGGGCCAAGATTCCCTTTTGCCATGATCCGATGGAGCCTTTCTTTCCCTTGAGAAATTCTCTGCTTCTACAGATCAAACTTAAATTCAGTGTACTTCTTATCTATTTCATGCCTATAAATACCATGATTGCTTAGCCAGTATCTATACTGTATCTGTACAGTATCACTTTGCTGGTGCTGACTACTATGGGCTAGGCCATTATGGATATTGCTTTGCCTATGCTGACCGTTATGAAAGCTGTGATCACCTTGTCTTTGGCAATTCAGGGCTGCCACCTGGTCTCTGCTACTCTAGGCCCAATTAAACTCATTGCGTTTAATTCACCCAGTTGGACCCTTAACTTTAAAAATACTAGGTTCAGACAGGTGAGGTGGTACATGCCTGTAAGCTCAGCACAGGCATATGGAGTTAAATATAATTAATCTTAAATTTAATATATGGAATTAAAAAATGAAATAAGCCCTCTAGTTTGCTAATATCTACCGTTACTGAATCTATTCCTAAAGCTTGGACAGTATGAAAAGCCTGTGGTGTGAACTATTTTGCAATCTTAAGGAGGAAAAAAAAATGTATTTGATTTCCTTGATTCACTGGTTGTGAGAAGCAAGGGATCTGGTGACTCTGTATATACAAGTTTTGACAGTTTATGAAGAAGAAAACTGCTGCTGGCTGGCTGGTTGCTCCTAGCATCTCTAGATAGACTGACAAAGGAGAAGACAAGGGAATGAGCTCCATGATAAAATTAACCAGCATCCAGCATCTCAGAATATGGTAAGAACAACCATGAACTCAGTGATGAAACTGACTGGCTCCACCTGCACGTAAGTCTAAAGGTGGGGGGAGGGTCTCTTTTTCTGAGGAGAAGGGGAAGAGGGATGGGAGGAAGAAGGAGGGTGGGACTGGAAGGAGAGGAGGGAGGAGACTATGATCAAGATGTAATGATAAGTAAACTTAAAACAGTTTCCTAAGCGTGCCCTAAACGAGAATCTTCTCTCCAGCAGCTGAGGGCATCAGCAGTTAAATAACAGCACTAATTGGTAATGAATGGGATCTTGTAACTTAGGGCTATGGGGGGGGGTGGCGTATTGGACTTTGAACCCTCAGATTATCAAGGATTTATTTCACCTAAGAAAGTAGTCCCTCTACCCTCAGCAGAAGATATACTCACCGCCCCGGGAAATATTGGCTTTTCCTCCTTTGACTGAGGAAATTAATCCTTTATTATCTGATACCTGCAGTGACTTCCTCTGAAGGAGATGTCAGGTAAGGCAATACTGATGTTTATCCAGTAGTTAGCCCTGGACCTGTAACCTGACTCAAGGCAGAGCAGGCTTCTAGAGGGCAGGTAGAAATTTTAGTCTAGGTGGAGGTGAACTACAGTACTAAAGAGCTTAATGAGTTCACTAAGTCATTCAAGTGAAAGTCTGGGGAATAGATGTGGGAATGGCTGGTATGGGTGTTGGATAATGGTGGAAAGAACATAAAACTGGATCAGGCTGATTTTATTGAGCTGGGTCATCTGAGTGGAGATTCTGAGTGTAATATGGAGGAGTAAAAAAAAAAAGTGTCAAAAGTTTGTTTAAATGGTTGGCTGAAGCATTTGTCAAAAGATGCCATATTGGAGATGCCTGATATCCCTTATCTTAGTGTTGAAGAAGGGATCTTAAAGCTCAAGAAAATTGCAATTCTAGAGTGGGTATGCTATGAAAAACCTAATCCTCCACGATGGAAGGTCCAGAAGACAAGCCCTTCACTGATCCTATAGGATGCAACACAGTGAGAGGGGTGCCAGCACATTGAAAGAGCTCTGTTGGCACTTAATGTCAGACATTAGGTTGATGCTCAATTGGATAAATTTGTTTGTTTGGTTGGTTTTGGTTTTGGGGACAGGGTTTCTCTGTGTAGCCTTGGCTGTCCTGGACTCCCTTAGTAAACCAGGCTTAGTAGACTTTATATTTCTGTTATTCTACAACCACATTTAAGTACCAGTTTCTGTATTAGTCAGGGTTCTCTAGAGAACAGAACTGATAGTTTGTGTGTGTGTGTGTGTTTATGTGAGATGATTTATTGGAATGGATCCTAGGCTGTGGTCCAGGTAGTTTGACAATGGCTCTCCACCAACTAATGGTCTAAGAATCCAGTAGTTGTCTAGTCCATGAGACTATATGTCTCAGCTGATCTTCAGTCTATGTTAGAACCCTAAAACAGTGGCCTCTAATGCCATTGAAGGAATGAGCTTGCCAGTGAATGTGAGAACAAGCAGATAAAGAGAGTAATATTCTTTCTTCCATGTTCTGCCAGCAAAAGATGAGTGTGGCCCAGATTGAAGGTGAATCTTCCTATCTTAAAAGAACTAGATTAGAAGTGCATCTTCCCATTTCAAATGTTTTGTTTAAGAAAAAAAAATCCCTCATAACTATACCCAGCTAGTTGGGTTTTTGTTAATTCCATCACAATGGTTGAATATTTTAAAAAACCAAAAAAGATAAGAGTATCAACATTTTAAGTTAAATTTTTGAATAATCTTTTGTTTCCATAAGATTTATTTGTTTTTGTGGCGATGGGGATGGGACCCAAACACTAATATAACACTTAGCTTCTCTCTCAGCCAGTCTGGCCTGCTTCAGCCTCCCTAGTGCTGGATTACAGGTGGCGTGTGGAGCTTTGTATCGGGCTGTAAGAGAGTGAAATAAGTTCTAATTGACCTCAGACAATACTGTTATCTTTTATAATCCTCCTGAAAAGTTCTCTATAAAAAGCACAGTGGATGTTTGTGGAGGGCATTGTGATTTAGGGGAAAGCTATGTTTTAGTGCCTGTTTTCTCCTGGTCCTTGGTCATTTGCATTACAGATGTCATGGCTACATGCTAACTGTACTCATGTGAGTTGAGTGTGGTCTCAGTCTTCAGCCAGGCTCCAGGAAACCATTGCTCGTATCAGATTGGACAGATAAGAAATTTCTTGCTGTTCATCCAAGCAAGCTGTAACTGCTTCCAGATTATATGTTTTGAGTTTCAAAGTTATATTTTGAAGTGTTTGTATGAAAGCAGATCGGAGACAGTCACTTGAAAGTCCTCTTCAGGAAAATATGAAAAGAAGGAAACAGGCCAGATAAAATCACCCCACAGGAGTGGGAAAAAGTGGTAGGGTAAAGTGGTAGGCCTAAATGCTTTGATTTCTGTCTCATCCAAAGTCATATAGGCTGGTCAATCTTTTAAAAAACACAGCTGGAATTCATGCTGCTCTTTTTTAAAATAACTTTTCCTTCCTCAGACTTGTTTTTTTTTTTTTTTTTCTCCTTAGCCCCTCTGAATCTAGCGATAAATTGAGCTTGCTGAAATTTGGGAAACAGGGTTTCTATGAGGACTCAGAACTCAGAGTTAGCTGTTCTTTCTGGGGGAGATATAAATTATCAGGAGACATCGGAAGGGCTAATAAGCAGAAATGACTGAATTTCCCAGTACTGTAGGAGAATGCTATCAAGACAGCAATTATGGTTTGATAGTCTTGAGGTCTCCGGGTATCTCAAAACTTCAAATATCCAGACTTGCAAGAAGCGATAAAGGGATGGGGGTTGACAGACCTGCCCCTCTCAAACACGCTTATGTGTGAGTTCTATCTGGAACTGTCATTAAAACATAACTTCCCATTCAGGAGGATTTCTGTGAGTTTGGGGCCAGCCTGGTTTATAGAGTGAGTTCCAGGACACCCAGGGATACATAGCGAAACTCTGTCTTGAAAAACAAAACAAAAAAAAAGAAAAGAAAGAAAGAAAGAAAGAAAAAGGAGTAGGAGGAAGGGGAGCAGAAGATAACCAGTGTGTGGTGTGATTTCTATTTAGAATGTTTTAAGCGATTTTTAATTTTTGAAGTTAAAATGCAATTGTAGTTTGCCCCTTCCATTTTTCTCCAACCTTTCTCATGTTCCCTCTCCCCCTCCCACTTTTGTTCAAACTCATGATTTCTTTTACTTTGTTGCTCTTTGTATTTTCCTGACTGTGTAAATACAGCCTTTTCAGACCATGCTGTTACTTGTATCTATATGATTTCAGGGCTGATCACTTGGTATTGGATAACCAGTTGAGGTGTGTGTGTGGGTCTTCCCTAGTGAAGACTATTTCTCCAATTCTCAGCATTCCTTACTTGAATAATAATACCTGTCTCCGGGGTTGGAGCACCATGAGATGTTCCCCTTCCACGTTAGCATGGCAAGTGATATCATTCAGGTCGTGTCTGGCAGCTATGTTGGTGAGACTTCCCGGGTATAGCTTCTCTGATATTTCTCAGAGACAGGCTCACAGCAAACTTCCTGGTCCCCTGGCTTTCCCAGCCTTTTCACTCCATCTCCCACTTCGATCCCGGAGCCTTAGGTGCAGATGTTGTGTCACAGAGACCATCATTACTCAGTGTAGTTAAGGTAAGAGGAAATTCGTATTTCCATGACAGCTGACGAAGGATGTTTATGGCATTATAATTTTACTGTTTTGGTTTCTCTCTAGTGTCCCGGTCCCTGAGAACACTACTCTACTATTTGGAGAAAGGGGTTATAAATGTATGGCAGGGAAAAAAGTTTTCCCACTGAATCCCCCTATTCTTCAAGACAGTGATGCTCCCCAAATGGTTTGGTTACTATGTTCATGAGATAAAGGAAGGAAACAGTCCAGAGCACCTGTGGTCAGCAACCTCTTCTTCCCTGTAGAGGGGAAAGACACTGCTGCAATTAAGTGAATGCCCTCGTCGACTGAGGCTTGCTACATATTCTGTACATGAGCTGTAATCAGTATGGAATAAACTGTGACTATAAACTATAAAAATGTAAACCATTGTATAAACTGTTAAACCAAGCCAAATGTATGATCTTTGTTGACTTGGAAGTTAGTTCCAATCCCAGCGAAGTCTCATGACTGTGGTAAAGACTGTGGACTAATGATACAGCAGAGGGTTTACGGAAGGTGCGGAGGCCCAAACAACCAGGCCTGCTGCAGTTAATATCAAGAGGCCCTCGCTTTAGTGGCTTTCTAGAGCATAGTTTACTTTCATTTCACTGTCTATCATGAAAGGCGTAAATGTGTCCTTTCAACAATTTAGCAATTTTGCCCATAGGATTATTTAGATTGCTAATAAGTATGTCTTGCCCACACACAGTGCCAACAGCAAAGTTGCAGAGTTTACCAAGTAAAAGCCATCATATGTCAGCATCTTTGAGTCCAGTGTGACAGCACATCTGTCACTTGCCGTCTTACTAATCAGTGAAGGTGGCAATTTCTGTCAGTCTTGAGGCCTTACGTGCTGTCTCTGGTGTGGTTGTAGTTCATCTTGTGACTAAATGACAACCAATGTGATCCAGGCCGATTTCATTCATGGACTGTGATTTTAGAACTCAATTTGTGTCGCTCCCATGTGAATAAAGAAGGAATGATGCATCATAAATCCACTGCTTCCCCTGTGGAAAGCAGTGCCAGTTGACCGCATTCCCACAAAGTGGGTTCTCAATTAGGAAGATTTGTGCTTGTGGCAGCACATTTTCAGGCAAGAGTAAGCTGTGAAGACTGAAAATCTCAGCCTGGCTAAGGCTCTCCCAGGCACAAGACAGTGTGAACCAAACAAAAGTCTGCTCTATGTTTTCATACTTCTCATCAGAACTGTCTCCCAGGCATTGGCAGAATGTTGTGGCCATATGTTTTTTTTTTTTTTTTTTTTTTTTAGTGTTTTGTCTCTAAATGTCTAACTTGAAACTTGCTTGATGTGTGTAGCTTATGGTAGATGTTCTTTCTAACAAGCACAACTTTTATATGTCCATATCTAACATGTGGAAATATTTTCTTAGAACACATTCTCCTTGCTTTTGACACTATAAGAGCAGATCTTTTGTGTAGGGTTTTTTGAGAAGTATGGTGGTTTGTTTTTTCATTTACCTATGCTTATTGGAGGCAACAATTCTAGGCTCTGATAGAAAGTTACAACAGTAAGGAGGACATTGTGCCTCTTCTCACAGAGACTGCAGTTTAACCTTTTGAGAACATCAGTCCTAAATTTTAGGACCTTTCTCTTCATGTTGGACCCTAGCTGTTGTGCAAATGCTGTTTCACAAGTTCAGCTACTCTAGGCAGCTGAGGTTTCCCCAGGTCCAGCAGCATATTCTTCCTCATGTTGGTACTATCTGATGATATTCCTCCTAATTGATGTGCTTTCTAAGTTTATTAAACTCAAAATGTGACTTAGTAGTCACATATTTTTTTTAATTGATAAATATTACATTAGTAACATTGAAGTATTTTCTCTTTTCTTGAGGGAACTCACTATGTAGACCAAGACTTGCCTTGAGTTCTAGACGATGCTACTCTCTCTACCTCCCAAGTCTTATGGATCATAATGTGTGCTACCACAGCTGGCCCTGAACTTCAAAGGTTATGTGATGTAATGTCAGAGTAGAAATAACATTACTTTTCTAAGTGTGGCAATATGGTATCAAAGTGGAAGTTCTATGTGAATACCAGTGGTGGCAATTTTTCTTTATAATGCGGCCATGTCAGGAGAATATGGCAGAAATGAAGGCTTATAGCTAGTGTAGAAAATTTAAAAGTGTGCTTGGTGAGTGATGGGTGGGTGCATTATTTCTCATCTTTTGAGTCAGTTTAAAGGAAAGGGGTCACATGGGAGAATAGGTCAATCAGCGTGGATTATAATAACAATTTCTATTTATTGGCTTATTTCATGTCAGTTTGACAAAAGCTAGAGTTATTTGAAAGGAGGGATCCTCAATTTAAAAAATGCCTCCATAAGATCCAGCTATGGGGTATTTTCTTAATTATTTATTAATTAGGGAGGGCTCAGCCCATTGTGGGTGGTGCCATCCCTGGGCTGGTGGTCCTGGGTTCTATAAGAAAGCAGGCTGAGCAAGCCATGAGGAGCAAGCCAGTAAGCAGCACCTCTCCATGGCTCTTCATCAGCTGCTACCTCCAGGTTCCTGCCATGCTTGAGTTCCTATCCTGATTTCCTTGGATGTGGAGGGGTAAACCGAATAAAGCTTTTCCTCAACTTTCTTTTGATCCTGTTGTTTTTTCATTGCAGTAGTAACCCTAACTAAGACAAAATGTCAGAATATCTTCTAAATACATAAACAAATTCATAAATTCTAAAGGTAACTATTAGTTGATTTATCTATAGCAACCCTGATTTTTATTTTCCTATTGTATTATTTTCTCTAAAAATATGGAAAAGAAATGACACTGTTTCTTTGTTATTACAAAATATAAATTTTATTAAGAACGTGTCTTACAAATCAACAAGATAGACAAGCCCCTAGCCAAACTAACAAAAAGGCAGAGAGAAACAATCCAAATCAGCAAAATCAGAAATGAAAAGGGGGACATAACTATAGACACTGAGGAAATCCAAACAATCGTTAGGTCTTACTACAAAAGCCTATATGCCACAAAATTTGAAAATCTAAATGAAATGGACAATTTTCTTGAGAGATTCCACATACCTAAATTAGCCAAGATCAGATAGGAAGATTGAATAGACCTATATCCCCCAAGAAATAGAAGAAGTCATCAATAGCCTCCCTACCAAAAAAAGCCCTGGGCCAGATGGTTTTAGTGCAGAATTCTACCAGACCTTCAAAGAAGTCCTAACACCAATTCTTTATAAAGTGTTCCACAAAATAGAAATGGAAGGAAAATTACCGAACTCTTTCTATGAAGCCACAGTCACCTTGATACCTAAACCACACAAAGACCCAACAAAAAAAGAGAACTTCAGGCCTATCTCTCTTATGAACATTGATGCAAAAATACTCAATAAAATACTTGCAAACCGAATCCAAGAACACATAAAAG
>CM053760.1:14190351-14218561 GCA_028658305.1 Pachyuromys duprasi | reverse complement strand
GTAGCATCTTTATTCGTAATAGCCAGAACCTGGAAAGAACCCAGATGCCCCTCAGTTGAGGAATGGATACAGAAATTGTGGTACTTTTACACAATGGAATACTACTCAGCAATTAAAAAAGAGGAAATCATGAAAATTGCAGGCAAATGGTGGGACCCGGAAACGATCATCCTGAGTGAGGTATCCCAAAAGCAGAAAGACGCACATGGTATATACTCACTTATATAGACCTATAAGATAGGATAAAAATACTGAAATCTATACACCTAAAGAAGATAAACAAGAAAGAGGACCTGGGGTAAGAGGATTAATCCTCACTTAGAAAGTCAAATGGGATGGACATTGGATGTAGGAGAAAACAAGTAGCAGGACAAGAGCCTACCACAGAGGGCCTTGGAAAGACTCTACCTAGCAGTGTATCAAAGCAAATATTAAGACACATAACCAACCCTTTGGCAGAGTACAGGGAATCATATGAAAGAAGGGGGAGTTAGTATGACCTGGAGAGGACAGGAGCTCTGCAAGGACCAAATATATCAGGGCACAGGGGTCTTTTATGAGACTGTTTCTCCAACCAAGGACCAAGTATGGTTATAACCTAGAAGCCCTGCTTGTATTAGCAAATGGTAGCTCAATACCCAAGTGGGTACCCTAATAAGGGGAACAGGGACTATTTTGGATATGAACTCAATGGCTGGCTCTTCGACCTCCCAGCCCCTCGAGGGAGGAGCAGCCTTGTTAGGCCACAGAAGAGGACATTGCAGCCAGTCCTGAAGAGACCTGATAAGCTAGAGTTAGATGGAAGGGGAGGAGGTCCTCCCCTATCAGTGGACTAGGAAATGGGCAGGGAAGAGATGAGGGAGGGAAGGGCAGGATAGGGAGGGGTTGGGGGAGGGTGCTACGGCTGGGATAGAAAGTATATAACTGTCATTAATATAAAATAAAAATGTTAAAATTAAAAAAGAACGTGTCTTACTAGCTTGTAGTCACCAAATTCACTAAAATGAATACAATTAAAATTCTTTTGTTTTATTATATTTAGTGTGTGTTTGTACACAGGAGTGCAGGTGTCTATGTAGGCTACAAGAGGGTATCTAATCTGCTGGATGAAGTTACAAGCAGTTGTGAGCCACCTGCTTAGGGTGCTGGGTACTGAACTTAAGTACTCTGAAATAGCAATATGTTCTTTTTTCTCTTTTGAATTTTTCCCTTTTATTAAAAAGATTTTTTTCTTACATGATATATCTAATTTCCCCTTCCTCTACTTCTCTCAGTTTATCTTTACCTCTACTCCAATCTAGATCTACTCCCTTTCTATCTCTAATTAGAAAACAAACAGGTTTATAAAACAGATAATAAAAAGCAAAGATATGAAATAAAATAAAACTAAGATAGCACAAAAAAAAATCTAACGCATCTGAATTAGACAAAGCAAACAGAAGGAAAAGAGTGCAAGAGAAGGCAGAAGAAACAGAGACATAATAACTTCCATGCTCAGGAATCCCACAAAAACATTGAACTGGAAGCCATAATGTATAAGCAAGGGATCGCGCAAAGCTGTGCAGGCTCTCTGCAGGCTGCGTCAATCTGTGTGAGTTCAGGTGAGGCATTCATAGATGCTGTGCTCCATCCGGGTCCCACTCTCATAAGAGACGATACCAAAGTATGTCTTATACAGCAGCATCCACGGCGGAAGAGCCACGTGTCTACTCGCAGAAGATGTACCTGCAGCAGGGCAAATCCAGATCCCAGTCCTTGCCTGGGAGGATTTGGCCTCGGTTTGTACACACACACAGATCTTCGTGAACAATTTTCTCAGTATGGGCCATTGGGTGGTGTCAATGTGGTTTACGGTCAGCGAACTGGGAGGTCACGTGGATTTGCTTTTGTGTATTTTGAGAGGATTAGTAACTCTAAGGAGGCCATGGAAAGACAAATGAGATGGAGCTGGATGGTAGAAGAATTCGTGTGGATTATTCTATCACCAAGAGAGCTCACACACCTACACCAGGCATTTACATGGGCAGACCTACTCATAGCGGTGGACGGACACAGAGGGAGGTGAAGAGATTCTTACTATGATAAAGGATATGATCGACGCTATGATAGACATGAAGATTATGATTACTGGAACTCCTTACTACAATCGTTACAGGTCACAGTCAAGATCTTGTTCCTATAGCTATTGACAGTGGAGTGATTGTGCCCAATTCCTTTTTTTTTTTTTTCATTCTGGATTTCCAATGTCCCTGGGGGCGTGGGGGGGAACCCTGGTTTGTTTAATCCATGCGTGGCCAGTTGTGTTGCTGTTTTCTGCCCTTGGTTATGCTCTTAAGGTGTCATTGTCATTTGGATAGTTAACGGAGTGTGAAGGAGTGCAGAGTTATGCCTTGCGTTCTTCTTTGCCTTTGCGAATGATTAACTCCTTACTATGCGGAAAGACGATCTTTTGCGAGCTTTTGTGACAGATGTAGACACATTAGAAATCTGTGGTCATGATGAATTGTTTTGTAAACTTCTTTGAGGAAAGATGAAGAGGCTTTAAGAAGATCAGTCGCGTCAGGTGTGTCTGGAATGACATGGAGCAGTCCAGTAGTTGAGTTTAGAAAGTTTGATGCTGTAGGAGGAAATATGGGACTTTTTATTTTTGAAAGAATGTAACTTTGAACCTAAAAATTAAATCACCTTTTAGAAATTTAAAGCTTTTAATTTCTATAAGACATGTTTTATTTGAAGGTATACATTAAACCTTATGAACTTAAAGTGTGATTTTTGTGTTAAATTTATGGAGAATTAAGCATTCCCTTAATCACTGAAGGAAAACATTTATTACCTAGAACTTCTGTGTAACTTGCTGTTAGAAATTTTGGTATTGGGACATTGGTTGTGTGGGTTATTGTATAGTATAGAATCCTAAAATACATGTGGGGAATAGTAATTTCAAATAAAAGTTAATTTAAAAGAAAGATAAATTGCTTAGCTCATCATTATTTAACTTTGGTTAGTAGTGTGTACATAGAAAATTTTCAATTTGTTTTAGATTTTACAATTTGGTGGTGTACAAGTTTTGAAAGTGTGTCATTATGATTCTCTGGATTTCCTCAGTATCTATTGTTATCCTTCTTTTAATTATAATTTTTTTGTTAATTTATATGTTCTAGCTCTGTCTTTTAGTTACTTTTGACAAGGATTTGTCAATATTTCTGACTTTCTTGAAGAACCAACTCTTTGTTTCATTGATTCATTGTTTTGTTTGTTTGCTTCAATTTCATGAATTTTAGCCCTGAATTTGTGTTTCTTGCCATCTACGCCTTCTGGGTGTGATTCCTTCTTTTTGCTTTTAGGTGAGCTGCTATTAGTATAAAATCTTTTTTTTTTAATGTAAGCTCTTAGTGCTATTAACTTAACTTTTAGAACCACCTTCACTGTGTCCCATAAGTGTTGGTATGTTGTGTATTCATTTCTTTTTTCAATTCTGGAAAGCCTTTAATTTCTTTCTTGACCTATTTGTGTTGTTCGGTTTCCATGAGTTTGTAAACTTTCTATTCTGATATTGTTGCTATCCAGTTTTAACCGCTGTGGTCAGAAAGAATGCATGGTGTTATTTTAGTTTTCTCACATCTGTTGAGAGTTGCTTTGAGTCCCAGTGTGTAGTCAGTTTTGGAGACAGTTATATGAGGTACTGAGAAGAAGGTATGTTCTCTTGTATTTGGGTAAAATGTTCTGTAAATATGGTAGGCCTATAACATTAGCTAACATAAGCATTTTTCTGCTCAGGTTTCATTTGAATGACTATCTGTTGGTGAGAGTGGAGGTGTGAAGTCTCCCGGTATCAGTGTATGAGGGTCACTATGTGTATTACTTTTTTTTTTCTTTTTTAAAACTTAGTTTCCCTCGTACTTGGGGCATAGATATTAAGAATTGAAATATCTTCTTGGTGGATTTTTCCATTGATGAGTATGGAGTATCCTTCCCTGTCTCTTCTAATTAGTTTTGCTTGAAGTCTATTTTGTCAGATATTAAGATGAACACAGAGGCTTGCTTCTTATGTCAATTTGCTTGGATTTTCTTTTTCCATTCTTTTACCCTGAGTGATGTTTGTTATTGAAGTTTAGGTATGTTTCTTGAATGCAGAAGAAGGATGGATCCTGTTTTCACATCTATTTTGTTTGTCTGTCTCCTTTTACTGGGGAATTAAGATCATAGATGTTGAGATTTATCAGTGAGCATTGCTTGTTGATTCCTTTTTTGTTGTTGGCGGTGGCAATATTGGTGTGTTTGTGTGTGTGTGTGTGTATGAGAGAGAGTGAGTTTCACTTCTTTTCATTTGTTATCTGGGATTATTTATTCCTTGTGTTTCCTTGGGTGTGGACAAACTCTTTAGGTTGGATTTGTCCTCCTAGTATATTTGATTTATAGGTAGGTATTGCTTAAGTTTGGCTTTACCATAGAATGTCTTACTTTCTTCATCTATGGTGATTGAAAATTTTGCTGGGTGTAGTAGTCTGGGTGGGTGTTTTTGGTCTCTTAGAGTCTGAAGCACGCTTATGTAGGTCATTCCAGCTTTTAGAGTCTCCATGGAGAAACCAGGTGTTACTCTAATCAGTCTACCTTTATACATTACTTGGTCTTTTTTTCCTTGCATATTTTAATACTCTTTCATTGTCCTTTACATTTAGTGTTTAAGTTATTATATTCTGAGACCTTTGTTTTCTGGGCCAGTCTATTTAGTGTTCTGTATGACTCTTGAACCTTGATAAGCATCTCCTTCTTTAGGTTAGGAAATTATTCTTCTATGATTTTGTTGAAAATATTTTGTGTGCCCTTGACCTATGTTTCTTCTTCCTCTGTTTCTGTTAGTAGTAGATATGGTCTTTTTCATAGAGTCCCGGATTTTTCTGGATGTTTGTGCTAGGACGTTTTTTTGGTTTACTGTTTTCTTTGATTGAGATATTTATTTATCTCATGTCTTCAATCCCTGATACTCTCTTCCATCTTCTGTATTATAGTGATGAAGTTTGTCTCTGAATTTCCTGTTAAGTTTCTAAAGTTTTCATTTCCATATTTACCTCAGTTTGGATAATCTTTATTGATTTTATTTCTGCTTTCAGGTCTTGAATGATTTTATTGGTTTCCTTCCAATATTTGTTCATGTTTTCATATTTTTCTTCAAGAGATTTACTCATTTGCTCAAGAACCTCTATTATTTCCATGCAAGCTGTTTCACAGTGTTTGTCTTGTGCTTCAGGTATGTTGCAATACTCAAGGCCTGCAGTGGTACAGGTTGGTAGGCTCTAGTAAAAACATTTTTTTCCCTGGCTGTTACAGATTGTCTTTTTATGCTTGCATTTAGGCATCTGGGTTTGGAAAGATTGTTATTCTAGATGTTGACATCTGGTCGTGTGTTTGTTGGGTGACTGTTTTGTTCCTTAGTTTCTGATTTCTCTGTGGTTCTCAGGAGAGTGTGGTGGCTGTGTGTTGTGTGGTAGGAAAATAAAATTCTTCTGGGATCCTGACAGGTGTGTCCACCAGGAGGTCCAGATAAAATGTGTTTCGAGGTAGTGGAAGCTGACCCTTAGGAATGGGGATTTGTTAAGTTGAGGGGACTGAGTAAATTCACAGGAAGGAAGGAAGCAGGGTAGTGTCCCACCAGGAACTGCCTTGTCTCTGAGATTGGAGACAGAGAGTGAGAAGAGCACAGAGGGTTGTCTGCTATAGAGGTTGAGATGAGACAGGTGGATTTGAACTGGTGGAATGAAGGGAAAGCTGAAGATCTTCAATTAGCTCACCACCTTTGCTGGCTAAAATGACCCATGTGTTCCCAGAGAAAGCCTTCTGGAGTTGGGGGCTGGGACAAAGCAATGAGTTTCGGGAGAGGGAAGTTAGGAGGGAAGATGTATGTGAACTACTGGAGATGGGGAGAAAGGAAGGGAGGCCTTAGCAGATGTCTGCTGCAGAGGCAGGGGGAAGCCTGGAGGGTTGTATTTGGGGGAGCTGAGGGAGGGGTGAAGATCAGAGGCAGTATGTTGTTCTCTTATCCAGTAAACTATTTTTCCATTTCGTCCCCCAAAATGGATACAGTTTTTAGCCCTATTTTTGACTGGGGTGTTAAGTGCTTGCTCCCTGGTCTCTCCCCTTTGAGTGAGTCCACTTAAATTTCAGGTAAATCTTACTGATACAATATATCATAGTATCATTGCTGTGTGTCAGCTCCCTAGAATGCTTTCATCTTGGGCAAGTGAAAATTTATATTCTTTGGGTCCTATCTCCCCATTTTCTCCTCATCCCAGCTCTTGATAACACCATTCTGCCTTCTTCACCGAGATTTGACTATTAAGGGTTCCATTATGAATTAGACCTTTGTTGTTTGTTTCTGGTTTATTTCTCTAGGTTGCGAAAAATGAGATTTCCTTCTATTCAGAGGCTGAGTAGTTTCCCTTAGCATGGATGCATTTGCATATGTATTTTCTTTATCCATCATTTTTTCAATTGTTTCTATACCTTGGCTTTTATGAATAATATTATAGTGGGTATAGATATGATGATTTCTCTTTGGGGTGCAGATATCATTTTATTTGTATTAGTCCTCCCTAATCCATGAGGACCATATTTAAAAAAAAACTGTAAGCAGATGCCTGAAGTCATATATAATGCTAAATCCTGTATAGTCTTCTATTTTTCTCATATAAACAAGCTATGAATAGTTTAATCTGTAAGTTAGGTATAGTAAGAGCTTAACAACAGTACCTAATGATAAATTAGAAGTTACAACAATATAATAAAAATAATGTGCCTATTGCTCCTCTCAATATATTTTATTGCACTAAGTATATTTTATTGTGATGTAAGATGTTATAGGTGCTTGAATAGCATGACGGAGGGAAGCTTTTTATAGAGCTGCCACAACCCGCATGAGGCTGCTCTGTGATTACATGCCAAGTGATCTGATAACTGGAATTGCTTCAAAGTGACTAAATGGGTGGGTACAACGCTTAACAGGGGATACAGTGGACAAAGGAGCCAATACAGAGATTTCGTCATCAGAAAAGACTTGACTTTTCACATCCATTGGGCAGAATGTTCCGTGAGGTGCAGCCATCCTGAACATTCCATCCCAGACAGAGAAGATGAGTTCAGTGAGCCTAAATGCTGTTGGCTGGATGAGACACACATACATGTGTGCGTGGTGTATGTGTGTGCTGTACTGTGTAGCTATGAGAAGGCCACAGAGGCTTGAGCAAATGAAGCTTTGTGGAAGTGTTTCAGAAACCAAAATTACATGGAATAACTGAACACGTCTGTTTCCTAGTTTCTCTAGGATGTTATCTTTCTCTCTTGCTCTTTAGACCCCGTGATTCAGTCTTTTCTTTTCCACTTTCCTCATTCCAGGCAATGTTCAGTCTTTGTATGGTAGAGAGTGGAGCCGATGAAGTGAATCTACGTGGCGTGACCAGCCTGGGCTTACAGCAGGCTCTGGAGTTTGCGTACACAGGACAGGTATGGTGCCAAGTGTGACGTGCAGCTTTGCCTGTTAACTGTGCCTAGCCAGTGGAAATTATCATCAATGGATAAGATTTACTTGCTTCACATCTTTCTCATGTTAGTGTTTGAAAAATTCACATCTGCTCAGTATTATAACTGAAGAAAAGGAAACGTAAATAGAGTCTTTAGATTTTTAGTGTTATCTGGCAAAGTGAACTATGTGATTGTTAAGATGCTTTTTTAATGATCCAAAGAACTGTCAAAAGAAAAAGAGTTTCAGTTAGTTGAACTATTGTCATCACTTAAGCTCAGTGATTCAGTTATGGCTTCATTGTCTAAAGAACAAGAGCAAAACATGGCAAGAGCTGCAGTCCAGTGGTCGAGTCAGCAAGACCCAGAGTCACAAAGAAAAAAGTCAAGACAGTTGTCTGACTTAGGGTTACTGCCGGTGTGATGAAGCACCATGACTGAAAGCAAACTGTGAAGCAGAAGGTTTATGTGGCTCACTCAACTATAACACAGCTCATTAGAGGAGGCAGTCAGGCCAGAAACTCAAATGGGGCAGGAACCGGAAGGCAGGAGCTGATGCAAAAGTCTTGGAACAATGCTGCTTGGTGCCTTAGTCTCCATGGCTTCCTCAGCCTGCTTTCTTACAGAACTCAGGGCCGACCCAGCAGTGACACCACCCACAAGGGGCTGAAGCCCTCCCTCATCAATTACTACTTAAGAAAATGCCCTGTACGCTTGCCTACAGCCTGATCTTGTACAGCCATTTTCTTAATTGTTGCTCCCTCCTCTTACCTGTATCGAGCTGACATTAGATTAGCCAACACAATTGGCCTCTTGTCAACTTAACACACAAATATTTAACAATAACCTTTCATTTTCAGATTGTCCCCAAGATCACATAGTAATAGAAATCACAATATAAAGTATATTGCACACTGAAAAGTCCTACCGTATTTATAAATTCAAACACTTTAAAAATTCAGTATCTTTAAAATATCCACAATTCTGGGGTCTCCTGCTGCAAGTGGGCTGCACTTTTAGCAATAGCCTCTCCTGGGCTTTAGGGACTCTTGCCCTGTCACATGGTGACTAGCCTCAGCTTCCCTCCATGTCCCCTTCATGCCTTCAAAGCCAGTACTACCCAGGTTACTACCAAGTTATCCAGCCTGAGATACAACCTTGGCTGCCTCTAGAATACAGCTTCTGTGTGCTGACCCTGAGGAGACAGTTCCTGAAATATCGTACTTCAAAGATGCTAGTCTCTTCTTAATCACAGATGACTCTTCAGCCCCAGCAGACCAGCCTCCATTGTCCCAGCAAAGCAAAGGTTTTACTTTAGTGGTTCTGGTCTCTTGTCAGTTACAACTGACCAGATACCACAGACGCTTAACACAAATGGCCCGGTAGAAGCTTTGCTCTCCTCTGAGACTTCACAAGCCAGGCCTCCATTGTCTGCATTTCTCACCATACACTTATCTTCCCAGCTCCCACAGAACAGCTTATCAAGCTCTCAATACTCAAATGCCTTTTCCAGCCCAGAGTTCCAAAGCTCCTCTACCGTCCACCTAAAAACAACATGGTCAGGTCTGTCATAATACCCCATTCCTGGTACCAATTTATGAATAAGTTAGATTGCTGTGATGAAACATCATGACCCAAAGCAACTCTTGCATGTTACTATTCATCATCGAAAGTAGTCAGTCCGGGAATCCAAATAGGACAGGAACCTGGAGGCAGAACCTGATGTGGAGGACTGCTACTTACTGGATTGCGCTTCATGGTTTGCTCCTCTTGCTTTCTTATAGAACTCAGGACCACAATCCTTGGGGTGGAACCACCCAAAATGGGCTGGGACTACCTACATCAAGCACTAATTAATAAAATGTTGTATAGGCTTGCCCACAGCCTGATCTTATAGGTGCATTTTCTCAAATGAGGTTTCTCCTCTCAGATGACTGTAGCTTGTATTGACATAAAACTACCAAGCACGACAGTATTAAAGCCTCAATAAGATTTGAGAGTTTTAGCAGCAGCAGAAGACACACCAAGGAGGGATGCATGGTTGCCAACGACTGCCAGCACAGCATTTCACAGAGAAGATGCTAACTGCTTCATGAAGACTGTGGGGTGGTTTACCTTTCTTGTGAATTTTCTTAGATAATTATTAGAAGGTATGGCACTTGGGGCTGGAGAGATGGCTATGGGTTAGGAGCTATGGGTGCTGTTCTAGAGGACCCAGGTTCAGTTCCCAGCATTCACATGGCACCTCACAACCATCTGTAACTTTAGTTCTTAGGGGTTCCAATACTTTCTTCTTTCCTCTGTGGGTACCAGAAAAACAAGTAGTGCACAGACAGATATGCTGGCAAAATACTCATACATGTTAAAAAAAATAAGTATGATCTTGTTCAGTCTTTTTCTTGATCCAGTGGAGTTTGAGGGGTATGTCTTAGAATAATTAAGACAAATCTGGCATTTAGAATGTAAATAGAAAAAGCAAAACCACCATGCACTGAGTAAGAAGAACAAAAGATGGCAGATTCAAATTCAGGGTTAGCCCAGTCAGCGTTTATACCTTAGGAAATTAAGGCAGGAAGTTAATGACAGAGTTGCCAAATATATTTGTAGTGAAGTTAGTAAATAATATGTGTTAGGCTTTTGGTTCACATATATAAATTAATATATTAATTCTAAATTATTTTATACGTGCATATCTCCCATGATATCTGAATTGTTGACTTACCTGCATTGCCTGTCTCTAATATGTCATCAATAACCCATACTTCATGGAGAGAAACTGCACCATGTGGCAGGGTCAGAGTCCCTGAAGAGAGGCCAGGAGGCTTTGGTGAGAGGAGGCTTAGCATCCGTGGTAGCGAATACTCCTACGCCCTTCAGATGTAGTACTGTGGGATGACCAGCAAGGATAATGGCTTGCATGCAATGGAGCCTGCCTGAACCCATGAAACAGGTTGTCTGTACTGCGGGTGGCAGAATCACAGTGATATAGCTGTCCAAGTTCTCTGGGGCTCAGAAGACACTGAGTTAGTCCAAGATCTTGGACACTGAGCTGCACTGCTGGAGTTTGGTTTTGCTCCAATCTGATTATTACTGTGCCCTGTTTTCTCTCTCTAGAAAGTATGTAAGTTTTTTTTTTTAATTTTATAGGGTCCCATAGTTGAGATACTTTGGAGCTTTAAAGAAATGGACACTTTGAGAGATTAAAATTTTAAAGTGGGACTTGTAAAGTTATACTGTGTTTAATAATGGATTTTAACATAAGATCTTAGAGAGAAACAAGAAAGGAAAACGTCATGGTTTAACAGTGATGAGCGTTTACATCAAGTTGACAAGGGATCAGTTGTATTGGTTAATTCCTGTCAAATGGACACAAACTAAAGTCATTTGGAAAGGAGAATCTTAATTGACACAATACCCCCTCAGATTGTTCTGTGGGGACATTTTCCTTATAAATGATTGATGTGGGAAAGCTTAGAGCAATAGGCTGGTGCCACCTCAGAGGAGGTGGTACAGGGTGGTAGAAAAAAGCAGGCTGAGTAAGCCACAGAGAGCAAGACAACTTGCAAGCACCATTTCTTCATATACTCTGCTTCAGTTTATACCTCCAGCTTCCTTCCTTGAGATCCTGCACTGACTTCCCTCGGGGTTAGACTGTAAGCTAAAAGATAAAAGAAACCCTTTCTTCCCCAGGTTGCTTTTGGCCAGGGTGTTTGTCTCAGTAGTAGAAAAACATATGAAGCAAATATAATGACATTAGAAAAAGAAAGAAATGCAAGACCTCAGACATATCCTGAACTTGTGTTTTTCTTTCTGGAAACCAGAGGCCAACTCAGGAGAGTATTCACAGAGAGCTGATCAGGCTGGGAAACAGCATTTTATGGGAACTCTTTGACCTAATTTGTAAAACAACTTTGAGGAATGTGGTGATAGCTCTTGACAGGCAGCAAGATCTACTGGGCATAGTGGCATAAGCCTTTAATTTCAGAGACAGGAGGATCACTGTGAGTTCTGGGCTAGACTAAATAGATCCAACAAATACAGAGATCTCAAACAAAACAAAACAAAACAAAATCAGCAAAATCAGAGGAGGTGTAATGGGCTATGTATTTTGACCTAGTTGTTAAAATCGTGTCCTAATTCCAAGTCTGTTGTCTTTTTCTGAATGTCATCAAGAAAGAGATGTGTCGTGTTTGTTGCATCCTACTGAAGGAGGCACAGGAGTATTTGGAGATGTTTGAAAACAACCCCATTTCTTTAGCCGTGGGTGGGGGCAGGGTGCCTCCTGTGTTGGCAAGATTCAAGTTTTCATTCTTGTTCTCTTCCTGTCATTACTCTGCTCCAAACTGGAAGATGAGATAGCGTTTCTTAAATCATCCAAGGAACTTTGGTTTCTTAGCCATCAAAATGACTTTGTAGTTAGGCTTGGTGATGCACGCCTTTAATCTCAGCACCCAGGAGGCAGAGAAGTAGGTGGATGTCTGTGAATCTGAGGTCAGCCTGGTCTACATTACAAATTCCAGGCCACTCAGGCTTACATAGTGAAGACGTTGTCTCAAAAAATGACTGTGGTAAATCCATCTTTGCCTTGAGACTGGGATACAAACAATGACAAAGCAATGCCTTGTAGTGTATTTGAGAAATGTGCAGAGGTGACTTCTCATACTGTGGAGTTGAAATTAGAAGCGAGCAGAGAGGAATCTGGAATGTATAGTATAAATGAAAGCATGTTTTTTTTTCAGTTTCTTCATTGTTACTGATCATTATGGACTTCCAGTGATAGTTTTAACCATTATATGTATATATAGCATATATACATTATGTATTCATAGATATAAAATATAAATATATATTGTGTATATAAGATGTGTATTTATATATACACTTTAGAGCTGCGTGTAGGAACACACACACCGCGCTCACTGACAGTTGATTATAAGTTTAGCCAGTTGTAGTAAGCATAGTATAAAATGAAAGTATTTTAAGTGTCTGAAAATTGCTGCTGTCTTGGAGAAGTTTGGAGTACAGAGTGGGAGTGATGAATGAATACTGCTAAGTGAACAGTGTGTGTGTGTCCCTCCTACACACAATTCTAAGTACAGCCTTTTTAAAATCGTCCCACACATTTCATCCAGGAAGTGTTGAAGCAAAGTCAAAATTTCTCCCAATGCTAATAGTTTCTCGGAACATGTGTGCACTCTTTCTGCGGCTTCGCAAATGCACAGCGTACAAGCACGTGCTTGTCCTTGCAGCCAACAGTGAGCATTCTTCCTCTGTCTACACACTGCTCACAAATGGCTTGAGCAAGGTTTTGGATGTGGTGTCCTTGCACAGCCACAAACAGTTGCTGGGATTTCAGCAGAGACCGCCATCGGGCAGAGGTAGCAGGTAGAACCTCTTCGGGGAGGAGACCCTTGTTTTGGAGACTATTGCCAGGAAGATCTGCCTCAGAAGCAGGAAAAATGAACCCAAGAGAGCACTGGCTTTTCCTTACCTTGGATCCTGTTTCCTGGCCCCTTCCAGCTCAGTTTCTCGTGCTTCAGACCAGTCTGGAATAGAAGAGACATCTGAAAGCTGAGAGGGAAGCAGGGGGGACCACATCTCATTCCCAACTAGAAAAGTGCTCAGCTACCGAGACACAGGCGGGTATTGTTTTCAGACAGACAGATAGGCAGGCAGGCAGGCAGACAGACAGACAAAGCAAAAACAAAAACAAAAACAAATCCCTCCTCTGATAGTGAGGAGCACATAACATTGAAACTAGTTTAAAGAAAAGAATGCTGGGAAACAAGACAGCAAACCTGGTGGCTCCAGAACAAACCCTAGGAACTGAGTAGCTTAGTGCTAGGATGCAAGTTAATAGAACTCAGGGCCACAGGTTTCCTGTTGAGCACTCTGGCTATGATGCCCAGAAGGTCTGACTGAGTGGCAAGTACTGTCGTGGTGGTTACTCTGTGTAGAGGATGGCTAGTTCTACTTCCATTTCCAGAGAGCTCTGTTTAGCTGTATCACTTGTAACCTGATAGGGAAGCTCTAAACGCCCAGAGTAGAAGGAGAACCGACGTGCCAAACAGTAGTGACCTCTGTAGCCTTCTTTGAACTGTTTCATGGCTAAATATTGCTAGCTTTTTCAACCACGAGCCAGGTGTATAAGCATCTGAAGAAGGAAACTAGTTTTGGTATCACCTTGTTCTTCTTTTCATCAGCCAAGAACTCTAGCCCTGGCTTTGTGAGGTCAGGAAAGAATGTGCCTTTTGGGACACACATCCTAATTGCCTTTCTCTGACCCAGAGAATGCTATAGTGTCATATACCTCAGGAAATATTTTATAACTGTTACCATTTGTAATTCTTTTAGAAGTTAAAAATATGTGATAGTCTCACAATGAAAACCATTTATTCATATATATATATTGACTGCCATTTTATGTATTAATTTATATACATAACAGAAATCATATACATTATTAATACAGATAAGAGTTGAAAATCAAAGGAAATTCTTAGTTTCCATATTTCCTTCTTACATAATGAAGGGTTTCCTGTCTGATTTTTATATGAATCTTATAAGTTCACATGTGTGTTCATGTATGTGTTTGCAGCCTTACTCACACATGTGCGGGGTGTTGATGACAGCTCCTATCATGTAGTCAGTTCCTAATATCACCATAGATGGCATACTGAACATGAAGCCTGCTGGGAGGTATGCATGTAGCACTTTATTTTGGCTGAAATTATATTTGTTCTCCACAACAGAACACTTTTCTCTAGAGACCTGAGCATCCAACCAGGCAGCAGAGTGACAGTAATCTTAATGGGAACTGTTTTCCCGTGGATGATCCCTTCAGGGGTAAATGTGTCACTTTGTTTGGGGGGAAAAAAGTCCCCATCGGATTTACTTATGAGCCTACCCTAGCTGTAGCACGTAAAACAATTCTGGAGGAAAATTTGCTGACGTGCATCTGTTGGGATGAGCATTAAGATTATTCAGCAGTGTTTTAGCATTTTCATTTGAAGACCCCGTGTTCATCGGGCAATACCAGCAGACGCCTGCAGGGTGGAAAGCCCTCAACCCACTTCAGCTGTGTCCCAGGATCTGCAGGGTGCGGCCTGAAAGCCACGTTCTAAAGGAGAATATTTTTAATTTTGCAAAACAAACAAACAGAAAAATCATTTTCTTCTCCCCCTAATTCTTGTCAGGCAGCGGAACTGTTCATGACTGCATTTCTGCGCTTAATTGGTTCATTTACATGGAGGTCTAAGAAGAGTGCAGCACAGAGACTGAGTTCTAACACTTGCTTCTTTTCTTATTTTTTGACTCTTTCATAAATCAATGTGCATCCTGTTTGCCTTTCTGAGTGAGGATTGATCATCTTACCCAGGGTCCTCCTTCTTGCTTAGCTTCTTTACATGTACAGATTTTACTATGATTATCCTATATTATATGTCTAATATCCACTTATAAAAATGGGATGGACATCGGAAGAGGGCGAAAACAAGGAACAAAACAGGAGCCTACCACAGAGGGCCTCTGAAATACTCTACCCAGCAGGGTATTAAAGCAGATGCTGAGACTCATAGACAAACTTTGGGCAGAGTGCAGGGAATCTTATGAAAGAAGAGGGAGATAGAAAGACCTGAAGAGGACAGGCGCTCCACAAGGAGAGCAACAGAACCAAAAAATCTGGGCACAGGGGTCTTTTCTGAGACTGGTACTCCAACCAAGGACCATGCATGGAGATAACCTAGAACACTTGCACATACGTAGCCCATGTCAGCTCAGTCTCCAAGTGGGTTCCCTAGTAAGGGGAAGAGGGGCTGTCTCTGACATGAACTCATGGGCTGGCTCTTTGATCACCTCCCCTTATGGGAGGGGACAGCCTTATTAGGTCACAGAGAAAGACAATGCAGCCAGTCCTGATGAGACCTGATAGTCTAGGGTCAGAGGGAAGGGGAGGAAGACTTCCTTTATCAGTGGACTTAGGGAGGGCATGGGAGGGGAAAAGGGACTGAGGGTAGGTTTGAAGGGGACAAGGGAGGGGGCTACAGCTGGGATAAAAAGTGAATGAAGTGTAATAAATAAAAAAAAAATTTTAAGAGAAATCTATGTGAAGAGAAGACACAGGGCCAGAGCCTACCTCAGGGGAGCCATGAAAGGCTTCACCCAACAGGGGATCAAAGCAGATGCTGAGATTCACAGGCAAACCTTGGGCAGAGCACAGGGAGTCTTATGGAAGAAGGGGAGGATTTGGATAAAGAGGGGACAGGAGCCCCACAAGGAGACCAACAGAGCCAAAAAAATCTGAGCCCAGGAGGTCCTGCAGAGACTGATACTCCAACCAAGGATCCAGAACCCCTGCTCAGATGTAGCCCAGAGGTAGCTCAGTCTCCATGTGGGTTGCCTAGTAAGAGGAGCGGGGGGAGGGGGGAGTCTCTATCATGAACTCGGTTGTCTGCTCCTTGGTCACTTCCCCCTGTGGGATGCAGCCTTGCCAAGCCACAGAGGAAGAGGATCCAGGCAGTCCTGACGAGACCTAATAAGCTAGGGTCAGATGGCAAGGGAGGAGAATGCCCCCCTTTCAGTGGACTAGGGGAAGGGAATAGGAGGGAAGAGGGAGGAAAGATGGGACTGGGAGGAGATGAGGGAGGGGGCTACATTTGTGTTATAAAATGTATAAATTGTAACAAAAAAAAAAAGAAAAAAGAAGAAAGTCAATGTTAGTTGCCTCTGGGGAGATTTTTCCTTTTCTATTTGAAGGATGAAATGGAATAGTAAGCCCCCTGAGCTTGGGTGAAGTCCTCTCCCATGGCTTTAGATGCTGTTTGCCAATGGGATTTTTGTGGTTGCCCCATGTCACGTAGAGTAGTGGAGCTTGAATGAGTTGTGTTCAGAAGTAACAAGAATAGGTTAGAGGCATGGTCTAGGTAGCTATAGAAGAGGTTTCTACCTCATGCCCATCTCCCTCACTAAATCTGTGTGTGGTCTGGTCAGAATGTCCTCACATTGTCCTTTCCACTTCATGAGCTGTGAAGCTACTCCTTCAGCACATTACTGTCTGAAGTGTCTTCAGATGAAGAAGAGTAACTGTGGCTACACTTTGGACATCAGCTTCCAGCCCGGAACTGATATGTTGATTTTTAAAATAAAATGTTTTCTCATTTTCCAGTGTTTACCTTTTTAATTGGTTTATTTTTTCTGTTTTAAAAATAACGTATTATTAATTTTGGGGAAATTTAGTACAGTGTATTTTTATCACATTCAGTACCTTCTCCCAACTCCTCCAAGACCCTCTAGTCCTTCTCTATCCACCCAATTCATGTTCTTCCTCTTTTTCTTTTTTTGAGAAACTGGGGTGCCCCAATCCTCTCCTTCCATCCATGCCCCCCCTGACCCTGTCATATTCCTTCAAACATTCCTCTGGGAACATTATAATTGTGTCCCCCATGACTGAATGTCTGCCCTGCTTACAATGAACCAAGGCCAGCCTGCCCTATTGAAGGGGCTGCTCTCGTGGTCCCTAAAAACTCATTAGCAAGGGGCTGTCTCCAGCTCCAGGGCCTCCATGTTCTTTCTCTTGAAATAATGTAAGATAAGAAGGAAGGAAGGGAAAGAGGGAGAGGGGGAGGGAAGGAGAGAGAGAGAGAGAACTCCATGAATTCTATTTCTGTGACCCACTACTCCTGACCCTGGAGAAGTGTGCCACTGGAGGGTAATTGATATTTCCAGTTCTGCCAGCAGCTATCAAGTTTGAATATCTTCACTGACAGCGGATTTTGTCTGGATTGCAACTGTGTAGGTGTTGTGTTTGCTTTCACAATATTTGTAGGTTCATGCATGATTTTGTGCTTCTGCCCTATTGTATCTTTAAATGCTATTTCTTGAAGTTGTCCACTACCTCTGGGTCTTACAATCTTTCTTTTATTAATAAATAAATAAATAAATAAATAAATAAATAAATAGATTTGCTTTACATCCTGACAGTAGCCTAGTAGACCCTTCCTTCCTCTTTTCCTGGTCCCACCTTCCTTCCCTCCTCCCCTCTCCCTGCTTTCCTACTCCTCAAAAAAGCACCCCCTACCAAACCACCCCAGTTCATCAAGTTGCATAAAGACTAAGAGCATCTTCTTCCCCTGTGCCCTGTCAAGGCAGCTCCTACAGGGGGCAGTGATCAAAAAGCAGGCAACAGAGTACATGTCAGAGGCAGCCTCTTCTCCCCTTACTAGGGAACCCACATGAAGCCTGAACTACCCAATGGCTAAGTCTGTGTAAGGGCCTACTTCCAGTCCATGTGTGGTCCTTGGTTGGTGCTTTGGTCTCCACAAGCCCCTCTGGGTCCTGGTTAGTTGGCTCTGCCGGTCTTCTTGTGAAGCTCCTGTCCCCTCCAGGTCCTTCTATCCTTTCCCCCACTTTCCACAAGACTCCCTATGCTTTGCTGAAAGTTTGGATGTGACTCTCAGTATCTGTTTCAATCTGCTGCTGGGTAGGGCCTCTCAGAGGACAGCTATGCTAGTCTCCCATCAGAGAACATAGCAGAGTATTGTCAATAGTGTCAGGGGTTGGCTTTCCCCCATGAGGTGGACTCCAGATTGGGTCAGGCATTGGCTGGACATTCCCTCAATCTCTGTTCCATCCCTATCCCTTCACATCTTGTAAGCAGGCAAAACCTGGGCCGCGGTTCTTGTGAGTGGGTCGGTGTTCTCTTATAATCTTTCTGACACCTCATTTCCTGAAACTTGATGGAAAAGTTGTGCTATTTTGAGCTAAGCATATCAAAGTCTCTTATTTTCTGCATGTTTCCTGATAGTTACATTTTTTTCTGTGTTAATTACCAGGTAATGAAAGACAAAAAGCTTATTTGATGAGGGTTGAGCAAAGCATTGATACATGAGTGTAGAAATATGTCACCAGGAGTCATTTTATCACTCTTTTCACTTAGCAGAATAATAGTAGATTTCCCCTAGGCACATAACCTACATAGTATCAAGTTCTTGGCCTCATTAACAGTATCAGGTATGAGTTCCATCTCATGAATCAGGCCTTAAATTCACTTTAAAAGCTGTCTTTTATTTCCATGCCATTTGTGGCACTAATTATACTGTGAGTGTAACTTGCAGTCAGGTAGTTATTGTAGGTTGAAGGGTCCATAGCTGAGTGAGACTGATAATTGCTTTTCTATTCTAGTGGCATGTATAGCATGTTCCAGCACTATGCACGTTAGCCAGAAAAGGGTGAGGTTTCCAGTTGAGTAGTAGCTTTATTTCTCCATGTTCTATGTTGTAAATGTGTGTGTGTGTGTAGTATAGTGTCTTAGGCAATATTATCTCACCATTAAGGTGTGGAGGATTTCCGTTAATAATAGCCTGTAATGTTTGGGAAATCTATGGAACTCCATTGGCCAACATCTCAAAAAGATACAGCCCATTCCTGGTACTGAGTGTTTTATCTGATAGCATATGAGGTCTGGTTGGTATTATACCCACCCATGATATGCTAACTCCCTTTTAACTCCTTATTTATCTTTATGTATGTATTTTAGGAAGTTTCTATGGTAGTAGGTTTGCATATGCATAAAAACAGACATGTTGATCCATGAAATAGAATTGAAGACCTGGACATAAGTCTACAGTCTACTAACACAAGATTTTTTCACAAAGAAGCAAAAAACACACACTGTGGAAAAGACAGCATCTTCAACAAGTGGTGCTGCTCAAACTGGATAGCTGCATATAAGAGAGTGAAAATATATTAGTATTTTTCACACTGCATAAAACTCAACTCTAAATGAATCAAGGACCTCAACATAGGACTTGGTACCCTTAATCCAATAGAAGAGAAAGTAGGAAATTTGCTTGACTTCACTGGTACAGGAAAGAAACTTCTGAACAGGACCCTGATAATACAAGTACTAAGATTTATAGTTAATAAATGTGATGTAATGCAGCTAAATACTCCTATACAGCAAAGGACACACCGTCATTCAAGCAAAGTGGCAGCCCACAGGATAAGAAAAATCTTTGTACCAATTATAAATCTGATAGAGGGTTAGTATCTAGAATATATAAAGAACTAAAAAAAAATCCTGAAAAATCAAGGAGTCAAACAGCCTAATTAAAAAATAGGGCATGGACCTAAGCAGAATTTCCAAAAGATGAAACACAAATGGCCAAGAAACATTTTTTAAATGTTCACCATTCTTAGCCTTTAGACAAATGCAAATTAAAACTACTTTGAGATTTCATCTTACTGTCACTCAGAATGGCCAAAATCAGTAAAACAAGTAACAGCAGATGCTGCTGTGAATGCAAAAAAAGGGAGACATGTACTCATTGCTGGTGGGAGTGCAAACTGGTACAACCACTTTTGAAACCAGTGTGTGGAGGAGCCTCAGAAAGCTTAACCATAGATCTACGATTGTATCTAGATATACCACTCTTGAGCACGTACCCAAAGATTTCTGTATCTTACTGCAGAGATAGATAATTGTGCACCATGTTCATTGCTGTCCTGTTGACACTATCAGAAATTGGAAACAGCCTAGATGTTCATCAGCTGATGACAAACAGGTAATGAAAATGTGGTACATCCATACAATGGAATATTATTCCACTGTTAAGAAAAATGTAATCTTCAGGAAATGGATTGAACTAGAAAAAATTGTTTTGAATAAACAGACCCCAAAAGACAAGTTGTATATTTTCTCTTATACGTGGATGTTACCTTTTATAGTTTAATTATGCACGCTTCATTTAGAATATCCACCTGGTTAGGTACCTAGTTAGGGACCAGAAGAAGACTAAGGGATCTTCCAAGGAGGAGGCAACAGAATGAATCTACTGTTATGAAGAGATGAAGGGGAAACTAAAACAGGAGGATTCAATGGGGTGAGGGAGTAGAGGTCAAGGGAGAGAGGGATAACATAGGGATAGGGATAATTTACTTTTAAAAAATTGTCTTAGAGCAATTCAAATAAAACGTGATTTTTCTCCACCCCCAAATTTAATTTAGATTTATATAATAACAACAACACACAGAGGGCCGGGTTGTGGAAAGTTTGCCAGTCATGAGATGGGGCTGACCCATAAGTAGGCACAAAAGTGACTGGAGAAAGCAAGGAGGATCACTGTCACTGTTGTTTAAGGCAGGATGGAGACTGGGGTGAGGGCTCTCTGTGTAGACAGAGGCTTGTGTGGTTTAGAAGGACTTTGGAGATTTCTTCTACTTTTTGCCCCGTTGTGAGGATGCAAGAAAGAAGGGTGTTTAGTGTTCAAACTATTCCAGCAGTTAGACATCAGAAATCCTTTAAGTAGTGGTTATGTTTTAGGCATGGGTGGTGAGAAATTGTTCAGTTCAGTCATTGAATGCAAACAAAATGGGACTGAACATGCCCATGGCATCTGTGGTCCCCCTCAGCCTCAGGTCTGCTTCGAGAGCCCTGTGTGAGCCAAGTTGCTTGTGTCCAACAATGAGCCTGGCACTGAGAGGCTCCTACTATCTGAGGCCATGTTCAATGGCCAGTATGAGGGCCGCCAACAGTGTCTGTAACCCAGCTTCACCGCAGGATCTGGGCTTGTTGCCGTTCTTCCCTTTGCTTCCTCTGCAGCTCTGTGTAGCTCCTGCCCCCACTGCCAGCTCAGGGAACCAAATGTAAGTATTCCTCTTGCTCTTCATGATGGCTTATTGTCAGCAGTAGGAGAGGAGGCAGCCGTTGTTTTTCTTGCTGACATCAACAAGCACAGAAATATTCTGGCATCCAGCAATTCATGAAGGTAGATCAAATGCACCTGCTTACTCAGGGAGGATTGTACCTCTCTTTGAAGTATTTCTCTGCCTTTTTTTTAATAGTTTATTTAATTTTCATTTTATGTGCATAAGTGTGAAGGTGTCAGATCCCTTGGAACTGGAGTTACAGACAGTTGTAAGCTGTCATGTGGGTACTGGTTACTGAACTCCAGTCCTTTGGAAGAACAGACAATGCTCTTAACCACTGAGCCATTTCTCCGGGCCCACTTTGAAGTATTTCTAAACATTGATTGTCCTTGATCATTGAAATTTCTGAGTGGTGGGATCTTTACTGGAATTAATCTGAGTGGAGAGGTAACCATTTATTTCATGGCAAGTATCATTAGTGCCTTCATTTTTATCAGAAATAAATGAAACACAGGATCCTTCATTTTTTCAGGAAGAAAGGAATGAGTGCCATCCAACCTATTGCTGTATAGGTCTTTTGAAATGTTTCCTGAGGAGAAAAGTATAAACAGGAAGGTTTTTCCATGAGCTAATTTGGCCTTTCAATCTAGATTTTCAATTCTCAGCCTTACCTATCAGATTTTATGAAAAGGTCTTTGCTATCTTGAGATGAAATTATTACATAATGCAGCTGACCTACGCAAGTTCCTCCAAGCCCCGGTGAAATGACATGAGCATGTGTAAGGGATGAGTGTAAGGGAATTGTTTTATGCTTAAAATCATGTCAGTGCATATATACTGGGGTGTGATTATTCGCAGAGACTAGGAAATACTCGTTGTCTACAGGTATAGCTTGACCATGCCTGGGACAGGTGATGGATATGTGAATATTTTATTGGCTACAAACGCGCCTTGGAGCATGTCCTTGGTACTGTCCTGTTCTAAAGTAGTGAGCAATTCCAAGAACAATCCATTAAGGAACTTCTGATCATCTCTTACCATTTTAACACCGTAAAACTGACTGTATTGTCACACAGAAAAACAATAGAAATGTGTTTACATGTTAGACAGAGTTAAGTTTAATCTTTAAAAATAAAAATCTTACTTGCATGTGCATTGCTGCAGGGCATCACAGTGCACAGCTGAAGGGGAATTCTTGGTGACTGCTCTTTACATTGCCTGACATCTGGCATCCTTTCTGGATGAGTGGAGATGTCCATGTGAGTTTTCCAGTTCTCCCCTAGTGAGGGATGTTGACTCCTTTAAGAAACACTGCTCATATTTCAGATTTTATACTGAGATCAAGCCATAAAGTCAGGAAACAATGCTTGGTTCATTTTAAGCAGTTTTTTTTTTATGTTTTACTTTTTGATAAACATTCAATGACATTGATATTTGCAGGAAATTTTTACTACGATCTCTGGGTCTGAAGGAATTAGAAATTGTCTTTCGTGTTTTCACCATTTGAGGTTACACTCTTGTGTTTCTGTTCTAGTGTATGTGCGTGTATGCGTGGTGCATGTATGTGGGGGAGCACCCTCCCATGCCTGAGCATACGGCAGACAATATCTTCCTTTAGCATTGTCCATAAAATTCTGTTTTTTAAACAGAGTCTCCCAGTGAACTTGGAGCTCACCAATTGACTAGACTTTTTCTCCAGCAAGCTTCCGCTTCCTTTGCGGGGTTGGGGTCTGCCTGTTCCTGCCCCAAGCGCTGTGGTTATATGCACAGGGCCACATCCTGTACATGGATGCTTGGAATCTGAATTTAGGCCCTCAGGCTGCTACAGAAAGCACTTTACCCAAAAATCCATCTCTTCATTCCTCTTGTTTAGTGGCCCGCTTGAATAGTATAAGCATGGAGATGTGTGTGTGTGTGGTGTGTGTTAGAGTATTTATTACATTATTCATAACATTTATTTGCTTGTATTCTTTTTTGACCTTATATTGCTTTCACTTTTCTGTTTTCTCTGACTCATTTATGTTCTTAGAATTTAAATAGTCACATACGATGTAACATACTCACTGCCTGTCTATAATAGTAGCACTGAAGAGCTTGAGGCAGGAGAATCACAACTTCAAGATCAGCTGTAGCTACACAGTGCATTTGAGGGTGGCCTGAGCTTCGTAATGACCTCTGCCTTGAAACATAAGTGAGCAAATGAAAACAAACAAGACACTTATGGCTGTAATTTACTTCACAGTCTCTCCTGGAACTAGTCAATATGTTTATCTGCAAATGCTGGGTATATAAATTGATGATGCTTTACTGGAATTTCATTTCCTTTCATTTTGATTACTTTTAAGTGGACTCAGATCTTTGATTCCTTGGCCAGAAGGAAGAGCATGGCTCTGAAAGCTGCCTCCTCAGAGAGTTTTACCAAGAACTAGATAATGATTTTTGAAACTTTTTCCTAAAAATGGAGTCCTTGAGCCCTCTGCTGGAAACATTTAGTATTTGTAGAGGTTAGTCAGTAGATGTGATTTGTAATTTAATTTTTTAAGACAACATTATAGCAATATAAGGTTTTTGTGATGAATAGTGCAATGCATAAGTACCTAGCTATGTTTCCCAGTCCTGGAGATTGAACCAGGACTTGGCACTCGCTCTTAAAATACTTTGCCACTGAGCTCTATCTGCAGTCCTCAAATAAAACTTGTGGAAAGATGTATTTTGCAAGTAGATATTCCATTTCAGCAGAATATCATTAAGAACATTTGAATGAAAGAATTGATTTCATTTTACCACATTAATTTGTTTTTCGAATTTGTTTTTTTATAGTTTATTCACTTTATATTCCGATTATATCTCCCTCCTTCATCTCCTCGTGGTCCCACCCTCCCTCCCTCTTCCTCCCACCCACCCTCTCTTCCCTAGACCACAGAAAGGGGGAGCCCTCCTACCCTACCATCTGACCATAACCTATCAAGTCTCACAAAGAATGCCTGGATCCTCTTCTTCTGTGGCCTGGCAAGGCTGCCCTGCCAGGGGGAAGTGATCAAAGAGTGGATAACAGAGTCCATGACAGAGACAGCCCCTGCTTCCTAACTAGGGAACAAGCATGGAGACTGAACTGCCTGTTGGCTACATCTGAGCAGGGGGTCTAGGTCCTCTCCAACATCGTCTTTGGTTGGTTCATCAGTCTCTACAGGGGCCAGAGAGGTTGGCTGTGTTGGTCTACTTATAGAGCTTCTGTCCCTCCTGGCTCTTCTATTCCCCCATTCTTCTATAAGACTCCCTATGCTCTGCCCATAGTTTGGCTGTGAATCTCAGCATGTGCTTCAATCCACTACTGGGTGGGTGGAGTATTTCAGAGGAATGCCATAGTAGGCTCCCATCCTGTTCCCTCTCTTCAGCTGCTTCTGGTGTCAATTCTATTTGCCCTTCTAAATGAGATTAAAGCATCTTCCTAGAGTCCTTGTTATTTACCTTTAGGTGTACAGCTTTTGCTATGACTATCCTATATTATATGGCTAATATCTACTCATAAGTCAGTATGTACCATCTGTGTCTTTCTGCTTCTGTGATACTGCACTCAGAATGATCTTTTCTAGTTCTGCCTATTTGCCTGCAAATTTCATGATTTTCTTGTTTTTAATATCTGAGTAGTGTTCCACCGTGTACATGTATCATAATTTATTTATCCATTCTTCAATTGAGGAACAACTAGGTTGTTTCCAGATTCTGGATATTATGCATAAGCAGCTATGAACATAGTTGAACAAATGCCCTTGTTGTATGGTGGAGCATCTTTTCCATATATACCCCAAAAGTGGTATAGCTGGGTCTTGAGGTATAACTAGTCCCAATTTTCTGATAAAGTGACAGATTGATTTCAATAAGTTTGTGTTCCCACCTTCAATGGAGGCGGGCTTCCCCTTTGAAGTGGAAGTTTCTGGTTTCTTTGAAGACTCAGTTGAGTCATGTGATGTTTTGCTAAAAGCTGTCTTGTGATATGGCGTGTTGTGTTTTCCTGTGAGCTCCCTCTTTCAAGGGGCGTAACTTTGGCCAGCTGAGAACATCCATGGGTGAACTCTGAGGAGAGGAGATATATAGAAGCCCACTCACTGTGCTGATCATCATGCTTTGACGCTTGACTTCACAGAGAAAAACAGTCCAGAGAACTTCTCAGGGCAATCTTTGAGGCAGTCTTGTAGGTTTCACTAACTTGTCCCGAACTTCTGAATCGTGCTGATTCATTTTGCTGCTTGCCAATGGCCTTTGGACTGGACTGCCAATATCCTGATGACTGATTTTTGGCAATCCCCTAAGGACCCATCGACCCTAAGTAGATAATAGAGGTCTACAGCCCTTTTCCCTACTAACTTCCTATGGAAGGTCAAGGGTTGTAAGGGCGGTAAAGGTGCTTACGAACCCTAACTGAAGTAGGTTTGGTGAAAAATCTAAGCCTACACCTTTGTCTACAACCTCTCCAGCATGTGTTGTCACTTGAGTTTTTTTATCTTAGCTATGGGTGTAAGGTGGAATCTCAGAGTCGTTTTGATTTGCATTTCCCTGATGACTAAGGACATTGAGCATTTTTTAAAGTGCTCGCCTTTTGTCTGCCATTCGATAGTCCTCTGTTGAGAACTCTCTGTTTAGCTCTGTACCCTCATTTATTGGATTATTTGGTTTGTTGGTATCTAATTTCTTGTGTTCTTTATATAATTTGGATATTACCCCTCTGACAGATGTAGGGTTGGTGAAGATCTTTTCCCAGTCTGTAGGCTGTCGTTTTGTTCTGTTGACAGTGTCCTTTGCTTTACAGAAGCTTTTCAGTTTCATGAGGTCCCATTTATTTATTGTTGCTCTTATACCTTGTACTGTTGGTGTTCTGTTCAGGAAGTTGTCTCCTATGCCAATGAGTTCAAGGCTTTTCCCCACTTTTTCTTCTAACAGATTTAGTGTGCCTGGATTTATGTTGAGGTCTTTGATCCACTTGGACTTTAATTTTGTGCAGGGTGATAAATGTGGATCTATTTGTATTTTTCTACATGTTGACATCCAGTTAGACCAGCACCGTTTGTTGAAGATGCTGTCTTTTTTCCATTGTATGATCTTAGTTTCTTCGGCAAAAATCAAGTGTCCTTAGATGTGTGTGTTTATTTCTGGGTCCTCGATTCTATAGTATACATAAGTGACCCCCAAAATTCTACCAAGGAACTTCTACAGGTGACAAATGGCTTCAGCAAATTGGCTGGATACAAAACTAACTAAAAAAAGAAAAAAAAAACAGTAGTCCTCCTGTATACAAAAGAAATGAGAAAGAAATTAGGGAAACAACACTCTTAACATAGCCACACAAAAAAATATAACAAAAAAATATCTTGATGTAACTCTAACCAGGCAAGTGAAAGACTTGTATGAAAAAAACTTTAAATCTCTCAAGAAAGAAATTGAAGAAGATATCAGAAGATGGAAAGATCTCCCATGCTCATGGATAGATAGGATTAACATAGTAAAAAATGGCCTTCTTACCAAAAGAAATCTACATATTCAATGCAATTCCCATCAAAATGCCAACACAATTATTTACAAACCTTGAAAGAACAATTCTCAACATCATATGGAAAAAACAAAAAAACCCCAGAATAGCTAAAAACAATCCTGTACAATAAAAGGTCTTCTAGAGCTATCTCCATCCCTGACCTCAAGCTGTACTATAGAGGAACAGTAATAAAAATTGCACGATACTGGCATAGAAACAGACTGGTGGGCCACATTAATTTGTAAATTTTTGTTTCCTTTGTATGGCATCAGACTTTATAGGTTCAAATGGTAGAGGTGGTCTCCCCCTTTTTGAGAAATAGGGGAGGGGAATAGGAGGAAGAACAAAGGAGGATAGGACCTGGAGGAAATGAGGGAGGGAGCTACAATTAAGAAGTGAATAAAGACTTGCGATCCAAGATGGCTGCCACGAGAGGACACTGTGTCTAAGGAATAGGACAGCAGTAACAATGCAGGGACCAGGAGAGTGAACTCTGGGTCCTAAAACACCAGCATTTGTGATTGCCAGGTGAGCGGAACTCCTACGGTGAGGAAATCAAGTGGGAAAATCCTAGGGTCACCCAGTTATTTCCTGGAAAAAACTCCGGATGACTGGGGGTGCACAGCCCTGATCTGAACGAGCAGCCGCCCTGGGCACCAACAGTTGCCATTCTGGACTGGGTCACACAGTCTCCAGGCCAGACTGAGAAGGCCCTGGGTACCGTTTAGACTGGTCTGCATCCAGCGGGCGCACACTGCTCGGCAATGCCTACAACCAGTCCAGACCTTGTGTGTGTCCACAGGTCAGTCTGAGAAGGCCCCAGATTCCATTCCCCAGACAGGGCTGCATCAGACGGGCACACTCCCCATGGAGGCACTAGCCACCACCCCAGACTGGGACACACAGAATCAGGTCCAGACTGAGGTGCCCCCAAATACCATCTCAGACCGTGGTGCACAGCCCCTGGCCCAGAAGGAGGCGCCAAGTCTCCAGTCAGGAGGAGAGCTCTTAGCAGCAAGCCCAGGTCAGAGCATGGAGCCTCCAGACCAAAGCGGCACCCCCAGCAGACATCTCAAACTGGGACACTCAGCCTCTGGCAGAAAGTGAGGAGCCAAGCCTCCAACCAGCTGTAATGCTCACAGCTTCTAGCACAGAGCACGAAGCCAGGCACACAGATCCCACAACAGAGTTCAACTGAGGCAACAGCACACACTATCAAACCACTGGAACTCCCTGATCTTCTTGAAGAATACTCCTGACACAAGAGATTGACAGTTCCAGTCTGAAGTTCAGCCTTAAAGCACAAACAGCTCCTTGATTATATATAAATAAACGACCAAAGGTAGACGTTAAGAACTCACCCAACAAAAATCAGGACACCATGGCCCCACCAGAAATACCCAAAAGCAATGGAGATTTTAATTTAGCGGAGACACAGGAAAATTATGTTAAAGCTATGATTATGCAGATATTAGAGGAACAAAAAGAGGAAATAAACAAGACCCTTAAAGAAATTCAGAAGAATTT
>CM053760.1:14143381-14189851 GCA_028658305.1 Pachyuromys duprasi | reverse complement strand
AAATCATAAAATATGCAGGCAAATGGTGGGACCTGGAAACGGTCATACTGAGTGAGGTATCTCTAAAGCAGAAAGACACACATAGTATATACTCACTTATATAGACCTAACATGACATTCTAAAGACTAAAACTATGAGGCGAGTAAAAAGAGCAGTGCTTCCAGGAGTTGGGATCAGGGATAGCAGTGAATTAGCAAAGTACAGAGGATATTTAGGACAGTGAACTTTCCTGTGTGGCCTTACAATGTCAAATGCATGCCATTGTGGCATTATACACAGGAAAGAAAACACCCATAGTGAACTCTAGGGAAATCCGGGGGCTTTGGAAGAGAGAATGGTATGTCAGTATAGGCTTGTCAGTTAGAGCAAGTGTGTCGTTCTGTGGGAGAGGCTGATGTGGGAATGTTATAAGTATGTGGGGACAGGCTGTATATGGGGACTCCATTTTTGTTGACTTTTGCTATAGGCAAAACTGCTTTAAAGTAGCCTGTTAATTAAAAATTAAAGACAAAAATATTAATGCTTAGCCCACACGCTGTACAAGTGCATGCGATTAGAAAGATGTGTTCTTCTTTGCCTTTGGAATGACTGGTTTTGTCTTCTGATTGTTTATATGGATGATACAACACAGACCTCAAGACTGGACTCTTGACCTTAATCCAAACCAGCGTGCTCTGGCTTTTACTCTTGTAAGTAGAGGCACTAGTGGGCTGACACCTAAAATCTAAGCACCATGGTAACAAGGGCACTTGTTTAGGCAGCTACAATCATCTCCACAGATCCAGAAAGATACCTCAAATGCTGGGATTAGAAGACTTGCTGAACAGGTGGATTGCCTTGTCTTCACTTTCCTGGTTTTCATATGGTAGTCCTACCAACTTGCAAAGGTGGGAAGTGTGAAATGATACAGGAAGGACAGACGGCATAAATGAGATGACCACAGGATATGAGTGAGATAGTGATAGCACATCAACATTAGAGGTGAAATTAAATTTGCCTTTCATGAAATTAATAATGGGAACATTTTTACTCTACAAATTATGCCAGTGATTTTTCTATGAATTTTATCTGGGCAGGCCATTTTTTCCTCAAAAAACCCTATCAAAATATGTAGCAGTCTTATATTTCTTTATGAGATCATGCTAGGTAGAAAAATGCCAATGGCTTACCTAAGTTTCTTGGCAGACTCTAAAGCTGTTTTTTTATCTTTATCCCTTACAAAGTTCATGCAAGGAATTCCCCCAAATGATCACAGAATTGTGTATTGATGGTGCCTTTTCACACTGGGGCTTATTTCTCCTACGTCTTTAATGAAATTAGACATCTTTAATCCCGAGCTCCCTTAGTGTCATTCTGTGTGCATGCTGCCTTTGCTTTAGTCACAGAACGACTTGATAATTGCATTCAGCTCCATCTTCTCTCTCCATTCAATACCCAGCAGTGACACTCTTAAGTTAGCCCTACACTTGAAAATTGGTGCCAAGAGGGCTGGAGAAGTAATGGAGCAGTCAAGAGCACTCACTGGCTTCTTGCCAGAGGACCCAGGTTTGGTTTTCAGCACTCACATGGAAGCCAGCAACCATCTGTAACTCCAGTTCCAGAGACTCTGACGCCCTCTTCTGATCTCTGCAGGCATTGCATGCCCATGGTGAACAGACACATGCAGGCAAAACACCACACATACAAAAGTAAAGTAATCCTTAAAAAAAGGAAGAGAGAGAGGGAGGGAGGGAGGAGAGGAAAGGAAGGAAGGAAGGAAAGAGGGAAGGAAGGAAACGAATGAACATTGGCATCAGCTCTATTCATTCTTTAAGAGACCTTCCATCTTCAGGCATCAGTAGTTGAAAGTCAGTGCTTTCTCTTTGGTTCCCCCCACCCCCGAGTTATGGAGCTGCCTCTGTTATGGAGAATCCCAGTTCCATGATCAAGCTGTGAGGGATGGAATCTAACGTCTTCATCACACTTGAAAGAACACTGGTTATTAAGTAGCTCTTAATAATTAATTTAGCTTTTCTTTTAACCTATAATGACCTTCATGTTTCATTATACTTTAATTTGCTACCACTGCTTCTTTCCCTTACAGTTAGAAACCATCAAAAATGTATTCTGCTTTTTCAAATAATTAGCCACATTTGTAAAGGTGCTGTAAGTATGTATAATTTATCTTTACATTCTGTTAAATAATGCATCTTATTAATTTAAACATAATGAAGAAAACCATGTTGGAAATGACTAGCTGACAATACTATTAATCTCAAGGCCTTGAAATGCAAGAATAAATCTAATGAAGAAGGGGCCATAAGAAAACGGAGTGCTCTCTGTGCTGTAAAATGACCAAGTCTTCTTATATCCATCTGCGGGGTTTTTCCGTTAAATCAGACAGTCCTAGCCAAACGCTCCTCCAGAACCAGGCGTCCGCTGGATGGCCACCCCAGCGTAATCCCACTGAGCTCCCTACTCAAGCACTGAGCGCCAGTATTTACCTGTCCACTCTGCCATTCTGTTCCTCCCAAAAAGTATCTTGTGAAGTAAATCATATTGTCAGCACACACAGGGACACTGAGGGATGCTTGAAAAGTAAATCCTAAGGCTTTCTTACCCTCACTTCAATTGTATTTTCTTCTTAAAAATAGTGTGTCTGATAGAAGTAGCAAGAAACAGAAAATCATTTTGCTTTAAACAAGAGCGCCACCTTGTGGATAAACAACCTTTAGTAAAATTATACTAAAACCAAAAGTAAATTTTGTTCTCTGTCCCATCCATATGACTTCTCTTATATAGAAATGCTTCATGCAAGAGTTCTGGGAGCAATTGCATGCTGGATTGGCAGAAGCACGCAAGTGAGCTTCGTGGAGGTAGTTCACTGGTTTTTGCATAGCTGACGAGTGGGTGTGTCCCTAGTGAAGGCAAGGTCCCAAGGATTTTGCCTCAAGACTCTTTATTGTTGCTATACTGCTTTTCCATGCTTGTCTCATATATCTGCCATGGCAGGGACCCTCCCTGCCTATTGCTTCACTCTGTTGGGCAGATTTACTGCAGACTATTTTGAAGATGTACCTTCACAATGCTGTTTAAACAAATTGATGATTTCATAACCCTGATGGTGATTTTAAAGAATCTCTTACTTGATTGAAGTAATCTAAAAACCTTCCTGCAGTGTAAGGAAAACTAGCAGGAACTCTATGAACCTCCATGTGTCAAGCCAAGATTTCAGCCAAGAGGGAAAACAAGATCGAAAGAAATTAATGATCAAAGAAATGCATTCATTCTAGGCTTAGTTCAAGGATAAGGCCCAGGTACACACCATGAGAAGAAAGACCGTAGGAATAGAAAAACAAAGAATAAATGGTTAGCTATGCAAGACAAGACAGGCACCTAATTCTTAGAAAACCCTTGACATAAAAACTTGCTTTGAACACATCATGTACATTTGAAATAAGAAGATAAAAATCTGCTTTAAACTCGTGAGCATATAGGTAAAACCACTGCTTTAAACTCACAATAAACAAGGCGTCTAGTTAGAGACTCAGATCAATAGTCCTACTGAAACTCCCCCTTTTGTACCAATTGCGTCTATTTTTGAATGATGTAATTTTTTTCATCCATATAGAACCTTTGTATTAGAGAGTGTAAAACCCCAAGGCAGAATTAAACATTTGTTAAGGTCACCCGCTTCATCCAAAATTGTGTCTGTCTGTCTCGTTGTCTGTGTATATGTAAATATGTATTTTATTATCTGTATGTTTACATATGTGTGGATGAATGGTGTGTTTGGGAGCTCCCTTGTTTTGTCTGTTGCTTGTATGTGTCCACGTGTGTGTGTGTACGGTTTGTAAATATCTGCCTGCTTTGTCTGCCAAAGGTGTACGGTTTTGTGTGTTTCTAAGTTATTAAGTTCAGTAACTGATACGCAGTCTGGAGTCTTTTATCGGCCTTCTTATTTAGGACTTCTACCTTCCAGCAAGCCACTGTTCACTGCTGAGTCATTAGTTAAAAGGAACTAAGGTTTTCTTTTTACAACCCCTTGTATTTACGGCAAGAAACTGTCAGAGCTGTGGCCGCTTGCACTGAGTTAAAGGAACCACCTGGCTTGACTGATGCGACCCTCTGCTGTCTTTTCCTTCAGAGGCTCTTGTGACCAGTTGCCCGTGTGAGTTAAACTGTATATAGAGTTAAAGGGTAAATATAGAATTAACTGTATCTAGAGAGAGCCCCAAATAGCAAAGCTAGAAGTTTAAGAGTTAAAGTGTGTAGAGAGAGTAGCAAGGCTACCAGCCTGGGAGATTAAGAGTTAAAGCATAGAGAGAAACAGCAGCCATCAGCTGGACATCCCCAACCCTGCGACCTGCCTTCGTTCACCCTGTGTGCTGGAGCTGGACTCCAGCATAAAAGGCTTTGTATGTCTTGAGCATCTGACCAGTAAATTTATTTATGCTCCTTTTGTTCAGTTTACCTGATAGCTTATAAGTTCAGATTGTATTAATTTGGTATTTTTGTAGACTATGTGAAACAATGAATTTCAAATGTGTCAACAGGCAATTTCCTCACTTTTTTGGTAAATAATATTGACCACATCTAACTTATATTTCATTAGTCCTTGTGCTAAAACAGTGATTGTTTTCAAAGATGTACTTGCAAACCACAGTTGCCTGGGCTTAATGTTAATCACACCCTTAGCCTCCTTTATCCACAAAATCAGAAGAAAGTACTCTGTTAGCCTTCTAAACAAGTGATCAGGCTGTACCTTGAGGAACTAAGGATACAATATTTTTTGAAGATTCCAGCTCAGACAGAAAAAAGGTCACACTGAAAAATTTCATGGGCGTTCAAAGACCTTTGTTACCAGAAACTAGTCCAGGAGGCAAGGTTAAAAATGGTCGGGGAGAGAGGGAGATGAATGACTGGTGGCCTAAGGGGATGAGCTGATGGACTGACATGAACAACATGGAATCTGTGTGCTGGCCCCTGCTCCTCCCTGTCAGGACCAGCTGGCTTCCCCAGCACCTCCTAAGTGCGGTGTGCCATGTCCTATGCAGAATTGCAACAAGCTCCATCTTCTTTCTCTTTCACAACATTTTAGAGCCATCTCCTGACAGAAGATGCGGTAGGGCCAGGGACATGAGCCTCTCTCAGTTTGGGGGCCATTCTTCAGAGGTGGTGCAAATCAGCCCTGTACAACCAGCAGGAGAGACCACAGGAGAGAAAGCGTCCTAGAATTCCTCCTTCCAGGAAGGCAGTCGCACCATCTTACGGCTGAATTCTTGTGCCAAAATGCTTCAGGAATCTATCACCTTCTACTGAGCTTGTGGCGTTAACCTCTAGCATTGCATCACAATACTTGTACAGCGCCACAGCTGGTAGATGCTTAGTCCTGGACGAGAGGGAAGAAGGAAGGAAGGAAGGAAGAGCAGACACACAGACACACCTACAGAAAAGCGTGGATCGGATGGGGTGTGTTTGCTCTGGTGGAACACACCTGAGATGTGGAAGCCATGGGCTTCGGCATTTGTATCATGCACAGCACAGAAGGAAGGGTTAGCTAGTCACTGTAAATGTCTCTGTAGGCGAGCAGCCAAGTTACAGTCATCCAGAGGAGGAAGCTACAGTTGCCAGCTCTTGCACGCTCCCAACAGTCCCACTCAAACTGGAGGAAGCCTTGGCCATCCTCTGAGGCTCAGCTTGGGGGTGGAGGGAAGGTTTTGTCATTCATGGAGGGCTGAGGCTTTGGGGTCCTTGACATGGCTGTGCCCAAGTTAACAACACACACTCACTCAGGACTTCAACCCTTTACACACTTTAATCAGGGCTTCGTCAGATCTCCACAGCCCAGGTTACTAACCTGCTCACAGCCATTGGGTAAGTCTTACCTAGTTAGCCAAGATGAGAGAGACCTTGCTTACCACAGCTTCAGGGAAGATCCTTGAGCTTGACTGGAGTTATAGTTGCTTACCTCGGGTAGCATTGTCTATGCCTCACAGCCAGGTGGGGCTTCCCAGTATTCTACTTGGAGGTCAGAGATGGGTGGATGGAGAAGTATAAATTGTGCTATGAACCCGGCATCTATCTTTACCTATACACATCCTCCATGGCTTCAAAAATCCGGAGGAACCTAAAAGCTCTGCCCCAAGCCAAACAACTGAGCATCATCAGCTCATGTGAGCTTCCAGATTTTTTTCCCCACTGACATAGGACCCCAGAGCACTTGGTCTTACATTTCTTGTCTTTTCTATATCACTTTGTCTTGTTCACCTCGGTCTGGCTTCATCTGAGCCAAACACCTCTAGACATCCCAGTGCTTCGGATAGATTAACTCCCACGTAGATTAACTCCTGCTCCAACAGAGTGCTCTCAACTGTCTGGGACTTCCCTTCCTTCCTGTAGTTGACCTCAAGCCCATCCAGTCTGTCAGAATGCTGGGATAAAGGTTGATGGCTGTAATTTTTGAGGAATCTCAAGTTGGTTTGGATCAGTGCTTTATCACAGCGAAAGGCAAACAAACGAGAAAGTTGTGTGATATAAAATGAGTCTTCGAGGGCCCTTACTTTTAAAGCGTTTTATTGGCCAGTTTTTCAAATTCACTATACCGTGAAGTGCAAGGAGTTGAGCTTTAGTATTCCTGCCCAAGCACAAAGTCTTTGGAAAAAATGTCTCAGAGAAGCCAGTCACTGAGTGGAAGCAGGACTCCTCTGTGAAGACACCTGCCAGTGACGCTTCCACAGGCTGCTTATTTGTAGTTAGCAAAGCTAGCTTTCCTGACAGAGTCTCTCTCTGCAGTCCTTCTAAAGAACACAGGGACTTTTCTATGTTAAAGTTTCTTTTAGAAATTCTTGTGTTAGATGATCTGGGGTTAAATGGAAGGGGAGGAGATCCTCCCCCGTTGGTGGACTTGGAGGGGGCAGGGAGGAGTTGAGGGAGGGTTGGGAAGGGTGGGAGGGAATGAGGGAGGGTTGGGAAGGGTGGGAGGGAATGAGGGAGGGGGCTACCCATGGGATGCAAAAAACCTAACCTGTGATTGATATAAAAATAAATAAATTTATAAAAAAAAAATTCTTGTGTTATAATGAGAGGAGGGGGGAAAAACCCACAGAACAAAAATAAAAAGGCAAAACCAACCTCAGTATGGGTTTCTGGTCTGAGGGTTTCTCACAGTGAGCCCACTGGACATGTTAAGCATGCTATAGAATATTCATCTGGTTGCTCTGTGATATCTGGCTTTGTGTTTGGCGTTGCCATACTTTGGAGGGTATCATGAATACCAGTTGTGTAAAATGAATGCAACCGACAGGGTTGAAAGGCTAAAACGAACCTTTCTAATCCATCTATTTCCCTGTTCTCTGCCTTAGGCCATGCCTCTTCTGCAAGTCTGTTCACTGTTCTTGCTCTTCTGACAGGGGATGTGCTCACTTCCTCAGTGTCAGTGAAAGCCTCTTCCTTGTGGATTTGCAGAAATTTAAATTTCTCTTCTGAGTAGAAGGAAAAAGAGCTGGAGAGAGAGAGAGAGAGAGAGAGAGAGAGAGAGAGAGAGAGAGAGAGAGAGAGAGAGAGAGAGAGAGAGAGAGAGAGAGAGAATTCTAGAATAAGACAAGTGTTCTCAGTTTTGACCCCCGTGCTGAACTTTTTTCACATATTTATTTCAATGATCCAGAAATACATAAGTTACATCTCTTTTTTTCTCTTTTCCTGTGTCAGATTAATTAATAAAATAAAATTTGAAAAAAGTATGTGTGTAGAAATCAATTCACCAATTTTGTAATTAAATTAGCCCCTCAGGGGTGGGGAGGAGGGAGATGAGAGAGGGAGAGGGAGGGTGGGAGGGAATGAGGGAGGGGGCTACGCCTGGGATGCAAAGTATCTAACCTGTGATTGATATAAAAATAAATAAATTAAAAAAATTAGCCCCTCAGAACAGAGTGACAGCTGTGCCCAGACTTTGCCCTTATGTGATATGAATGCAGAAAAGTACACATATCTTCCCTCGTGGAACTTGTATCCCCATGTGTGGAAAAACAGAAAGCAACCAAATAAAATGTGCAATATGACAAGGGATGGTAAGTGCTATGGGAAAGAAAGCGAAAGCAGGAAATGATTCTTGGGTGATGTACTATTTCGAATTGGATGGTCAGGGAAGGCCTCTCGGACAGTCTGTTAAGTATATAGCAAGAAAAGTGAAACAATAAGTAGCAAGAAATAGTGGGTGTGACCTGAACAAGTTATATGCATGTATAAGATTATCTGAGAATGATATTATTATTTAAAAAATAAGACTTTCCATGGGGTTTTAGGCAAAATAACTGCCGTATTGCCTGATGTGGCAGGATTATAAAGGGGATGGTAGGAGAGTGGTGTAATTTAGTCTGTGGCATGCTCAGTTTTAGCCAGACAGCCGAGAGGCTATGCTGAGCAGGCAGTTGGGTGCTAGGGTCTACTCAGCATGAGGGATGGACCCAACTGAGGAAACAAGAGAATGAAGAAAAGGCGGCCACCTCGACACAGGTGTCCCGGGAGAGCTGGGAGTGGGTGGGCTGTGCTCACCTGGATGGAAGGTACCAACTTCAGCAGTAGCCCAGAATTTCAGTTTGGGTAGAAGGCTAAGAGATAGGCAGGAAGGAGCGAAGCTGATGTCTTGAGGAAGAATGGTCCAGGTAGAAAAGACTGATTTGGTTGATAATATAAATGGAAGAGGCAGGTTTCTTTCATACGTGGAACTGGGGGGAGGGTTAACTAGTCTTAGTTAAAGGGGGCTGAGCTCGGGCTGCATTGTCCCAGAGGAGGAAGCTGTGGTTGGTAGGTCAATCGTTCATAAATACTCATGGTTGGACCGGAGGAAGGCTTTGCCTTGTCCCCAAGCCTTACCTGGGGAAGGCTTTGCCTCTGCCATGGGTCTGAGACATTGGTGTCTTTGACGTGGCCCTCTCCGCCTCGACAATACACATGCGCTCAGGACTTCATTCATTCCCCACAGTTGTGGGGGTGTGGGGACAGAAACAGATTTGAGTGTCATCAGCATATAAACGATGTTCAAGCCACAGGATTACAGAGTGAGCAGGGAGAGGAGAGAAAGTTCCTAGGGCCAGGCTGTGGTCGTTTCCAAAGCTCAGAGACTGGGAATGAGAATAGTTAGAGAAGTAAAGGAAAAATCAAGAAAGTCTATTGACCCAGAGGCAAGAGAGATGTGCTCTCCTTTATAGTGTACTCACCTGTGCTTACTGCCCCCGTGTGGCCATGGCGTGAATTGCAAGTGGGTGTGGAGACAGATGTCCAGCGGACAGACTGAAGAACTGCGGATGGACAGCTGTGACAGCGCGGCTTTGTAGGAGTGCATTTCTCCATCGTGGTGTGTGTCTCTCTCTCTGGCCTTTTTCAGTGGGCTGGAGGCAGCAGTCTAATAGTTGAGCATAACCAGAAAAAAGTAGAAAATTGGTGCCAGCAGATCCTTGAACGGTGGCGCTTGCTATTTCATGAAAATGATAACTGCATTTTAAATGGAGAAGACTAAATAAACAAAACTTAAAATTGAAGAAAACGAAATTTTGTGGTTGTATAGGGCTTGTAAGTAGAATAATACCCACCCCACTCTGCTAATTCCCACCCCAGTCTGTCTCATAATGCCCCAGAGGAGACACAAATACCCTGCCCTACAACACCTGCTCACTAAACTGTGGTTGTACTTAAGTCTGAAATAGACTTTAAACTGGAGCTGATTTATTCTGCATTTAATGACTATGTTACAAAATGAATGTTAAAAGGCTATTGTGTTCTTTGAAAATGTTCTTACTTTCCCACAGAAACAAAGGAACTAAGCAGAGGTTCAGATGTAGGGGAAACTGTTGGTCCATGTAGAAACAAAGGAATTCATCTGTTCGAGAGGGGGCCACCTTACAATAGTTAGGTTAGAAAGAAAGGAACTGACTTTTATGGTCACGGTTTTAATTCAAATACGTGTGTAAATAACAATATGGTGCATTTATAAATTAAGCAGTACCGTGTCATTTTTTTAATGTAGCTGATCGCTTTCTCTTTATTGAAAAACAAAAACAGATTTTGTTGGAGCCAGGAGTGATCCAGGATGTGTTAGCAGCTGGCAGTCACCTACAGCTGTTGGAGCTTCTCAATTTGTGTTCCCACTATCTCATCCAGGTATGTGTCGTTGCATCTGCTAATTGCCCTTTGTGTTCCCTGCCCTGAAGTTGGAAACTGGTGCTCCACTAACTGAGGTTTAAATCACACTGTGTGTGCACATGTGTGTGTGTGTGTGTGTGTGTGTGTGTGTGTACACCCTGGGCAGTAGTTCCTTGAGGACACAGATCCTAGGAAAACAGCTGCAGTTCCTGTGTCCTTTCATACACATGTGTATGTTGTCCATCTTCTCTGCCCACTCTCCTCAGGCAGAGGACTGATTCAGCATCTGTGCACAGGCCTCTCCAAAATGATTAAAATGTGCATCCTTGTCCTGATTTGCTGGATGGTTAGGAACGGCTCCGTGAGAGACAAAAAGAGAATCCACATAACACCATGCTGCTGTGCATTTACAAATGTTTCACATTCATTCCTCACAGCAGAGGTATACATTAAAAATGTACTGTCAGAGGTTCACAGTGTACCTGGCTTGCTTGCAGCAACATGGCTGGTGAGGGTGTAGCTCTTTGTAAAGCCATTTTTCTCTTGGGGAGGGTGGTGATGACTAAAACCACATGGTAAGATGTGGGATGGCTATGGAATCCTCATGCCTTCTGAGACTTTTATTTTACAAATAAAATTACATTTAATTAAGGTAATTTATTTACTTACTTTTGGGGGTATCAAAAGTAAGTTTTCTCAGAAACGTAAGGATGGGCCGGGACTGAAGAGGGCCATGTGATCTGATGTCTTTGGCAGGGCAAATCTTCTGGCCTTCTTGACATCAATAGCCTCTCTGTGTGTGTCTCTCTCTGTGTGTATGTGTGGGTGAGTGAACACATGCTTGCGTGCATACACAGCAAGTGTGTGTAGAGGTTAGGGGATAACTTAAGAGTGACACTTTTTCCCTTCCACCATTTGTCCCATGGTCTCACTTCCTCTTGCATTTATTATAATATAATGACAATGGAAAGTAATTAAAATAATGAATCTGCACACTTCTATTCTAGTATCTTTATGCATATGACATTATTAATAAGAAGAAAAAATCATGTTCCTACTTAATTACTTTGTTTTTCTTTGTAATTGTTTTCTCTGATTCTAAATTTGTCTAAATGTGCTGTAAATGGGTCCTTTATCATTCACTTCTGCTACTCACTATGGAGTTTTCAAAACTCTTTCATATGACATCTTTTATTCTGTGTTTTTTTTTTCTTTTTTCCTGACAAACATGGGAAGCAGGAACCAGTTCTTCCCAGGTCAGCAGTGCAAGGAATGTCACCCATGTTCACCTCAGAAAGAATTTAAATACAGTATATGAAAATTTCATTACTATCTCAATACTTTCAACCCAAGAATAAACGTTTAACTGTTTTTATCCGGTTTATCTTTCTTTTCCACTCGATGTATGATATGGGAAGAGCTGTTTCTAATTTCTTTCTGCTAGCTCATAATGGGAATCACCTAGAAAGTTTATAAGATGTCCGAAGTGTGTGTTTGGCTTTGCTATTCAAACTCTTTTTGTTTGACATCAGATACTATAGATAATAATTAGTGACACATAGAAACCTGGTTATAGTGTTACAGCTGTAGAGGATGCCTGTTGTGTATGTGTAGACATGCTCTCTGTAAATAAGAACTCCAGATGAACACCAGAAGTCTGTGTACATTTTTCGTGCCCTGTCAGATGAATCTGTTGAGACCTAAGTAGCTATGCCCTTTGCGGCTGAATTCTCCCATTTGTTTCACTCAGGTCAAAGTACAGTTTGAATAAAGTTACATTTTGTGAAAATTTGTTATTCAAGCGTTTGGTTTGTTTGTTTGTTTGTTTGTTTGTTTGTTTTTCGAGATAGGGTTTCTCGGTGTAGCCCTGGCTGTCCTGGACTCACTGTATAGACCAGGCTGTTCTTGAACTCACAGAGATCTGCCTTCCTCTGCCTCCCGAATGCTGGGATTACAGGTGTGTGCCACCATGCCCCGTTCACTCAGGCTTTTTAACAGTGACTGAAACTCAAAAATGTTGTCCCTTCTTTCTGTTGTGTGACCTCTGCCCTGTTGTCAGTGCTTACTGCAAGATGTTGAGCTTATAGAAGGAAACTGAGTGGACGGGGCAACCCAGTGTCTGTAGAAACAATGGTACTTTAGTCTCTCCATTATGCGTGTTACCTCTCTCAGGATGAAGTCTTCATATCGGGGCAACCTGCTTTTATATTATATCATGTTAATGCAGCCATACATATATTCACCCTTTTGGCAGTATTGCTCAACTAAGTTTCAATGTCATATGGAATCATTTAGCTGGTTCTAATATAAAAAGAATTTCTTTTATGAAATCCCCCCCCCCCCCCCGTGCTTAAACTGTAGCAGGAAGCTGCGCTCTTTTACCAGTTCTGGTGTGCATGCCATCCTCTGGAGCCTTTGTCCAGCTGGGACTGTGAAAGTGCTCACCACTATGATGCCTGTGATTACTTCGTTGCACCCATGTTCCTCCTGTTTGTTTGGTGAGGGCTGGAGGACCCCTGTAGGTGCCCTGTTCTTTATCCAGCACTAACTTAAAAACTGTCCAAGAACCTTTGCAGAAGCGTCCTGAGCCTCCTCAGACATTAGCTTGGGAACTTCTGACACATGAATGCTGCTACACCATCCCCACCCCGGTACCTGCTCACCCCCCACCCCACAATCCACACCCCACCCTCACACCCAGAGAGAAAGAGACATCTTCAAGATCATAGTGTAGGCTCCTTTCCTCTCCCTTTTCAGAAAGATCCACAGCCCATGTCTAGTCTGAAATAACATGTGATTCCTCGCTCTTTCTTGGTTAGGATGGGTTCTGTCAAGTGAGAGGACAGCCTTACTTTTCAGCATTCTGAGTGTGCATGCTTTCTGTCCCTGGGGTAAACGCTATTAGGGAAACCCTGGAGGCCTCTTCGTTAGTGATCGGCTGAGCATGGCCACTGCTCTGCTGAGCTCTTTCTCAAGTTCTCCTTCCCAGCTAAATTCTGTACTTTTGTTGTTATTTTCCGAAGCAGGGCATCCCAGACATGCCTCTAACTCACCAATGCTCCCGCCTCACCCCTCCGTACGTTAGGGTCACAGGCATGGATCATCACACTCAGCCTTCTCGGCCATTTCACATCAACTACTGAACTTCTCCAACTATGGTTCTCTTTTATCTACTTTTATTATTTAAAACAATTGTGAAATTTAAATATGTTTTGATCATATTCTTCAGTTGCCACACCTCATTACAGATCCTCTCTCTCCCTATCTACCCAACTTCACCTTCCTTCTAAAAAGAAAATCCAATGTAACAAAAAAAACCCCAAGAAAATAATATAGAACACCACTCAAAAAGAAGCAAAACCAACAAACAAACAACATCCCCACCAAAGTGTAACGAGATAAAAGTGCACTAATGCACGCACACACTCCCCAAAACAAAACAACAACAACAACAAAACTGGAGTTTATTATGTGTTGGTCAGCTGCTCCTGACCATGAGACCTGCCCTGGACTGGCTGATGTACCCAGGGTTGCTACATTGGAGAAAACTGATTTCCCTCTTTTAGCAGGTATAAATGACAGGCCACTTGTTATCTTTACCACAGTGGATAGGTTTTCATTCACTCATTCACTTACTCACTCACTCACTCCTTCATCTTTTTTAAATATAAGAAAATAAAATGTAATGAGATAAAACAAATACTAACACATCAGAGTTGGACGAGACAAACCAACAGATGAAAAGAGCCCAAGAGAAGGTCCACAAATCAGAGACCCACTCATTCCCTCACTCTGGAATCCTCTCAAATCTCTAACCTGGAAGCCATAATGTAAGTGCACAGGTTCTGGAACAGGCCGTGTGGGCTCTGTGCAGGTGCGGGCTCTGTGCAGGTGCGGGCTCTGTGCAGGCTGCTGCCGCTTCAGTCTCTGTGAGTTCACATGAGCTTTGCTCTTGCTGAGAGGGCTTTATTTTCTTGGTGTCTTCCGTCCCCTCTGGCTCTTTCGTTCTTTCTGCCTCCTTTTTCACAGGGTTTCCTGAGCTCTGAGGGGAGAGATTAGATGGAGACATCCTACTTAGGTCTCTCATTCTCTGCAGTATCTGGCTGCAGGTATTTGTTCCCGAATTTATTCCCATCTCCTGCAGAGGAAGCTTCTCTGATGATGGATGAACAAGATGCTAATCTATTACTATAGCAGAATATGATTAGGAGTCATTTTATCACTGCATTTTTCTTTTTATTTAGACTAGTATTATTTAGTTTTGTCCTGGGACTCTGGGCTGTCTGTTCTCAGGTTCTAGGTGGCCCAGCAGTGTTGGGTATGAACTCCATCTTGGGGAGCAGATCTTAGATCAGATCAGTTACTGGCTGGTTGCTCCCACAAACTTTAAGCCAACATTACCCTAGCATGTCCTGCAGCAGGCACACAATTGTGGAGAAAGGGATTGTAGCTGGCTCGGTGTTTGTATTTTGACACCATACAAAGTTCTGTCCTGTACAAAGACACCGAAACATAGTGGTGAGGGCTCTATGTAGGTACAGCTCAGCTACTCCCTGTTCAGTGAGTTGAGTAGCTGTCTTCAGCAGTGGGGCCTCGTTTTTAGGTTGTGGGGAGCATGGCAACAGCCTGAGTTATTTAGAACGCCCTTTGGCCAACAACTCCACTAGATGTCACCCTTGTGCTGGAAGTTTCATTGGTGGATGACAGGAGATGTCCAGGTGGGACTCTGCCTCACCCAGTATTGGCGATTTTATTTAGATTGCCTTCATATTGTATATATTTTAGGAAGTTTCTGTTGTATTAGGTTTCCATACTACCTGTCAAATGCCCCTTAATTTTAGATGTCTCTACATATTCCCTCCCACAACTCTGTCTTGCCTCCTCTTTCCCACTTTATCCTTCCATTGTAGCCCCAACTTCCATCTATATCTTTCTATTCTAGTTACCTTTCCTAATGAGATCCATCTGCTCCATCTTTCCATTCTTTACACATATCATATTTGTCTTTCTGAATCAGTGATACCTCACTCAGGGTGATTTTTTTTCCTAGTTCCATTCATTTGCCTGCAAATTCACAGTGTCAAAAAAAAAAAAAAAAAAAAGAGAGAGAGACTCCATTGTGTAAATGTACTACATTTCCTCTATCCAGTCTTCTGTTGAGGAACATATTGTTTTCCATTTCTGGCTTTTATGAATAGATCAACAATGAACATGGTTAAGCAAATGTCTCTGTGGTAGGATGAAGGGTCCTTTGGCTATGTGCTCAAGAATTATAGCTAGATCTTGAAGTAGACCCATTCCCGTCTTACTGAGGAATCACCACACTGATTCCATAGTGGCTATGAGTTTGCACATAGCAATGGATAGTGTGTCTCTTAATCCACATCCTTGCCAGCCTAAGCTGTCATTTGTGTGATCTTAGCCATTTTGACAGGTGTAAGATGGAATCTCAAAGTAGTTTTGATTTGCATTTCCCTGATGGGGAAGGAACTTTTCTTTTAAGTGTTTGTCAGCCATTTGAGTATCCTCTTTCAAGAACTCTCTGTTTGAATCTGTTGCTCATTTTTAATTGAGTTATTTGTTTTCTTCATGTTCAGCTTCTTGAGTTCTTCATATGTTGTGGATATTAGTGTTCTATCAGATGCATAGTTGGTAGAAATCGTTTCCCGTTCTGAAGGCTGCAGCTTTGTTGGAATGATGGTGTCCTTTGCTATGCAGCTTTTCAATTTCATGAGATCCCATTTATTGTCGATCTTAGTGCCTGGGCTAATGGTGTTTTGTTCCAAAAGTCTTTTCCTGTGCCAACGAGTTAAAGGCTATTTTCCACTTTCTCTTCTTTCAGATTCAGTGTATCTGGTTTTATGTTGAGGTCTTTGATCTCTTTGGGGTTGAGTTTTGTGTAGCGTGATGAGTATGAATATATTTGCATTCTTCTACATGCAGCCAACAAGTTTGACCCACAGCATTTGTTGAAGATATTATTTCCAGTGTGTATTTCTGGCCTCTTTATCAAAAATTGTGTGTCCATAGGTATGTGAATTTCTGTCTGAGTCTTCAATTTGATTCCATTGTTACTGTGTCTATTTTGTGCCGATACTATGTTGTTTTTATTTCCATAGCTTTGTGGTACAACTTGAAATTGGGGATGGTGATATCTCCAGTTATCATTATTATTATTATTATCAGGAGTGAACATGCCCTCTTCCTGCCCCTGTGGCCTGGCAAGACAGTCTTGCCAGGGAAGAGTGATGAAAGAGCTGGCAAGTGAATCCCTATCCAATGCAGTCCCCACTTCCCTTACTAGAGCACCCACATGAAGCCTAAGCTGCCCATCTGCTAGGTCTTGTAGGGGGCCTAGGTCCAGTTCATACATGGTCCTTGGTTGATGCTTCAGTCTCAACAATACCCCATGGGCCTTGATTAGTTGGGTCTGATGGTCTTGTAGACTCCTATCAGCTGCAGGTCCTTTTCTCTTTGGTAGATGGCTGCTTTTATTATATTAGTCCTACTGATCCATGATCATGGGAGATCTTTCTATGTTTTCATATCTTCTTAATTTGTTTCTTGAATTACCTTAATTTTTATCATACAAGTCTTTCACTTGCTTGGCTAGAGATATCACAAGGTATTTTGTGTTGTTTGAGGTTGCTGTGAAAGGTGTTTTTTTCCCCTAATTTCTTTCTTAGATTGTTTGTCATTTGTATTTAAGAGAGCTCCTGATTTTTATGAATTAATTTTGTATCTAGCTACATTCTGAAAGTATTGATCAGTTACAGGCATTTCCTAGTTGAATTTTTCAGGTTACTTAGGTACACTATATCATCTGCAAATAAAGATACTTTGACTTCTTCTTTTTTAATTTGTATCACTTTGATCTCCTTCAGTTTTGTATTGTTCCAGCTAATATTTTTAAGTACTATATTGAATAGGTATGGAGATAGAGGACAACATTGTCTTGTTCCTGATTTTAGTGGAATTGCTTTGAGTTTCTTTCCATTTAAGTTGATGTTGACTATGAGCTTACTGTAAATTGTTTTTATTATGTTGCGGTATGTCCCTTGAATATTTTATCTCTCCAAGACTTTTATCATGAAGGGTTGTTAGATTTTGTCAAAGGCCTTTTCTGCTTCTAATGAGATGATCATGAAGATTTTGTCTTTCAGTTTGTTTTTATGATTGATTACATTTATCAGTTTACGAATGGTGAACCATTCCCGAATCTCTGTGATAACGCCTATTTAATAATGGTGGATGATCTTTTTGATATGTTCTTGGATTTTTTGGTGAGTATTTTATTGAATATTTTTGCATCAATATCCATGAAGGAAATTGGTCTGTAATTGTCTTTCTTTGTTAAGTGTTTGTATGGTTTGACTCTCAAGGTAACTATGGCCTTGTAAAATGAATTAGACAGTGTCTTAATTCATTTAGTATTGGCATTAACTCTTCTTTGAAAGTCTGGTAGAAATCTGTGCTAAAACCAACTAGCCCTAAGCTATTTCTTTTTCTGGAGTGGGTGGTGACTGGGAGACTGCTTGTGTTTCGCTGGTGGTTATAGTTCTGTTTCAATAGTTTATCTAATCTTAATTTAACTTTAGTAAGTAGTACATATTGAGGAAATTATTCTTTTCTTTTAGATTTTGCAATTTGGTAGAGTACAGGTTTTCAAAGTATGTTCTTATGATTCTCTGAATTTCCCTGACGTATATTGTTATGTTTCCCCCCTTTTATTTCTAATTTTGTTAATTTGGATCTTCCTTCTTAATTAATTTCGGTAATAAATGTTACTTTTAAAAAAAATAAGATTTGTTGATTTTCTCAAAGAATCAACTTTATTTCGTTGATTTTGTTTTGCTTGTTTGTTTGCTTCTATTTCATGATATAAGCCCTGAATTTGATTTTTTTTTGCCATCTACGTTTTTTGAGTGTGATTCTATTCATTGTTCTAGAGCTCTCAAGTGTGCTGTTAAGTTGTTAGTAATGAAATTGTTCCAATGTAGGCAGATAGTACAAAGCCTGTTAGAACAGCCTTCACTGAGTCCCATCAGTTTGGGTGTGTTGTGTGTTCATTTTCATTGAATTCTATACAGTCTTTAATTTCTTTTGTAATTTCTGTCTTAACCTATTTTTCAGTCAGCAGTAAGTTGTTTAGTTTCTTCAAGTTTGTAAACTTCCTTTTGTTTTTGTTGTTGATGATATCCAGCGTGAATTTGTTGTGGTCAGGCAGGATACAAGGTGTTATTGCAATTTTCTTGTATCTGTTGAGAATTGCTTTGTGTCCCAGTATGCGGTCAGTTTTGGAGAGAGTTCCATGAAGTGCTGAGAAGAGGGTGTAGTCTTTTGTGTTTGGGTGGGTGAAATGTTCTGTAAATATCTGGTAGATCCATTTGGCCTATAACGTTAGCTAGCTTAATTATTTTTCTGCCTAGTTCTTGAGAGTGAGAGTTGGGTACTGCAGTCTCTCAGTATCTATTATATCCATAAAAGCCTTGATATTGCAACATATCTGACACACAAGACAAAGACTATGCTGTACCCTTTATGGATATGATGGAAGTCCTTAAAGAAGAAATAAATCCCTTAAAGAAACCTCTGGAGTTGAACTCAGAACCTCTGGAAGAGCAGCCAGTGCTCTTAACTGCTGAGACATCTCTCCAGTTCTGCAGTGACTTATTGTGCCAGGGCAGGTTGGGACCCCTGGGGGACTTCGTCCTTCTCTGAGGAGAGGGAATAATGGGGAAGGTTATGCAAGGGGGAGAAGGACTTGGAGGAAAGGAGGAGGGCTGAAATCAGGATGTAAATTGAATAAATACAAACAGTGGAATGAAACCAATAAAACCACTCAAGACCTGAAAGTTCTTCATTCTGTTAGAATACTCAGGCTTGTGGTAGAGTTGCTGGGTTCCAGTGAAAACATACTGTCCTGGCTGTTTTGGTTGTGTTTTCACTATGGCGTCTAGGCATCCAGGATTGGAAAGACTGTAATTCTAGTGCTGATAATCTGGCCTTGTCCTTTTTAGGTGGTGGTTTTGTTTTCTCTATAGTTCTTAGGAGAGTTTGGCAGCTGTGTGTTGCCTGTAGGAAAATCTTAAGAGGCTCTGATAGGTGTGGGCACGGGGGTTCCAGGTAAATTGTCTTTTTTGGGTATTGTAAGGTGACACTCAGGAATGGGCATGGGCTGGGGCTGTTGGACGGGCTTCCAAAGAGGAAGGAAAGCATGGTGCTCCACCAGGAGCTGCTTATTTATCCCCTTGGGGATGGGGGCAAAGAGCGATGAGATGTCAGAGCAGAAGGTCTGCTGCAGAGCTGGAGATGAACTAGGGGATTAGACTTGGAAGAAGAGAGGGAGAAGTGAAGACCTGTCATTGGCCTACTTACTTTCCTGGTCACAGTGACCTGTGGGTTTCCATGGAGTGCCGGCCTGCTGGAGTTGGAAGCTTGGACAAACCAAGGAATGACCGGAAGGGAATCTGGAGAGGAAGCTCTGTGTGATCGACTGGGGAAGGGAGGCCAAGGCAGGCATGCTGCAGAGCTGGCCATAAGACTGGGGGACTTAGTTTGGAGGGTCTGAAGGAGAGGTGAAGAGCTGTGACTAGCCTACCTGCTTCCCTGGCAGGAGTGGCCTGAGGGGTCCCAAGGCGGCCCTACTGGTGCTGGGGTCTGGGGAAAAGCAAAGGGTGGGAGCAGGAGGGTTAGGAGGGGAATATCTGTGCAGTCCACTGTAGTCTGCAGAGCTAAGGATGGCACAGGGATTGGATTTGGAGGAGCTGGGGGAAAGTTAAAGATACAGAGTTTGCCTACCTGTTTTCCTGACCGGAGTGGTCTCTTGGTTTCCAGGAAGTGACTGCTGGAGTTTTTCCACCTAATATCATATCAGTAGTTCGAACTTTATATATTATAACGTGCTGTAATGGTGCTGTTGATCGGCTTGTTAGCTCTACATTCGGATGTTTTTAGATGTCCGGTTTTAGTGTCAGCTTCACATATATCTCACACCTGGGGCTGTTATCTACCACTGAAGCTATTTTCTTTTGTTAAACATTCACTGCTCTTGTTGAGAGAATGACTGCTGAATGGGTTTCTTGTTTTCAGCCTCTCTCCATGCCAACCCACATTCCCTTGAGTGTCATTAGCTTTCCCAGGGAAGGGAGCCAACAAGTGCAAATGACCTGTTAGTGCTTAACATTTTATAAGGACTCACATGTCCACTCTGCTGACTAGCCCCTTAAGTCAGGCGACAGTGTTTTCTTTTTATGGATGGAGGAGCTTAAATTATATATATGTGTGTGCGGGTATGTATGGATGTAGAACTAGTATGTAGATTTAATTTGGAAGTGGACTCTAGCTACCTGTTGGTATATCTCAGTACATTAGTACATCTTAGCATATTAGTTTACCTCCAAAAGTCTTTTTTCTTATCTCCATGTCTGGGCTTATACTTTCCCAGTCTTCTCTGGGCCAACCTGCCCTTTGCAGGACCCCAAGTCAAATGTTATGTCTGGGGACATGCCTTTAGAGAAGCCCCGGTAATAGGAGCTCCCCTGTAGCAGGCCAAAGCTTTCAGTTCTTTTTAAACTTACGCCCTGATAGTGGGGGTGGAGAAACACAGGTACATAGACAGACACCCACCTTCCTCTTCTGAGAATTCCGTAGATCAAGGTATTGACCATGGATCTTTGCTGTGTCCCCTGAAAGTGACCCATTAGGAGCTACCTGCTTTACTAAGGGTGCGGTTTTTTGTCACTAGCTTTCATACGGGAGAAAATTCTGTAGGACGTGAGCCTGTCGCCAAGGTGCTACATTCTGTTGCCAAATGAGCAGTGGCATCCTTTGTTTCCCAGGTGCCACAGCTCTTAGAATGACATGCTTAATGAAAAGAGCACCCTGCAGGCTCTTCCACAACCACCAAAGCAGCGGGAGGAACAGACAGCAGGTGGCAGTGTGAATCCACCAACATTCAGTAGTTCAGCTGAAGCAAAAATCAGGGGGAAAATGGAAAGAAAAATTATTTATTTTGCTACATATTAGTCTTCTGACCCAATCAGTAAAAAAGTCATTATTCACACCACACTGGGCAATATGCATTGTAATTTTTAACAAATAATAGGAAACTGTTAATGTGTTCACAGGAAATGCAGTTTTGTCCCAGGCTTCTATGGTCATTTATCACCGCACTTTGTGAAATCACTCATTTGTTCTAATTTGAATGTAAATGACTCTAAGGTTTTACAAATAAGGTGACAGACTCACATAAATGTAATTGCAGGGTTCATCTCCTTCTTTTTATATATCACTCATTAGGTTATGAATTAAATACATCGTATTAAACCAGGGGCATGTCCAATGATGATATTGTAATGGCAAATTACTCTATGCTATTAGAGGTGTATTTTTTATTCATGGACATTAATTTGTCATTAAGCGGCATTAGTTTAGCACTTTTATGTGAAAGACGTGACCTGCAAGAGGAGCCAAGCTTCTGGGTTCTGAGAGAAGAGGACTCAGGGTCGGCGGTGCAGCATTTTATCTCTGAGGGAAACAGAGTATCTGTTTCTTGTTTTGTGTTCTTCTTTTACAAGCATTCCATAAGTCACTTTCCCAGACTGAAGCTGCTCTCTCTACACTACTCACCCTGGGATAGCCTAGTAAATAAAGCCGAGGTTGGTGCTACTGGTCTTTGGGTAGCTGAGAGCTAACCAGAAGAGAATCTGGTTAGGAGTAGGTCCCTACTCCACTTCTCATCTCATGCCCTGTACAGGCTTACTTAGCATCCCCCGTGTTCATTTAATTGTGCATTAAATGAACTACGGAGAAGATTGGGCATTCTTTCTTCTTTGGTGAAGGTATGAAGATGAAGGTATGAAGAAATTTATTCCCTCATGAGAGCTTTCAGGAGATTTCTGGATAATTTTGCTCCTGCTTTTCTAAATAGCAGTCTTGTGGTTTCTCCTTTAAGAAAAGATTTATTTCTAGTTCCAACATCAGGAAGTGCTGCTCTCTGAGTTACACTCTCCAAGACTGACAGTCTCCTCAGGTGGCATTTGAATCATCCTCCACAGGGTTCAGTATGAAAAAAAAATGCCTTCCTGTGCTTTTGCCCTGGGAGGTCTTGGGTACAGGACTGAGAACCTCACCTTCCACCAATTTCAGATTTCCTTTCCCTTCCTCCATATTACATGAACTCAGTATGTGTTGAGGGGACAGAAGTTATCTTCATTCAGTAAGTTTTATCTGCTTTTTAATATTAATATGTTAAATAATGGTATGAAAATTGTATAAGCAGCATTCTATTAGTTTTACCTACTGAATATATTTTGTTCAGTTGGAAATACTTCCTACAGTGACTGAACTTGACAGTGAGGAGCTTATATATTTTACAGTGTTATAATGGATTATTATTTTTTAAACTAAATAAAGCAGTAATGATTTATTAGAGGATTTCTCTTCTAAACAATGTATTCTTATAATTTTAATTATTAAATTAGCAGTATTGCCTAAATATACAGTGGGTATTCTGTACAAAATCATTTATCCTCAAGGTTGAAAAGTTATAACCCATGCTCATTTTTCTCTAACACTGCTGAGATATTTTTTCTATTAGAGAAGACAAATGATTATGCCTACATATATATTTAATATGGCCATACTCCTATGCACCAACTGTATGCCATTCCATGCTTCCCTTGACCTGATACCCTTGTGTTTGGATCATATTAAGGTATAACTTTTGAAAAAGGTATTATAGTTTAATCTTTTGAATTCTTTTTCAGTGAAAATGAGTAGGAAGGCTAGAAATGTATCAAATCCAAGTCATATCCAACTACTAATTATTTGTTCTAATCAAGAATATTTGCCACCTAGTTTGGGTAATCCAGAATTTCAGACTTGCCAAACACAATTCATATTTGGAACAGAACTGCATCGTAAGATCTTCAGTAGTCACTTCAAGATCCCATTTAATTTTTTTTTATATGCTGTTGTGTTGGCTTTCATTCTCAATGCCCACACCAAAAGATGCCAGCAAGTGACCACTCTGAGGGATGCTGTCTGCCAAGAGTCATTTCAGAATTTTAATTTGTTATGTGGGTAACCTAGGGTTAGTATATCTTCTTTGTGAGTTTTTAAAGAGAGGAAAGAAATCTTGAAGGACTTTCCTCAATTATCTGTAGTTTTCCATCTTAAGCTAACTATTGCGACCTAGACAACAAACAAAACCAAAAATACCCTGCCTGTCCCCAAATCTGATTTTGTGCACTTTTTTTTCCTCAAAAATGAAAATTCTTTTAATATCTTACAGATGCTGTAGTTCAGAATCAACAAGTAAAGCAATCAAATGTGTATCACACTTTCTTCCACTATCGCTGCTTGAGATTAGGGGTGGTTAAAAGAAAACCCGTGTTTCCATCGAGATACTCATTCTCTGGCCCGCCTGCCGAGTGCGTTTCTACTCAGTGAGGTGTGCCCTCTCCTCTGACACTCTGCCACCTTCAGATTCTTATTGCAGCCTTTGCCTCCTGTGTTGCCTGCGGTTTCAGTCTCTGTGCCGGCCAGATGGGAGAAATTCCTCTTCATCTCCCGTGACTACCTTCCTTCCTGCCAAACTGATGCTGGCGTTTGTGCTTTCTTACCTGTGTAGCGCATCTTTCATAACATCTAAGCGTCAGTCTTCTGTAGCCTTTGGATACCAGGCCCTGGGTTCTCCCCTGCACATCCCTTTTCTCTGTCCTAGTTCCCCTTCTTCCTTTTCTCTTCCTTGACAAGCTCTTCTGCTCCCTGAAGTTGACTCTGCTCTTCATCTCAGCCCTAGCCATGCATTCTGTTAGCATTTCCACTGGACACTCTAGGCTCTGGATTGTCTTCCTCGCAGCCCACATCCTTGCTCTTCTCTGTTAGGCACTGTCATTGTTTTAGTTATCCCAACCAGAAATCCTGGTGTTTGGAAATGTAGATTATCAGAAGTACCTTTATGAAGCCACTCCTCCATGGGTAGGTCTTACTTCACATGCCTTCAGTCACCCAGGCTGGAAATCTTAGACTGCTCCATGACTTTGTGATTCGGGCTCAACTTTGTTCATTTGGCCTCTTAGATCTTCTGGTCGCCACTGACATCACTAAGGTCTGCATTCTTTCCCTTGCACTCTCTTGCAGTAATTCAACCCTACTACCTGCCTGTGATTATTATTGCAACAATATTGCACAACTGTTTTTAATCTTCAAAATAAGTTCTTTCCCTATAATCTTATATAGCTTTCTATAGTTGGTGGGCTTTTTCTTATATCCTTTACCTACTCTGTCTTACTGTACTCTTAGGATAGCACACTTTGCCACCCCCAATCCCCTGTCTCCTGGATTCATTCTTCTGGACATTCTGCTGGTATTTGAATGGAACTCATGCCAGAGACCAGGAGTCCCCCTAGAGTCCCCTGTCCCCTGTGGAGAGCATGCAATGTTCCTTTCATACACACGCTTCTCATTCTCTCTCTTTTTTTTTTCTATTCCTGTAAGGTCGTCTTAATCCAGGCCCTAGTTACTTTCCAGACTAAAGAAACTTCTTGCAAATTAACGAACTTCGGTGTTGCTGCAGTTCTTTCTCCAATGTTTTACTTGATTGATTTCTAAAATGTAATTTTCAATCCAGTAACTTTTTTTTCAAATAACTCATGATATTATACACTTGCTAAAGTCATTTACTATTTGATTCTCTGTAGCCTTTAGTATAATGTTCATTCCTCTTAGTTTGGCACACAAAGCCTCTGTCTGTCCCAAAACTCCCTACATCTTTAACCTTATTTTAGTTTTGACCTCCCAAGTGTTCTTCTGAAGTCATTGGAAATTTTGAACATTTCCTTAAAACTTTCTGTGAACCCCCCTTTTTTGTGGGCTGTTTTTCCTGTGGTCATCTTTTGAGTTCCTAACACTGTAAACACTTGGCTTCCATGTGTCTAACTTTGCCGCAGCTGACCAGGTAGTGCACTCAGTACAAGTTCGGTGCCCTCTTTCATTGTGAGGGTTCTTCTGGGAGGCTAGTCACAATGAATCCTGTTTACTTATCTGTTTTCCTCTTGTGTCAACTTGCTTATCTTCCTGTGACTTAGGTGCATACCTGAAAGTCATGTGACTTACTCTTTGCCCTTCACTCATAGTCTGTGACGTAGATATAGCTTTCTTTAGGCAATTTACTATTTTTGTGTTGTTGAAGGATTCAGTAAGATGGTGCACACAGTGGTTCCTGCAACACAGATTCTGCACCAGTAGATGCTCTGGAAACAAGAGCCGACATGGTGGGACACTTCCCCTGTGTTCACATGCTGAGTAGGCAATGGAGAATTTTAAAGCAATGTTTTGCAGCCCATGGTGACTGAAGCCAGCATTATTAGTTCCTGATCATGGCTATATTTTTGTGCCCCTTCCTACTAAAATTCTAGCTTACTAAGAAACTTTTCGAAAGAACAATATAAAATTGTTCATGAGCCTTAGATATTATGCATACAATTGATTATGAAAATGTACCAGTAACCTAATTGTAGAATTCCTCTGTTATATAACACAAATATATTTAAATATATCTTCCACAACTGCCAGAATTAGAACATGCTTTTTTCTCGTGCTTTTTGAATTGCTAGTAATACTTTGTTTTTATTTTTATTTTTTAAATTTATTTTTTATTAATTACACTTTATTCACTTTGTATCGCCCCTGCAGCTCCCTCTTCCCTCCCCTCCCAAACCTTACCTTCCCGCTTCTCCACACATGCCCCTCTTCAAGTCCAGTGATAGGGAGGTCTTCTTTTCCTTCCTTCTGATCCTAGTCTATCAGGCCTCATCAGGAGTGGCTATTATCTTCCTCTGTGGCCTGATAAGGCTGCTCCCCCCTCATGGGAAGATGATCAAAGAGCAGGCCAATCAGTTCATGTCAGAAACAGTCCCTGTTCCCATTATTATGGAACCCACTTGGACACTGAACTGCCATGGGCTACATCTGTGCAGGGGTTCTAGGTTATCTCCATGCATGGTACTTGGTTAATCAAAGCATATAAAATATATTTTTAGCATATGACTATATAGTTTTTAATTTTTAATTTTTATTATGTATGTATATTTCACTTTATATCCTTGTTATAGCCCCATCCTTCCTCCTCTCCCAGTTCTACTCTCCCTCTTCCCCCTTTCCCCCGCCCCTTTTCTTTAGAAAAGGGGAGCTTCCTTTCCCATCCAGCCCAACTCATCAGGACTGAGCATGTCCTCTTCCCCTGTGGCCTGACGAGGCAGTCTGCCAGGGTAAAGTGATCAAAAAGCTGAAAGTGAGTCCGTCTTTGATGCAGTCCCCACTTCCCTTACTAGAGAGCCCACATGAAGCCTAAGCTGCCCATCTGCTACATCTCTGCTGGGGACCTATAGAAACAGACTGGTTGGTCAATGGAACTGAATAGAAGACCCAGAAATAAACCCACACACTTATGGTCACTTGACTTTTGACAAAGGAGCCAAAACCATACAATGGAAAAAAGACAGCATCTTCAACAAATGGTGCAGGTGTAAATGGGTGTCTACATGTAGAAAAATGCAAACAGATCCATATTTATCTCCCTGTACAAAATTCAAATTCAAGTGGATCAAAGACCTTAATAAAGCACCAGATACACTAACTCTATTAGAAGAGAAAGTGGGGAGGAGCCTAGAACTCATTGGCACTGGAGACTACTTCCTGAACAGAACACCAACAGCACAGGCTCTAAGATCAACAATTAATAAATGGGACCTCATGAAACTGAAAAGCTTCTGTAAAGCAAAGGACACTGTCATCAAAACAAAACAACAGCCTACAGACTGGGAAAATATTTTCACTAAACCTATATCTGACGAAGGGCTAAATATCCAAAATATATAATGAACTCAAGAAATAAAACACCAATAAACAAAATAAGCCAATTAAAAAATGGAGCACAGAACTAAATAGAGAGTTCTCAACAGAGGAAACTTGAATGGCCAAGAAGCACATAAAGAAATTCTCAGCATTCTTAGTCATTAGGGAAATTAATATATAGTTACTTAAGGCTACTTAGAAATATTTATGTGTTTGTATATAAATATATATCTGTGTGTATTTATTTTTGTGTATAAATATATGCAAAGATATATTTATTTGCATATATAAAGATATATATGCAAAGATATATTTATACACAGAAATTACCTGGGTTTACATTATTTTATCACATCATAAATATATCTGATCTACATGGTCAATGAAATGCTTATTTTGTTCTTAACAATTTGACTTTATCCTGTCAACTCCAGGGTAGTATTGAGAAAACTCATAGTCCCTTTACATACATGATAAACATGCTAATTTTTCCCTGCATGATTCATTCCAAGGCGATTAAAAGTTGGACTGATTGTATCTGTTTGTCTTAACCTGTCTCAGCCCTATATCTCTGCTAACACCCTTTGTGTTGTTTTCTACACTCCCAGGACACAGTCCTCTCTTGCTGCACGGGGCTGGGTAGTCCTGTAATACCTTGATTTATAACTAGGTTGTAATCCAAATAGGAAACAGGTGGAACCACAACTGGGTATGGTGCTTTGGATATTAATGGCTTGGCTCAGCCGGGGAATTTCTAAAGCTGTATACACTTTTTTTTTGTCTTAATTATGCATTCATTAAAAGCTTTTATACCCAACAGAATAAAGTAAATATTTTTTGATCTCCATAGTGTGCTCCCAGACCGTAGATTTGCACAGCAGGGTCTTGATAATCTGAATAAATTGTATTTCCCCAAGGACTTTATCTTTCAAATAAGGTCATAAAGAAGCGCAGCTCCTCCATCCTTGGATTTCTCAATGTGCCTTTTATGCTGGAGAAGTGAAGTATGTTATAGTAACAGACACATGGTTGTGGTCCACTGTAGTGTCTCAGTCTGTTCTTCTTGCTTATCTCTGAACTTTTTTTTTTTTAAGCTTGAGGACAATTTTACTAAAACCTGAATGAAAAACAAGAGGAAAGCCAAGCTGTACAGCTGCAGGGAGGAGGGATGTAGGGGACAGAGAGAGAGAAAGGAAAGGCTTTTGAAATTCGGTCCCAAAACGCAGGCAGGCATCATGTAGGAGATGTATGTAGTTGCTTGGGAGACGGAGGATAAGAAGCCCAGAGGGTCAGGGCAAGCACCATTAGGCGTTTGGGTGACATTCAAACAAGATGTGGAAAAGTCTACCGATTTTCGTTAGAACTCAGAAAAGCAGGCAGGCTCAACAGTGACCCTTTTTATGCTGGTACTGGTAAAGTATACACACAAGAAAAACGAGTTTATATCACAGCTGTGATTTTTGATAATACTTAAAGAAAAACAAGGTTCCGTTAGACATTCAGCATTTCCTCCCTTTCACCCCATCAGTGAGAACAAATGGTAGAACAGGCAAAGTCTAGCTGAAGCACCCTTGGCAGCAGTTTTAAAGGAAGTAACAGTCGCCATAGCTGTTGTATGTTTAGATGGCACTCTGCAGATGGCACCATGCATGTGTTTTCAGAACCCTCATCACATTTCCAGAATGTGTTATCTCTTTTCCTGGTCTTTAGATACGAAAATTTGACTTGAGATGTTGTCCACTAGCCTGAGCCAGCTAGGCGGCTTCACTGCAAATCATATTCTTTTACTAGAACTAAAGATGTTCATGACCCACTGGAGAAGACAGGGAATATAAAGTTATAACCCAAATGAGTGTCCACAGTCAGTTTAACTTCTAATATTCTTGAGTCATCCAGAAAAGATGACAGTTTGTTGGTGTTCAGTGCCAGCTTGCAAATAGCAGACAGTTTTGAACATTTCTAGGAATGTTTTCTTCTGTGTCTAGGATGCCACATTTAGCTAATGTTCAGGCTGTATTCTGTTACCTAGTTGTTTAAGTATTAAAATGTTTAATACATTTTGGTAGTGTTTGAGATATTACCTTTAAAGTCTTTAAATATTTCAATATTTTTAAAGCAGGAGAAGACTCCTGCTTTTACTGTGAACCAAGGAATAAGATCAGTAATGGCTAAACATTTACAGGCATGTTGTTTTCCTTGCCTTCCATAAACTAAAACTTACCCAGTAGGTACTTTCTGAAGAGATAGATGAAGATATAAAGAAATAAAGACAATGTGCACCTTTGAACTCAGCTGAGGGGAAGGGCCAATGACCTGGGCAGCCAGGATTTGAAAGAGCAGAAAAAGTGATAAACTGTCTTCCCACAGCAGGAATCAGATCCATATTGTCCCTTCAACAAGAGTGCTTATACTGAAGACCCCCTTTACAAACAATTTATTGTTTCAGTCTTGAGATGCCTTGCAAACAATCATTTGGTGTGAAGGGAAATTATGAGAAAATTCATCCCGGCTTGAAGCTGTATGTTGTAGTTCTGGCAAACAGTACGGACCTTGGCTTTTTCTAACCATCACTACAAACAAGAAAAATAAGATTCTCTTTCAACCATTGGGGAAGAGTGTAAATAAGTTGGCATGGGCCAGATCAGAAGATCCAAGATGCACTGCAGCAGCCAGACTTCGTTTACCACAAGTGGACATTCTACTGTTTACTTATTACATGAAAACTATTACCTCAGTAGCATCACAAGATGATTTCTGGAGCATAGCTCAAGTATTTGAGAACATCTTTCTCAATTATTAAGTCATATCTATAACAGCCTGTTAGTTCTTCCATGACAGTTGTGGATATGCCTCACAACTTGCTATTTTTTTTCAGTTTAAATACAACAAATATTTTTCAGTTATAACCGATGAGAAGAACAGTGGTGATTAGGATATTGTAGGGTCTGCAAGTCCTAAGATGCAAGAGTTACTTTCTGCTACAAATGATTTCTGACTTGTGATGATTTTATTTTCAACTTTACAATGGTGTGGCAAGGACATACCTGCAGGATAAGGCTTGCTTTGCACGAGGACTTTCTCCTGAGGCCAGTCACTTGCCTTGTGATCAGCCCTAGTGGTGCTGAGTCACAGCTTCCGGTTAGCCTTCCAATCTCCAGTGGAAACAGCCCATGGTCTGCAGAACATGGGTACAGAGCTGTGAGTTTGGCAGTTAAATATATACTGCATTTTCAACTACCATATTTTCAACATAGAATAAATTTATAGAGAGGTACCCCAATCATAAGCCTTAGATTTCAGTCAGTAACAAAGTGTCTTAGATACTTACTGTATCATATTTAGATTTATAGAGAGGTACTCCAATCATAAGCCTTAGAATTCAGTCAGTAACAAAGTGTCTCAGATACTTACTGTATCGTATTTAGATTTATAGAGAGGTAACCCAATCATAACCATTAGATTTCAGTCAGTAACAAAGTGTCTCAGATACTGTATCGTATTTGGCACTTCATCTCAATAAGCAGCTGACATACTTTAATTTAGCTTTGAATTAACATAACTACCAACCAGCCATGCTGGTTTTAGATAGAATATTGTGTTATTTGGAATATTTTTTTGATTTTAGCACAGAAAAAAATCATCTGAAGTAATACTCGACTTGCTAATCTTAGAGGTGAAGTTTCTATTAATCAAAACTAGTGCTTCTGTTTAGTTTAACCTTGAGAAATATTTAATAGTATCCTCAGTCCAAGTCATAGTTTCTCAACTGATAGTATGTGTTGTTGGTGCTTGTTTTTCTTTCACAAGTCAGTGACATTTTTAGAACTAAATGAGAGAACAAGAGAAATAGCTATTATTCAGGTGCTGTGCCGCGCAGGTGTCCAGCTATTAAGTGGAAGCCTCTCTATCAGGTTTTTTTTTTTTTTATTTTAATCTTGTCAGTCAAGTAGGACCTCTGGATTTGAGCTATCATGTTTTGGGACAGGTATTTGTATTGAACACAGTAGATGTGATCACAAGATAACAAATCTTTTCTGTGTTTTATATAATTACAGCGTAAGGAGTATGATTAAGCTGCAGTGCTCGGTGGGCCAGGAGCAGCTGAGAGGCCAGGGAGCAATCAGAGTAGCTGAAACTCAATAGACTATACTTTCGAAATGTGACTCATGACTGTCAGCTTGTATTGCAATTGGTCCAGAGAGCACATCCTTTCACTGTGGCACACAGGAGCTACGCCATTAGCTCATGGGCAATACATATTAGACTCTGGATATAATATTTCATATTTTTGCCACCCAATAAAATCAGATGCAAATGAATCTGGGTGACATTATCTGAGGGATAGGCTCCTAGCTACTTTGAATTATAGAGCAGAGTTGTTATATAAATGTCATTATTCACTTGACTGAAATGCATTGGAATTTTTGGCCAGTTACACCATTGCATGATACCTATGATAACATACCACAGAGGCCAAGATGGTTATTCTATTGTCTTCCCATTTGGGGAAGATGGCAGAAAGGCAACAGGATCAACCAGATATCTCAAGTTCACTTGCTTCCTCCCACCCATGTCATAACCACATGACCTTGAAGGGGTGATTATGTTGACTAGTACCCAAAGTTATAGCAGTTAGCTTTTTGTGTTTTTTTTTCCCCTTTATGACTTTCCCAAGTTAATCTTGAGACTAACCCATTTAAGGATCTGACAGGAATGAGCCATACAAAAGACCAAATGTGGGAAATATGTAAGCTTTAAGAATTATTGAAATTGGAAAAGTAGTATTTATTCTATAGCTAGTGCAGGGTTGGGAACATATTTTGTGGCTGTTCTGTAATTTAACTTGTCATTCATAGAATGGAAACAAATAGAAAGGGTAAGAGAAGCCAAATAGCCCTGAACCAAGGAAAAATAAATATTATTTTAAAACATTCCCTGAAGAACAACAATGTATGCACCATAATTTTGAATAAAACTAAATTTCAAATGGGAAACAGTGTGACAGAAATCAAACTTTTTTGAAGGAAAAGAAAGGTTTTCTTTTACTCAAGAGGCTTTCTTGTTGCTGAGCTGTGATTTCCATTCAAACCTCCTGTCTCTACCAGTGTGCTTAGACTTTTTAAAGCCACAGATTCTAAGGGAATGGAAACAGTCTCATGATTAAGGTGAATAGCACTTGAAAAGTGTCAGATATTTTGTTCCATGTAGTCTGTTAATGGAGAAATCATTCTTTCTTGGATTGAATGAGATTTGGCACTCATTAAAATATTTTTTTTCTTGGAGAAGAATGCTTGTGTTCTACTTGTCCATTGTGTGTACTTGTGGTTGTATTTTTCAGTGCTGTCAACTTGAATGTTATAGCCAGGTTCTCTGCTCGGAAAGGGGAGTGACCATTGCCTTGGTCTTTGTTTATGTGAGAAGGCTAGAATGAGGCAGCTGACAGCTGGTTCCCAGGGCACTTGTAGGCAGAGGTAAGAAGACTGTGATGAACTCAAGGCTAGCATGGGCTACATAGTGATTTCCAGATGAGCCTGGGCTAAATAGTGAAAACCTGTCTCAAAGAGAGAGAGAGAGAGAGAGAGAGAGAGAGAGACAGAGACAGAGACAGAGAGACAGAGACAGAGAGAGACAGAGAGAGACAGAGACAGAGAGACAGAGAGAGACAGAGAGAGACAGAGACAGAGAGACAGAGACAGAGACGGAGAGAGGGAGAGAACAGAAGAAAAAAATGAACAGAAAATAAGATTAGGGAATCTAATGACATATGCAAAGCTTTGGATGAAATTTAGAATTAGCTGGACAGGTTGGAAAGATATAGGATATTTTTTCACTTAGTTGTTAGTGAACAGAAACATTTTTTGGACTTTTCTTCATTAAACACACATGCTGACTACCTGCTCCATGAAAGATATCTGGACACATGAAGAATGACCCACAACTCTCACCACCAAGAGGTTTGGATTTGTAGAAGGATATGGATTTGTAACAGGCACTTTAAATATCTGCTAGAAATCTGCAGAGGGGAGGGCAGAAGCCCCAAAGAGGATATGATCAGTTTAGCCTGAACCAGGGAAAATTTAAAAAAGTAAAGTGAGATTTTTCTTGTGTGCATTCATTCATTTATTCATCATTCAATCATTCATTCATTCATTCATTCATTCATTCATTCATCCATTCATTCAGCATGTATTTGGCATTTGGAGTAGATTAGTAGTTCAATAGAGGCAGCCCCTGCTCCCCTCAGTCAGAGATCCACATGGAGACTGAGCTGCCAATCTGCCACATCTGAACAGGGGGTCTAGGACCTCTCTACTCATGGTCCTCTGTTGGTGCATCAATAAGGAGACTATTCTTATTTAAAAGGTAGTTTGAGCTGGTGAGATGGTTCAGCTGCTAAAGGCACTTGTTGCAAAGCCTTTTGTTCCATCCCTGGGAGAGAAGCAGCTCCCACAGATTGTCTTCTGATCTCCACACAGCCTTCAGCCTGTGTGTGTGTGTGTGTGTGTGTGTGTGTGTGTGTGTGTGTATGGACATATATGCATGCACAAACACGTTATACATTTATAAAGTAAAACATTTAAAATCTTAAAAGGTACAAAAATCAAAAGAATTGATAACTTGTAAGAAACCAGTAGATGGAATGAAATGAAGCTATAGTCAATGCACATCCCCATCTCACTAAGTCAGTGTCTGGTCTTTCTTCAGCTGTGAGCTTCATATTCTCTGTACACCCTTAGTACCTTTTCATTCCAGGTCAATCCCCAGCTATAGGCCTCAGCCTCATGTTCTGTCTTTTGTAATGTTACCTCAGTTATATGTTTTCATTTATTTATAAGTGGGTGGGTAGATGATATATAGATGATAGATAGATTGATAGATCAATAGATGATTGATTGATAGATAGATAAATAGATAGGTGATAGATGATAATAGATGATTAGCTAGATAATATATAGATAGGTGATAGAGAAATGATTGGATAGATAGATAGATAGATAGATAGATAGATAGATAGATAGATAGATAGATAGATAAATAGATAGATCTTGGAAAGACTGCAAGCTACAAAGACTGATGCTTGCCTGTCTTCGCTTACAGTGTATTACAGTGCCTCTCTTTGGTTAGAGTGTATTACAGTGCCTGTCTTTGGTTACAGTGTATTACAGTGCCTGTTGTGTTTCTCCCTTTTGTTGTGAATGTGTAGGAGGTTGTCACAGCTGTAGCCAAGCCAATCTGGTTAATGTTGCTGCTTTGCAGGATAAGAAATTCAGCAGGATCCAGGTCATGAAAGACAGTGCAGTGTCCTGAGTTGTAATTTTTCCCTGTAACAAATGAGAATCTGTTACCGAGCTTTTAAATTTTCTTTTTAAAAGTTTTGCTTAAATGAAAAGAAACAGCTTTATGGAACAGTTGTTAATGAGTGATGGGGCCTGAGAGATTTATAGACACAAGCTTTGATTCTGGCCACTTCCTGCTGGAATTGAGGCATTGTGGCAGCTAAGTCAAGTCCCTTCCATCTTTGTTGGCATTTTTAATTTGGTTTTCACTAAGTTGGTAAATTAGGAAGAATAGACATTGCAAATGTTAAATTCTTACCTAAGCATAAAAGATATGTATTTGTGCTTGTTTTTATGTCTTACAGTTTTACTTATATTGTCTTTATCATTTCTTATTAAATATATGTGTAAGTATTTTACTGTTTCTTGAATGTCGTTTATTTATTTATTCTTTGACAATTAAATTCATGAATACAATGTATCTTAAGCCTACATACCCCCCTACCTGCCCACTCCTTCCAGGCAACCCCTAACACATCTTCTTCCCAGGTTTGTGTCCCCTCCTTTTATTAAAAAATATTACTGAGTTTTAAACAGTTTATGGTATGGTCAGATTGTTACATAAAGAGAGAATTGAGAATTTAATGCCAGAGACAGGAATGGTAGTTTTTGACAGTTACAGAAATTCAAGCAAGAGATGATAAGGAACATAAAAGAAATGCTAATAAGGAAGAACAGAAATGACTAGGCAATTGACTGGCTATAAGGGAAGAATATAGTTCAGTATGGGAGCTCGTGTCACCGAAATCTAGATGTGAACATTCTGCAAGAGAAGATACAGAAAAGCTGTGTTGCTTCAGCAGTTCAGGGCACTTGCTGCTCTTGCCAAAGGACCTGGGCTCAGTTGTAACTCCAGCTCCAGGACATCTCACGGCCTTTTCTGTCTTCTGGGGCCACCAGATGCTCAAGATGCACAGACTTCCGTACACAAAAGTAAATAATCTTGAAATGGTCTTAGAAAAAGAATATACAGAAAGAGCAAGCTCACAGGAAACAGGTCCATTTTTGACATGTTAGTACAATAGGCTGTGGGGTAGAGAGCCCAGAGATGCCCCTTAAAGCTGGTGAGAATGGATTCTGAACTAAGGGAAATGGCTTTGATAATAATGTAGGTTGGAGGACCATTAAATTATGAATTTCCTACTAAATTCTGTGTTTTTTGTGTTTTTTTTTTTTTGTTTTTCTTTGTTCATCTTCTTTCTTCACTAATGTATTGGTACACTTTATTCTAAGTAATGGATATCTAGAGAGGCCACATTCTTTGTTCTGACCTTATATCAGTGATGTGCTGCCTCCAGCATGGCTCTAGGGACAGACCTGTGTGGTGATGGAATGAAGAAATCACCAATGCAGAGACACAAAGACACAGAAAATCTGGGATATGGTAGACCGAGTTATCTGAGGGAGAAGCCACAGCACACAGCTAAACAGGGAGATGGGGTTATTGTATAGCTGGACATGGAGGCATGATTATAAAGTAGACAGATTGTCTAGCAAGGAGCCAGGGCACATAGTGGGATCAAGGAAACAGGTTTAGCTAATTTCGGTAGCAGCAGTCACTATAGGGAAGTGTCTTCAGGTCCTAAAGCAGCAGGAGAAAAGTATGGTGGACATTTGCTGCACACCCTGTCAACAGCACATGGTCCAGAGGAAGGCTTTGCTACCCTTCTGAAATGGGGTTGAGATTTTTCCCATGGGTCTAAAGCTAAGGTCCTTGTCATGGCTGCCTCATGTCAACACTCAATCACTCAGGATGTCACACGTGTAGAATTCCCTCCACTCTCCTCGGTGATGAACTTTGGTTTCTGTATTCCAAGCCACAGTGGTTTTTACTTTCCTGGTTTTGCTCTAACAGGCCCCAATCTGCTCTATACTTTGCATGAGCCAAGTTGTAGGAAGTAACTTTTCAAAAAGTGTCTCCACGACAGCCCCGGGTGTTGTTTGAATTTTTTATTTTTGTAAGTGGTGGGTAGTAGAAGACTAGGGATGGCCTAAGTCCCCTATCAGGAGAATCATATCTGCATGACTGTGGGGACCTGTCCATCTCTACCATCCTGAGTTGCCTCTGTGCCTGGTGTGTTCTGCCTTGAGCACAAGTATTCTCTTTCTTTCTCCCTCTCTTTCTCTTTCTTTTGGCACATAAGCAACTTCTTTTTATAAAGCCTAGAATATATGTGTGTGACTGTATGTATGTATATTTGTGTGTGTATTCACACACATACACACTGATAGCGATTACCTTTGCATGATGAACTTATGCACAAATTTTCTGAAAGCTCTTAGATCCTGTCTACCCTAATTGGAGTGATGTGTGCTGTTGCATCATGGTCTTACGAAGGTGGATTCTCCATTCCCCTCAATTTCCCACTGCACACAGTTGAACTACAGAGATCCAAATTATATATGGAAAGGTGAACTGAAGTTTCTGACATAGCTAGAAAGCACTGGGAATTTGGGGACATTACGTTTTTAAGAAGCAATGGAAAAGTAGAGCTCAGAGCATCTTTATCTCAAAACCCTTGTTTCCGTCATACACAACCAGGTAGGTACCAGTGGCCTTGCCCTTTGCGGTTTATTATTCATAGCACATGTCCACATAGCATTCTTGGGTCTTTATTAATGTACTCCTGAAGAAGATTTAAGTATTACCTTTAAAGGAAATACAGTGGGGCTGAGAAGGTGGCTCAGTTGTTAAAATGCTTGCTACGCAAAACTGAATTTATATCCCCAATACCCAGATAGAAACTGGGGACGGCAGCCCACATCTGGAACTCCAGTGTTCCAGGTGGAGCCCTGGAACTCAATGGCTAGCCAGTCTTTCCACACTGATGAGTTCCGGGTAAAGTGAGAACCCTATCTTAGAAAATAAGAGGGAGAGATCAAAAAGAACACAGGGCATGAACATCTGGCCTCCACATGCATGTACACATGTGTATCTGCACACATGCTTGAGTACCCCCACATGAATGGGTACATATAACACACACACACACACAGAAAAAAATTCTTGAGGGGTCTGGGGAGATGACTTGGTGGTTAAAGCACTTTCCTGAGAAGCATGAGTATTGGAGTTTCGATTTCGAAGACCCATGTAGATGTCAGATGGATGTGGCCTGTATTTCCAGCCTTAGAAAGCAGAGACAGGATTCCACCAAGCAAGCTGCCTGGGGAGACTAGCTATATTGGTGAGATAAGGGTTTTAGTTAAAAGAGACCACATCAGTAGATAAGGTGGAAGTCGGATGCATCATTAACCTTGAACCCTCATATGCATATACACCTATTTTCACAAACACACACGTGCCTACACAGGCAAACATTCATATATGTATGTGCAAACTACAGATTCATTGAAATGCAAGAAAATAAAAATAAATAGCAAAAAGAACATTGTTTTGGTACTTTTAGAGAGGGTGGGGAGAGAGATAAGAACATGAATTGGGTAGGTAGGGAGATGGGAAGGATCTGAGAGGAGTAAAAAAAACAAAACATCAAATTATATTGTATAAAAAATAAATAAAAAGGGAAAATGAACAGTCATTTAACATTCCTCATTATAATAATTTTGTAAATTATCTGTACACCAGGATGGGTGTATAAAGATAGAAAGACCCTAGTAAAGTGTATTCAATTACCATTCCATATTTAATTCCATATTTAATTCACACTTCTTCCCTTGCTCCATGTCCATCCCATCTCCTTTGCGCTCTAGCTGTTTCTGTTTCTGCCACCCTCCTCTTTGTGCCACGATGCTGGCCACTGAATCAGAATCCTGCCAGCCCCTGCAAGAGTTGAAAAGCTTTGGAAACAGTAGCAGAGTAACGCTGTGGGACACCTAAGTATTTCTATTTTGAGTGAAAGGCCTTGGTGGATCCTCATCTATTTGCCTTCTAGTGTACTTCACTGGTCATCTGTTTTGATAAATGGCATTTAAAAAATTAACATTTAATCCTTCAGACTCCATGGTATACTTCCCTTTCCTGTCCCACCAGATTAGTGTATTTCTCCCTTCTTTTTGCATTCTTTGTGATTAATACAGGGAACCGCAACTGGTCAGCATGAAAATAGTAAGACTGTGGAGTGTTAAGCCCTAAATGCGACATCTTTCACACGATCCTTTAAAGCTGCTTGATCAGCATGGAGAAGGGGGAGGAGAGGTTATGAGAGCTTGCAGCTGTGGGTGTCTGCAGTGACACCGTATTTGCTAGACACCACAGGGCTATTATGTACATGAACTCAGCAGCTGTGACTACGTGCACAAGACCTGGATAAGATCAAGCCAGCCCAAGTCCCAGCATGTAAAGGAAAGGGACTCCTGAAGTCCCACCCTTAACTGAGGCACAACTGAAAATGATTGACTGCTGGGGGTGGGAGAATTGCTTTACTTTATGGATGTGCCCCTAAGAGGCAACCCACACCCCAGGAGGTTGTCCTGCACCCAAGCAGAAATAGGCAGCACTAAGTGGACTCTGGTTTAAATAAAACAAGAAAGAAACAAACAACAACAAAACAGAACGTATGAACTTGTGATGTGATATGGCGTGTGCATAAAGGGGATTTGTTAGAATGACTTACAGGCTGTGGTTGAGCTAGTCCAACAGTGGCTGTTTACCAATGGGAAGTCCATGATTCCAATAGTTACTCATTCCGTGAGGCTGGATATCTATTAGTATAGAAGACTATACTGATGGTCTTCAGTAAATCGCGGAATCCCGAAGAAGTAGGCTCTAATGCCAGTGAAGGGAGAGCAAGGACAAGCAGGTGAAGAGGAAAAGCTTTTCTTGTCTTCATAAAAGCTGACATGAGAAGTGTTGCTCAGGTTTAAGGTGGGGCTTCTGACCTCAAATGACTGAGTTCACTAAAAGTCCCTTACAGCAGTTTAAACTGTGTCCAGCAGTTTAGCTATTTATAGTTAATTACAGGTGCAGTCAAGTTGACAACCAAGAATAAACCTCACAGTCATCACTGGTAAGGACTTCCAAGTGTTTCCAAGGGTTGCAGAGTAGCATTTCAGCCAGCAAAAACCAGGAAGTCCTTTCAGGAAACCCTAAATCTTAAAGATGCCTTTAAGAATACGGGTTTCAGGGATGAAGAGATGGCTCTGTTTTTAAATGCACTATCAGCTCTTCCAGAGGATGTGGGTTCAATTCCAAGCACTCACATGACAGCTCACAACTGTTTGTAACTCTAGTTCCAAGGGATCCCTCAAACTCACATTCATACAGTCAAAACACCAATGCACATTAAATAAAAATAAACTAGTTTTTACAGAATGTGAGTTTAGAAAGGGGGAAAACAAGAAAAACTTGGAGCTTTATAACTGGTGGGGCATGGGTTGGTCTTCATATTAATGACCCCATTCCTCATACCTATTGTGAAAATGGTAGTAAGTGGACCTAATTTCTTGTTTGTTCTTTGTGGATTTCTAAGAGATTTTTTTTTTATGTTTTTGGCACCCAGGAACTAAATAGCTTTAATTACTTGGATCTGTACAGACTTGCTGACCTCTTTCACCTCACCTTGTTGGAGAAAGCAGTGATAGACTTCCTGGTGAAGCACCTCTCTGAGCTCCTGAAGAACCGCCCAGAGGATGTTCTCACATTGCCCTACTGCTTGCTTCAGGAGGTGCTGAAGAGTGACCGCCTGACCTCGCTGAGTGAAGAGCAGATCTGGCAGGTGAGGCATGGCTGCCTGGCCTCTGGAAGGCGGGATTAGGAAGGGAAGGATTCAGGAGCAGTAACCATGATGTGATGAGGCTTGGCTCTCGGCTGTGTTGATCCTGCTCCATTGGAAGGCAAGTCGCTGGTGGACACCCAGTATCTGCAGCCCACCTTGGAATGAGGCCAGTACTGTTGCTTCCTCAAAGCTGGGCAAATCAGAAAAGGCAAGGGGTTTTCTCTTAAGGACAAAAAAGTTTCTTACGCTTACTTTGAGAAGAGTGGATTGTAAAGCAATTTTATACGTATTTAAGCCATTGAAAACAAAAGGAATTCAGCGTTCTTTGGGAAAACCATTCAAAAATAGTTCCTTTAAAAATTATTGTAGTGAAAAAAACTTAGAAACAGCTTTTCATAGTTCAAATAATTTTTAATACGAATTTTTAGCTAATTTGTAGGTAACTTATTAGTTCATGAGTTTTGAAGCTGGCTAATTTTAATGATTTAAGTTTGGGTGAAGAAAGACTTGTCTACAAGTCAATGAAATGATGGTGAACAGGTAAATTAATACAAGTGGTCACTGGTAAACACAAGTGTTCAAACACAGTTTTACTCTGGAATTTTTGAGATTTTTAGAATACTTGGCTTGGAGTACATTCCAAAAGTTGCTACTGAAAGCATAGTGTGCATTAGGAAATCTAAACTTTTTCTTTAGTTCTTTTATTTTTGAGATTATACTGTAATTACATCTTTTCTTCTTTCCCTCTCCTCCATCCAAACCCTCCTACATACCCCTCTTTCTGTCTTTCAGATCTGTTAGCTGTTGTAATATGCATATAAGCTTAGACCTCAAATGAAAGGAAGTTTTCCTCCGCATAGAGGGAAAAATGACCCTCCTTATTTCATTATGCATTCGCTGGAAATTTCACAGCCCTTCCTTTCCCTCTGACTATAGAATCTTTTCACATCCTGTCACTGCTTTGTCTAGGGGACAGAAAGATGTTTTTTGTTTGAAAGTTGATTGGTCAATTTAAATCCTCTTCTGCACATCCCTAGCGACTGTCCTTGGATAATGCTCCTGAAATCTTCAGGAGATAGAGCCCATTTTCCCTGTCTCCTGTCATCATCTATCTCATTCTACCCCACTGTCTATACATCCTGATACTTACAATGCCACGCCGGCAGGAGGCTATGTACAGTGGCTATGTGCATGTACTAGGGAAAGTCCAGTGTTCTACTGACAGATGGAAAAGTAAGTTCCTATCTTACCAAACACGTTCAGGGAGCCTTTTACCTCTGTTCAAAATGTGTCATCTAACACCTGATTCTCCTGATGCATAACTTTTGTAATACCTTCCTTCCTTCTTTTAACTTTGATCAACACTGTCCTTCTTTTTATTGAAAATAGCAAGAGATAAGGGCCAGCCTGATCACAGGCATTTGAGACCTTACTGACTTACCAGCGCCACAGGCCAGATGAGTGGCTGTCTCCATCTTCTAACAGATAGAATGAAGGCATCAGAACCTGGCTCCGGTTTACAGAGCAGCACCACTCTTCAAATCCAGGGGTTAGTACCTACTGTTCTCTCTCCACTAGTCCACACTCTTGATTTAAAATGAAGTTACAAGAATCTGCTGCTTCCTGGGCATTTCTGGGGAAGTTCTACTCAGGCAGTGGTTGTAAGTGCTGGTAAGGATGTGGTTCTGGCAGGGACTTCAGGAATCCTCAGCTCAGGATTTACTATGACCAGCTCAGAGGATGAAGTAGCCAAACTCCTTTACTTTACTAAGGGGAAAAGAAACAGAATGGATTCTGTAGTTTTTTTTTTCTAACAAGATTGCGATTTGAGGCCACCCATTCTTGTGGCATCTGTCTGCTGTTGTTGCATGGTTGAAGACACTGCACGAGATAGACACAGTAAGGTGCAGATGTCAGAATATCAGCAAAATTCCATTCTGTCTGCTTAGAAACTATCACTATTGCCTCTCAAAAGGCTACTAGTTTTATAAAGTAGAATTTTAGAAACCGGTTTTTGCAGGCAACAAGATAGTTTGTTAGATCTGACCCCCCAAAAAGGAATTAAAAGACTCCCATAAATATTATCAATTTAGGCATTCAGCAGGCAATAAGAAATTGTTTTTGCTTTATCTCAGTAAATAAGTAATCCCTTCATACTCAGTAAAGAAAAATGAAATCAGACCAACTATATTGCCTCAAGTATAGTTAAGTTCATCATTTTTTCTGAGGTTATACTAGTAATGCAATATACCATGGAAGAATCTAATATTCAGCCCAGGGTAAAGATTGGGTCTGCCAGAGGATTAGTGTCAGGGTGCTTTATAGAAGTGAAACTTGACAGACAGGCCGGAGACAGATCTACAGAATCTCATTAAACTGCTGAATTGTTCATTACAGAACGTTCTCACTGTAATAAAGTGCTCATTGACTTTGACAAATCCCCATCCCGTGTCTTAAAGAACAGTGAAGAAGAGGTACTGAGGAAGAGAGAGGAAATTGGCACAAAGTAGGGCAGGTAATAGAAACGTGGATGAGGGGTAGTGCCATTTGATTAATATGTGCAACACAGCATAGGTGAGACACAGCCCACACTGGGGTTTACCCAGGTGGCTGTTTCACTGTCGAGTGATAATGTAATCTGGGACAATCCCTTCTTCGGTGAAAGGTCTAGTTTTCTTTATATTCCAGTTTGGCTCTAAAGACCTGTCATAAGAACCATTAAGTTATTCTCACTGAGCAAACTATTTGCTTATTTATTTACCTCTTTCTTTTTCTGTTCCACTCCTTGATAAAATACACTACAACCTGCAATGACCATTTTGCAGATCCATGGACCTCCTAAATCTCCCCAACATTATACTTTGTTTTCTTTGTCCATTTAAAATCTTTTTTTTTGAGACAGGGGTTATTTATCTCAGCTGGCCTGGAACTCACTACATAGATGAGGCTGGCCTTGAACTCACAAATAGCCGCTTGGCTCTGCCACCAGAGCACAGAGATTAAAGGTGTGCACCACACTCAAACTTGACCTTCATAAACTCTTCTTCTGCATAGAATTTCTTAGTCTGCCCTGCATAGTTTTTCCTTCCTTTGGCCAGTCATTTTTTGGTTTGTTGGCTAACTTCATTATTTCCAGAGGAAACAGATTTGAACCCAGTTGTATTGTCAGATGTCATATAGCTCAGCAATTTAGTTGTATGTTTTGAGGACAATGATTTCTCAAGTTCCAAAATGAAAGTCACCAAAATTATTAGCTTGAAAGAAAGAGGAAACACAAGCAGCAGAAAATGAGCAAGTCAGCACAGAGGAGGTAGGGGCATGAGTGCTTTCATTGTGTTACCTGGCAGGTTTCTAACAGTGCAATTTTGTTTCAGGTCAGTGGAAGCTTTTCACTCTAACTGCACACTTTGTTTAAGCAGGGTTCTGTTAAGTTCTCTGGCTCGACTCAACCTGTGGAGTTCGATGCAGGGGTCCTACCAGAGAAGGTGCTGGCCAAAGGGTTCAAAGTTTTTCACATACAAATTCTGAGGATTGGATGCCCTACAGGGATGGCAATTGCTATGCTAAATTAGACTGAGGTGATCATTATGCTATGTTTGTGTGTGTCAATTTATCATGTTGTCTACCTTTAATATGCTCAATGCTTAGTTGTCGATGAAATGGTTTAAAATAAATAAGCAAATAAGCCAAACAGGGGAGCCTGTTTGTTTTCTAATGAGAAAGAACAAAAAAAGGATGTGGATTTGGGTGGCTGGGAAGTTGAGGGAAGGATAATCATAATCAGAATATATTGTATATGAAAAAAATCTATTTTCAATAAAAAAGAAGAAAAATAGCCTAGAATGAAATAATTTGATTCCCTTCCTACAGAAGGGAGGCGTATCTCTTCTTAGAAAAGGTCCATTTTCTGCTTGTTCAGGCACAGGTTCTATTCCTCTAGACTGAGAGGGAGGTAAGTGGATTCGTTGGAGAACAGTTGATAGGAACAGCTCCACCTGCTACAAGCCGCTAGACAAGCTAACAGAGGAGGCAGTCTCTCTTCTCAGCATGGGGTGAACAGCTGAGACCTCTGACTTCGCTTGAGGTAGAAGAAAGCGCACAGGATTGCTAACTCTGTTTCTCTCCCCAAGCCTTACTCAAAGGTGAAGAGACTTTTTAAAACTTAATTTATTTTATATATTTATTTGTTGCAATTTATTCACTTTGTATCTCTGCTGCAGCCCCCTCTCTTGTCTCCTCCCGGTTCCACCTACCCTCCCTCTTCTCCCCCTATGCCCTTCTCCTAGTCCCCTGATAGGGGAAGACCTTCTCCCCTTCTATCTGACCCTAGCTTATCAGGTCTTATCAAGGCTGGCTGCGTCATCTTCCTCTATGGTCTAGCAAGGCTGTGCCTCTGAGGGGGAGGTGATCAGAGAGCCAGCCACTAAGTTCATGTCAGAGACAATCCCTGCACCCCTTACTAGGCAACCCACTTGGAAACTGAGCAGCCAATGGGCTTCCTGTGCACAAGGGTCTAGGTCCTCTCCATGCATGGCCCATGGTTGGAGTATCGGTCTCTGCAGGCCCTCCTGAGCCCAGGTATTTTGGCTTTGTTGTTCTCCTTGTGGAGTTCCTGTCCCCTCCAGTTCTTTTTATCTCCCTCTTCTTCCATAAGGATTCTGGCACTCTGCCCAGAGTTTAGCTATGAGTCTCAGTAGCTCCTTCTATACCCTGGTGGGTATAGTCTTTCAGAGGTCCTCTGTGGAAGGCTCCTGTCCTGTTCCCTGTCTTCTCCTACTTCTGATGTCTATCCTGTTTGCCCTTCTGAATAAAGATTAAGTACCTTCCCTGGTGTCCTCCTTGTTGTTTAGCTTCTTTTTGTTGTTATGTTTTTTATTTTTGTATTTTTGTATTAATTACAGATTATTCATTTTGTATCCTAGCTGTGGCCTCCTCGTTCATTTCCTCCCAATCCCACCCTCCTTCCCTCTTCTCCTCCCATGCCTCTCCCCAAGTCCACTGATAGGGGAGGTCCTCCTCACCTCCCATCTGACCCTAGCATATCAGGTCTCATCAGGACTGGCTACATTGTCTTCCTCCGTGGCCTGGTAAGGCTCCTCCCCCTTCAGGGGGAGGTGATCAAAGAGCCAGCCACTGACTTCATGTCAGAGACACTTCCTGTTCCCCTTAGTAGGCAACCCATTTGGAGACTGAGCTGACATGGGCTACATCTGTGCAGGGGTTCTAGGTTATCTCCATGCATGGTCCTTGGTTGATATATCAGTCTCTGAAAAGATCCCTGTGCCCCGATTTTTGTGCTCTCCTTGTGGAACACCTATCCCCTACAAGTCTTTCTATCTCCCCCTTTTTCATAAGATTTCCTGCACTCTGCCCAAAGTTTGGTTATGAGTCTCAGCATCTGTTTTAATACCCTACTGGGTAGAGTCTTTCAGAGGCCCTCTGTGGTAGGCTCCTGTCCTGTTCCCTGTTTTCTCCCTCTTTCTATCCATCCCATTTGCCTTTCTGAGTGAGGAAGGGAAGGACTCAGGATTCTCCTCCTTGCTTAGCTCCTTTAGGTTTACAGATTTTAGTATGTTTATCCTATATTATATGGCTAATATCCACTTATTAGTGAGTATATATCATTTGTGTCTTTCTGCTTCTGGGTTTCCTTACTCAGGATGATCTTTTCTAGTTCTCATCATTTGCCTGCAAATTTCATGATTTCCTTTTTTTTTAAATTGCTGAGTAGTATTCCGCTGTGTATACACTTTCTGTATCCATTCCTCCATTGAGGGACATCTAGGTTGTTTCCAGATTCTGGCTATTACTAATAGAGCTGCTGCAAACATGGTTAAGCAAATTGAACAGAACACCAACAACACAGGTTCTAAGATCAACAATCAATATATGGGACCTCATGAAACTGAAAAGCTTCTGTAATGCAAAGGACACTGTCATCAGAACAAAATGACAACCTACAGACTGGGAAAAGATCTTCACTAACTCTACATCTGACAGAGAGCTAATATCCAGAATATATAAATAACTCAAGAAGTTAAACACCAACAAACCAAGTAATCCAATTTAAAAATTGGGTACAGAGCTAAACAGAATTCTCACTAGAGGAATATCAGATGGCAGAGAAACACTTAAAGAAGTTCTCAAAGTCCTTAGTCATTTGGGAAATGCAAATCAAAATGACCCTGAGATTCCATCTCACACCCATCAGAATGGCTAAGATCAAAAACTCAAGTGACAACACATGTTGGAGAGGATGTAGAGAAAGAGGAACCCTCCTCTACTGCTGGTGTGAATGTAAACTTGTACAACCACTTTGGAAATCAATCTGGCGCTTTCTCAGAAAAATAGGAATAGTGCTACCTCAAGATCCAGCTATACCACTCTTGGGCATATACCCAAAATATGTCCCACCATTTGTGAAGAGACCATTATTGCTTTAAACTATAAATACAGCTCTTAGAATTATGACTTC
>CM053760.1:14080127-14142881 GCA_028658305.1 Pachyuromys duprasi | reverse complement strand
ATGAAAGAATCAGTATAGCAATGTATCAAAACAGATATTAAGACTCTCGGTTAAGCCTTGGCAGAGGGCAGGAAGTAATAATAAATATAGGGGAAGTTAGTAAGACTTGGGGAGAACAAGAGCTCCACAAAGATCAAAGTGAGCAGGGCACAGGGGTCTTATACGGGACAGTTTCTCCAACCAGGGACCATGTATGGACATGGCCTAGAACCCCTGCTCAGATGTTGCCCATGATAACTCATTGGTGAACTGAAGACCCTAGTAAGGGAAACAGGGGCTGTTTCAGTCTTGAGCTCGATGGCTGACTCTTCGACCCTCCCCCATACATGCCAGGGAGTAACAGCCTGGCTAGATCCTGGGGGAGGACATTGCAGCCAGCCCTGAGGAGACAAGATGATCTGGGGTCAGATGGAAGGGGAGGAGATCCTCCACCGTTGGTGGACTTGGAGGGGGTGGGAGGAGATGAGGGAGGGTTGGAGAGGGTGGGAGGGAGTAGGGAGGGGGCTACGCTTGGGATGCAAAGTACCTAACCTGTGATTGATATAAAAATAAATAAATTTATTAAAAAAAAGAAAGTTAGGGGAAAAAGTATCAAAAATCATTATTAAATAAAGAAACACAAAATTAACTAAAAAAAAGATGTTGCTTCTATATTTATGCATTTGTTTTGGTCAGATGTGAGGTGAGACTATTAAACATTTTATTTATGTTTAATATCAAATTCTGGCATTCTAAATAAGTAGCATTTTGAAGTGGTCACTTTGAAGTTTTAAAATGTCTTTTGCTCTTTGGTTGAGATTATTTAATTTGTATATGAGTTCTATCTACTAACATATTAATATACTAATATATTAGGTGATATACTCCGATCAAAGCTCTTCATGGGGATTGAAAAGCCTCCCAACCCCATCTTATAAACAAGCTTATTGCATGTGCCTTCACATGCATTCATGCTATGCTAGTTAGTATGTGTTGACCTGACATAGAGTCACCTAGGGAAAAAAAACTACAGTTGGAGAATTGCCTCCATCAGATTAGCCAGTAGGCATGTTTGTGTTGTAGAAGGGATATCAGACTCTAGAGAACTTCTCTACCCCAGGTAGTTGCCAAATAATCAAGACAGGGACTTTTTAGATTTATAAAAGCTTTAAGGCACAATAACTGGCAGATATCAACACTCTAGGCTATTTTTGCTATTTCCCAGCTACACGCATCAATTTACTTGCCGTAATTGTTCCTTCCTGGACGGCCTCTGTTCCATCAGGCCAGCCCTCATCGCCACGTGCTCATGGCCCGTAGCAACTTCCTTCTCTCAGGCTCCTATTCCTCTTTCCCCCATGCTTCAAGGTCCCTATCTGACTCCAAGCTGGGGAACCTAAGCTCCACCTACTTCTCTTCTGCCTAGCTATAGGCTGTCAGCTACTTTATTTAACGAGCCAGGGAATATTGGCGAGCAAAGTTTACACACCATCACTTGGTGTACATGAGAACGTGCTGGTTCTGAGAATGGTAATTACTGGCAACTAGATATTGGGGCTACTAATTATCATTAGCATACATAGTGGTCCACTCATCCCCACATGTCTGTGAGGCGTTTTCTTGACTGCTGATTGAGGTAGAAGGGCCACTGTGGATGGTCCAACCAGTAAGCCACTGAACTGCTTCAGAATGAGCAAGCTGAGGGAGCAAGCCTTTGAGGAGATGTCCTCCATGGCTAGAATCTCTGCTTTAGTTTCTGCCTTGGCTTCCTTTGAAGATCGACTGTAACTTGTAAGCTAAACAAACCCCTTCTTCTCCTCAGTTTGGACAGTGTTCTTCACAGCAACAGAAAGTTGACTAAGACACATGCAGATGTCTTGCTGAGTACACGGCTATGAATAAAAAGTCTCACTTTGTTTTTCTGAAACAAATCAATGAAAACTGTTCATGCTATGCAAAGCCATGGCTTGAATGCCAGGTGCAGCCATTAGTATTAGTTGCCTATGCCACATATGGGAGTTTTGGAGAATTTTATTTTAAAATAAATGTTGGTACACAGGTGATAGGTACCTAAAAAGAGAAAAGACTGTTATCAACTTACTATTTATAAACAAAGAGAAATGGCTGGCCCAGTATCAGCGGCAGCTTTTCTTTTTCTTTCAGAGGTTATATTTTTAGCTTGGTTACAGGATACCAATTTTCATATGGCTTTTTCATAACCCACTTATTTTAGTTAGCTATCTGCCCTACTCTTGTCTTCCTCATTCCCCACCTCTTATCTGCTTAAACCTCTCTTCATGGGGATTTTGCCCTGGCTTCTTTCATGTTGCCAACAGTCTATTGTTCTCCTCTTTCCTAAGATACCTTCATCTTAGTGGTCTCACCCTAGTTTCCTGGCTTCTACAGAAACTCTGGGTCGAACACACAAAATTAGATTTTTGAAGCTAGGAACCATAGAAAAGGAGAACATTTAGGCATTTATCTTTCTGTGCCTAGATTTCTTCCCTGGATATATCTTCTCCCACTTTCCCCCCTTTTCCTGTAAATCTTATAACTTCAGTTTTATGTATGCCTTGTATACATGTACTTTTTATTCACTATCTGTCATTAGTTGATGGACATCTAGTCTGATTCCGTTTCCTGGCTATTATGACGAGAGCAGCAATGGACATGAGTGAACAAGTAATCCGATAGCAGGATGTAGGGTCCTTTGTCCTATGCCCAGGGCTGGTGTAGTTGGATCACAGGACAGATGCATGGCTAGCTTTTTGTGGAATTCCCCACATCGACTTCCGTCGTGGCTTCATCATTTTGTACTCCCACCAACGCGACTTTTCGTGCCCCACATCCTGTCTCATTTCATTTTCTGATGATAAACATCCTTACCGCGGGAAGGTAGAATCTCTGTCTCTGTCTCTCTCTCTCTTTTTAATAATTCTCTTATCTTTAATGGCTAATGACATTTAGCCATTTTAAAAGCCATTCATATTTCTTGTTTTGTAAATTCTCTGTTAAGATCTATAACCTATTTTGATGGTGTTGTTTGCTTTCTTATTTTCTTTTTTGAATTTTTTTTGGACAGTCTAAAAACTTGTCAGATGGATACATGGCAAAGATTTCTTTCATCTTGTCAGCATCCACTTCACTCAATTGTTTCCATTGCTGAATAGAAATTCCTCAGTTTCGTGATGACCAGTTTGCCAGTCGTTGACCTCATTTCCCTAGCAACCAGAGTCCCAGTTTAGAAAGGCCTTACTTATGTGTAAGTGTTGCAGGATACTCCCTACCTTCTCTTGTAGCTGTTTCTGTTTTATGCTGAAGTCTTTGATCTATTTAGAGTTATGTTTATGTTGGCTGAGAGACAAATGTCTTATTTTATATATGGATGTCTAGTTTTCAAACACGATTTGTTGAAGATGAGGTCTTTCCTCCATGAGCATCCTACCAAAAGCAATTTATAGATTCAGTGAAATCTTAACCCAAATCCCCATGCTGTGCTTTACAGAAATACAAAAATATCATTCATATAGATATACAAAAGACATTGGATGGCCAAGGCAATCCTGAGGAAAAAGAGTGATGCTGGAAGCATTATCATCCCCAATCTCAAGTTAGACTACAGAGCCACAGTGGTGAAAACCAGCGGGGCACCACCACAAAAGCAGACAGGGGGATCAAATAAAGGAGCCAGATTTAAGTTCACACAATTATAGCCAGACACAGATCTATGCTGCTTTTTACAATTGGCTTTTCAAGAAAATATTTTAAAAAGAAATCAGCTCAAAATGGTAGCCAGCGGTACAACAATAAATACTGAACTTTCTTCTTTTCTCATCTGAAATTCCTCTTTGTCTTGTATAGAACCTGCTTTAAAAAAATCCCAGAAAGTAAACCAAAGAGCAGCCTACATCACTTGTGGTTGGTACTCCTGACTGTGTGGAGTGTGGGTGCAGGGGCCTTGGGGGGAGGCCTGGGATGGTTTTCATCGTCACTCTTATAGCCCCCAGTCTGTATTCTCCCCAGTATGTAAGGCGTGTGTTTGATGTCAAGGGCCCTTGCATTTGGAGCCTTGATGTGTATATAAAGATGGTTATTAGGGCACACGTTTTATGCAAAAGGTGAAAACTAAAGCATTTATCAATGTCCCAACTTCATAAAATCTTAAATGAACAATGAAAGGATGTTATCATCACATCTGCTAAGCTGAATCTTTGTTTTAAACCTGACAGAGTTTTTCTTTTCATACAGCGCGTGATCCCGGGGCCTCATAAGGTTTGATTCCATTGAAATATGTTTCTCGGAGGAAAAATCGCCTATGCGTCATATGTCTGTAGTCAGCTATAATGGTTAATGTGCAACCTTCCTTGAAAAATCTGTTTTACAAGCAAAATGTTGACACAGTTTTAATTATAGCACTCGAGTGAGCACTGTTGTAATTTTTAATACTCCTCCATGGTAACATTGTCACTGTTCTGATAGAGGAAACACACAGATCTGGCTCCTTAGTTTCCAGTGCTTTGGGGTTTTATGGGAATGCTGTTTTTTTTTTTAACTTGAATTTTTTCATTTTTTGTCTTAAATACAAAAATATGACTGCAAGGTTCAGGGTATTTACTTATTAATATAAGCATTCTCTGTGACAGTCATTATTTACTGTGTCACCATGTGGACCTTACCTGACTCACATTAAGGAGCTAGCTTCTGTGTAAGACAGTGTAGAAAATTTAGAGGCCTGCTCACTTGGGATTGCAGAGACTTTCCACAATTTTAACCTAAAGAAATTACACTGATATTAAAATGGTGTTACACTGAGGGTTTGTGTTTTCCAGAAATAAGGGCATGTTAAAATGGTATATAAAATAATGTGCTTTAATGTGCTAACAATCACTGAATTCTCTTTTGTGGTCACAATTACCAAATGGCTCTCACTTGGAAATATAATGTGATTTTACCTTTTTTTAGTGTTAAGATTTGATTAAAAACTCAAGGGATGATGCGTGCTGGAGAGGATGTGGAGAAAGGGGAACCTTCCTCCATTGCTGATGGAAATGTAACCTTGTATAACCACTTTGGAAATCAATCGGGCACTTTCTCAGAAAATTAGGAATAGTGCTTCCTCAAGATCCAGCTATACCACTCCTAGGCATATACCCAAAAGATACCCGGCCAGTCAATAAAGACATTTGTTCAACCATGTTCATAGCAGCTTTATGTATAAAGCTATGTAATAGTCAGAATCTGGAAACAACCTAGATGTCCCTCAGTGGAGGAATGGACACAGAAATTGTGGTACATTTACACTGTGGAATACTACTCAGCTATTAAAAACAAGAAAATCATGAAGTTTGCAGGGAAATGGTGGGAACTAGAAAAGATCATCCTGAGTGAGGTAACCCAGAAGCAGAAAGACATACATGGTATATACTCACTTATAAGTGGATATTAGCCATATAATGTAGGATAAATGTACTAAAATCTCTAGTCCTAAAAAAGCTAAACAACAAGGAAGACCCTCGGAAAGATGCTTAATCCTCATTCAGAAGGGCAAACAGGATAGACATCAGAAGTAGGAGAAGACAGGGAACAGGGCAGGTATCTAGCACAGAGGACTTTTGAAAGACTCTACCCACCAGAGCATTGAAGGAGCTACTGAGACTTGTAGCTAAACTTTGGGCAGAGTTCCAGAATCCTTATAGAAGAAGAGGGAGATAGAAAGACCTGGAGGGAACAGGAACTCTACAAGGAGAACAACAGAGCCAAAATACCTGGGTCCAGGGGACCTTCAGAGACCGATACTCCAACCAAGGACCATGCATGGAGAGGACCTAGACCCCCTGTGCAAAGGAAGCCCATTGGCTGCTCAGTTTCCAAGTGGGTTCCCTAGTAAAGGGTGTAGGGTTGACTCTGACATGAACTCAGTGGCTGGCTCTTTGATCATCTCCCCCTGAGGAGTGTCACCTTGTCAGGCCACAGAGGAAGATGATGCAGCAGGCCTTGATGAGACCTGATAAGCTAGGGTCAGATAGAAGGAGGTCCTCCCATATCAGGATACTAGGGAAAGGGCATAGGAGAAGAAGAGGGAGAATGGGTAGGACTTGGAGAAAGCGAGGGAGAGGGCTGCAGTGGGGGTACAAAGTGAATATACTGTAATAAATAAATATATAAATAAAATTTTTTAAAAAGAAGAAAAAAGATTTGATCAATTTGAACATGTTAATTATATTTTCATCCATAAATAACATATTCTGATTATATTCACCAGCTTTCTCCATCTCATCTCCTTACCACTCCATTGATCTTGCTTTTCCTCCAACTAGTCCCTCTTCTAGTTTCATTTCTTCACATCTTGTGTGTGGTCCAATTCATTTAGTTAAGAGTTCCTTGCATGAGTAGGAGTTATTTCCAAGAATATGGCAACTTACCAGAGGCTACAGCACTAAAAACAAAAATGTCACCTCCTGTCCCAGTAACCATTAACTGCCATTAGCAATTTAGAGAGGTACAGGGCCTCAGGAACATTGCCCCACCCCCAAGCACTTTCATGACAAGGGCACATGCCCCACACACCTGTCATGTGTGAAGACACTTCTCTGTTCAAGAGCACACTGATGGAACTTTTGGAGTCGGTGATGACTTCAAAATTAATGTATTTTCTAGAAATCTGAGACTAAGGATTTATGATGTTTTCATTGCTCTGGGGGTCAAGTTTTATAACACACACACATTCTAACATGTATATGTAGAGTTAGACTTCAAAACATCTACTTTTTTAAAAGGACCAAGCAGCAGCTTCTGAATATGTCCAACATGAACAAGAAAAGATACAGCTCGGGCAGTCGATGTTAGGAATATAACATTTGTTCATGTGGTAGAATTCTGAGTAAACTACGTATGTTAATTCAAAGCAAAATGGGTAGAGTTTAGAATTATATACTATTGTATTTAGCATTGTGTGTACACATATCCTATATGCCACTCCCTAAAGTAGCACTCAGCAGAGAGATGCTCAGGAAAACAAAGGGAAAAGATTACATTTCCATATGTCTTTGATCCCAATTGACTTTACAATGAATAACTTGGCTTTGATATATATATATATGTATATATATATATGTATGTATATACACACACATTTCTATAATAACATGGAACAAAATAATATAAAGCAAGTCTTATTCTTGAGTGTTTGCTCTTCACCTGAAAGGCTTTTGTTAGTACCTTTAATTGTATATTGTTTACTTTTGAAGGAACTCATGAGGGCTACTGAAAAATATTTGTTCTGGAGCAAATATGTAGTTGTTTTACAAGCATAGTTTCCTTTTCTTGTCTGGAGTATTTGTAGTTATTTGAATTATATGTTAGATAGAGTACATTTTCTCTGGTTCTTCCTTAAAGTTATTGGTGAGAAAATAATGACAAGTTGATATAATAGGTAGACACATTGCGTGACTTAAAGAGTGGGTTTCTAGTTGCAGTATTTGTGTTAAGTATTTAGATGGCTTGCATTAAATAACAGCTCACTGGACTGGATTCAATGTATAACCATAAAATTAACTCACTGAAACAAAATAGATTTTTAAAGTCATCATCAATTTGAAAGTTCAGAAGGCTACAGTGTCCATTGCTCTGTCAAGAACCTCAAACATCAGTGTTCAGCACCAAGCATGCAAGAAGTAGAGCAACAATTTTATACATTCAAGATGAGTACACCACATGCTTCAGTGTGGACTTTTGAGAGCTTAGAGAGACCTTATAGGAAAACCATAAAAATGACATAATAAAATAGCAATGGAAGCTGTGGTAGAAAGCTAATAAACATGTGAAGGAATAAAGGACCAATAATGCTTAAGAAAACTACAAGAAACAGACTACGTGCAGCTGTCCAGGTAGCAAATGTTCAGAGCACCCTGGACCAAGCACTGTCCTCATCTAAGGTCTGAGGCTGAAACTGAGTAGCTGAGGTTGGACTAAGCTCCTCTCCTAGTGAGTCAGGAAGGGACAGTTCCCTATGGGAGTTGTTTGAACTAAGGTAGTCAGACTGGGCACAGGAGACTCCCATGTTATTCCTGGATATGCTGATGCACAATACCAGAAGGTTATAGCAAAATCTTGCTGACACATCAGTTTTTCTAAACCCTCTCTGTAGTGAGTTTCCAAACTGAAACAGTAGTTTTTAAATATATGTTGGCTTTCTCAACATAAAGATGGGGGATACAATGGTGTTAGATGATAGATAGATAAAAAGATAAATAGGTAGATAGATGATAGATGTGATAGATAGATTGATGACAGATAGATACTATGATATAGGTAATAGATAGATGATAGATAGGTAGATAGAGATATATTCTTCCTTAAATATTAGAGGTTATAGTAATGAGGATGTTGACAGGCTAGAAGAAATAAGAGTAGAGTTGTACCTACAGGGTATGGGCTTCCTCAATGCCATGTCATCTTGAAAATCATCAGTTTCCAAGATAAGCTTTTCCATGCATTATCTATATACTATGCAACACAGCTAAGTGGGGTCTTACTCTGTTGTGCGTCAGGGATGAGCCAGTTGTCTGAGAACAGTGTACAATGGTCTCTTAGCTGCCTAAGCAAATTTTAGGAAACCTACGATCTTCCCTTCACTCAGCATCACAGGAAACTGTTCTCCTGAGGCTCACAAAATACATGTGGTTTTGTAGTGGCCTATTGCTTTAAATTAGTGTTTCTCAACCTTCCTAAGGCTGCAACCCTTTAATACAGTTCCTTACACTGTGGTGACCTCAACCATAAAATGATTTTGTTGCTATTTCATAACTGTAATTTTGCTACTGTTATGAACCATAGTGTAAATACCTAATATGCAGGATATCTGATATATGACTCCAAAGGGGCTGCAACCCACAGGATGAGAACCTCTGCTTTAAACTGTCTTTCCCAGGTTGTTTATTATCCAGCTAACCATGAATTCACTTGTTTCAGTGGGGTTCCTCTCCTCTACATTTTTTATTAAAGCTAGCAGAGTCACAGTTATGGGTTGAATATGGAGCATCCTTTGCTGACTCATCAGCTGGCGACACTGATTTAGGAGGCTGTCATATCTTTAGAGATGTCTCTGCTGGCAGAGATAGTTCACTGGGAATGGGTTTTTGAAGATTATAGATGTTACCACTTCCAGCCTCAGGCTCAACTTTCTGATTGGCAATTACATTCTGCCTAGCAGCCTCATGGCCGTGTTGCCACATAGGGCACTGCTTCCCTGCTGTGCTTTCTTAATCTTCGTGAACTATGATCTCCTGAGACTGTGAGCCAAAGGAAATCTTTCTCCCCTTAAATTTGCTTCTAGCAGGTGTTTTCTCACAGTGAGAAGAAGGTGACAGACATGGTGGCTTTGGCCTGTGAGGGATGTAGAGTTTGTTAGAAGACCACTAGACTACTCTAGTAAGACAGAATCTGCACTTGAACCAGAAAACTGGATACTTCATGAGCAAGTGAGGTTTGAAATTGATAGCCAAACAGTTATTGATCTGTATAAACTCATGTATATTCTGAAAATGTTAGTAAATTATAAAAGTGTAAAAATATCTAAAATCAAAAGCCATCTTAAAACTAAACTAATATAGGTGCACAGACTACTGTCCAGTATTAACGTATGGTGTTGGGGGAGACTGAGCATGGAAAACTTCAAAAGATGCACACTGTGGCATGGGAAGGGAAAGCCAATAGCCACTGGTTCATTGCCTGTTTGAACTGTTAGAAAGTTCGTAAAACCCAAGCAAGGCTGAGGCCTGTGTACCTCTCATGCCAACAGTGACACCATGTCTTAGAAACAGAAAGATAAACAGTGTATTTGGAGATGATGCAGAAGATTGATTATGACTTAGGAAAATTATTTGTGGAGAAAGAACTCATTAAATGTTCAGTGCCATGCTGAGACAGAGCTTTGGAAATGTGAGCATTTACCTTGTGTTTGCCCAGTGCTGTTTCCTGGAGTTTCTGCAGGGAGCATGCAGAACTGGATGGAGGCTCAGAAACTGGTTCACAGCAAACCCCCACCAATTGCAGCTCCTCACCTGAGGAGCAGTAGCAAAGGTTGTGTGTCGAGAAACTTACTTAGTGCCTAAGAAACAACTTTTAGTGACGACTTTATTTCTGAGAACTTCGAAACTTTCATGAGCAACAAACAAAAAGCCATGTGTTAAGTTACTACTAAGTTAGCACCATATGGGAATAACTGGGAATAACCCCATCCCTCCAAACTGAAACTGAGATGGAGAGGAAATAGTGTGAGAATGCTCACCATACAGGCAGAGACCACATCAAAGACAAGTGATATGTTTCTTTTGCAACATCTTGATTACTGCTAATGTTAACACACAAAGACATTTTTCCTTCATCAGGTTAGTGTCTTATTTAAGTAAAAATACTCTTCTATAAAACCATTTATAGAGTGTTTCTTATCTTCCCTCAGAGATTTGCCTCACTAGTACCTCATGAGGCTCTTTTTTTCCACTTCACTTCATTTGATTATGCAGTAGTTAATTAAGAGCAGCACACACTGCAAAGTGGAAGTAGTTTTTCTTCCCCCACTTACCTTTTCCAGGTAAGAGGACAAGGCCACTGTCAAGAGGTTGTAGAAACCCTGGGAGTCTGGAATCATCCAGTCCCTTAGTATAGTGCTTCTTTATACCAGTTAAAACCCAGCTCATTTCACCAGGGAGTAGTGGTCTGAGGGGGGGGCATGCTTCCTCCTTTGTCCTTCCATAGATTAAGTATCATCTAAACAGGGAAGACCCAAACCACAGTTCCATGAGATAGAAAGCAAATAAATAGGGAAATACAGTTTTCAAATCCATCACTTTCCCCTGCCAGTTCCTTTAGTTCTGCCTTAGTCCTTTTTAGGAGACTTGGTTTCATACAGACACTGCTGGAACTCATTAATGTCAGATATGTCAACTCTTGTACTGGATATACTACGTTGTGATAGTATGCAGAATGGTTTTACCTACTCAGACATCAAGTCACATTAATTAAGAAGTTAGCATTGCATTCTGCTACTTTCCCCATAATACAAAGATAAATTCATCCATCCTTTGTGGAAATGGTTCTTAACCACTGCCAGCATCTTACATTGGAAAGAACAGTTGTCTTCAAGGTCAAAAGCGATTATATAAGTTACATTGTAACTTTGTCCATTCTTGCTTCCTCCTGGTTGCTGTACCTACAGAATGCATGGAAGGAGGCAGTTTCTTTCTAAATCATTCTGCTAGCGACTTATTGATTTTCTCTCAAGAGCATCCTGTGGTCTCAGGTGATCACGTTTTCTCACATTGCTCATATTGACAGAGCACCTCTGTTCGTGGTTGACATACATTAGTTGAACTATGATGGCGCTACCCACCACGAGCTTTTCCTGGTGGGCAGGAGATGGAAGGGGACAGGCTGTTTCACGATATATTTGTTCTTTGAAAAGCAATCATTGTTCACTTGAAAAGATGTCATAACCTCTGAGAGGCCTGCTTAACAGGTTTCCTCACTCCAACAGCAGTGCCTTGAGGTCCTCGGTGTGCTGGTACAGTGAAAAGAAATTCCTCACCTAAGTGCCAAAATATCCCAGTGTTATGCTACGTAGGAGAGAAAGTTTGTTGGTATCTGAAAGAAGAGCCATGATTTGCCATGTGCAGTTGCTGACATCCACCCTGCCTTACTCTGTATTTTTTTCGTCTCACTTCCTTCTGTTTCAGCTGGCTGTGAGGTGGCTGGAACGCAACTGCCATTACCAGCACATGGACGAGCTCCTGCAGTACATCCGCTTTGGCCTCATGGATGTGGATACTCTCCACACGGTTGCCCTCTCCCACCCCCTGGTCCAAGCCAGTGAGACAGCCACTGCCCTTGTCAACGAGGCCCTGGAATACCACCAAAGCATCTATGCACAGCCTGTGTGGCAGACGCGCAGGACCAAACCGCGATTCCAGTCAGATACTCTCTATATCATTGGTGGGAAAAAGCGTGAGGTCTGTAAAGTGAAGGAACTTCGGTACTTCAATCCCGTGGATCAGGAGAACGCCCTCATAGCTGCCATTGCCAACTGGAGTGAGCTGGCTCCTATGCCAGTGGGAAGGAGCCATCATTGTGTGGCCGTCATGGGGGACTTCCTGTTTGTAGCAGGAGGGGAAGTGGAGCACCCCAGTGGCCGGACATGTGCCGTGAGGACTGCCTGTCGCTATGATCCTCGCAGTAATTCCTGGGCAGAGATAGCACCCATGAAGAACTGCCGGGAACATTTTGTACTGGGTGCCATGGATGAGTACCTCTATGCAGTAGGGGGCAGAAATGAACTGCGTCAGGTTCTGCCCACAGTCGAACGATACTGCCCCAAGAAGAACAAATGGACCTTTGTGCAGCCCTTTGACAGATCCCTTTCGTGTCACGCTGGATACGTGGCTGATGGTCTTCTTTGGATATCAGGTAGAGCGCGCCTCCTATGTTGGGTTCATTGAAAAGAGCTTTTGTTGTGACTTAAATTTAAAAGTCTTCTTCTGCAGAGGGCCCTAGCAATTGAGCAGTGGAGCCAAGGATGCCATTTCAGCTAATTGACCACCATTTATCGAGCACCTACTCTATAGAGAACAGTAAGATTGGAAATAATTGACCTTTCTGTGATTTTTCTGAGTGACAAGTGTTATAAAAATTCCGGATGAAAGTTAATTGGCCATCACATCTGTTTTTTCTACCAAGTGTTCTGTTGCTCACACTGTCAGCTCTTGTTTGTGGGGTGAATTCACAGCTAGTGTTTCACCCAAGGCCTTTGCTTTTTCTTTCACTCTTGGCTGCCCAGCTACGAGCCATTTCTTTGGAGGCAGGAGAAATAAAATCCTAGTAAATCCATTTTTTGCTGAGTATAACAAGAGACTCTCATCCAGGGATTAGCTATGCTGTGTACTGGAGGAAGGGATTAAGTTTCGGGGGCGGGGGAAGGCTTTTGTGATATTTGTGAAGAGTAGTTTCTTGTGTCAGTCATTACTGTGCACTCTTCCATTCATACAGACTATTTGTAGGAAGTTTAAGGTCTATTTAAGCTTATTCTTTTCGTTCATGTTTAAAAAGCAAGCAACAACAACACAAATCTTGCTTGTGGAAAAAGTAAAGAAACTAGTCTAGTGCACAGAGTATACCATCACAGCCTCAGTCATTAGTGGCTCATTGCTTCTCTATCCTCCCTGGCTTCCTTCAGCCCCCTCCAGGCTGCCTTGTGTTGTACACGACTCAAGGACACAGAGAGAACTGAAAGATCTGTGGGTTAGAACCTTGATGCTCAGACTTAGAGTAAACAACCACATTAGGAGGTGAAGGCTTCTTGTATTTCCCCGGTTGCCATTTCCATTTTTAAACGTCAATTTTGAAAAAACTGGCCCTAGATTAGTTTTTCCTTCTACTGTCTTGAGTAACCTGGGAGACAGTCAGCCTCGGCTTCTCAGGCTGAGGCCTTGGTTCTTTTTGTTGATGTAACCTATCTTATACTGAATTTAAGCAGCTGATGAATTAATGCATGAAGCAAGGACTAAGAGTATGTGAGAAGGATAAATGAGAACCTAATATTTACTGGTCCTATATACCAAATAAAAACATTAGAAGTTAGTGTATATGTAGAAATATTTAAATAAAATTCATATTTATTAGTCGCTTCTTTCCTCTAAATATTTATTTCAACTACCAAAAGAGTCACCTGGCCTCTGGTTGATTTTGAGGAAGAAATATCAAAATGGCTGTGACTGAGTCTTTGCTAAGAACAGGAACAGGTCTGTCTGGATTTTCCTGAACATAAATTAATGGTGGGTTCATAAAATCAATGCAGTTTTTATTTTCTCCCAATTTGCATTTCTTCCATTGACTCATTTGGTTTCACATGTTGTTAATGCAGTGCATTCTTAAATTTTGCAATGTGCTTTCTAAATTTTGTATGAATTTCACATAAATGTTTTAACAGGTATGTCTTGTTTGGCACTGCAAACACAGCTTTAAAATATCCTTGATTTCCCTTCACATAGTCATAAGGGCATGACTACTCTCTGTCCCTCTCGGTGACGCTTAAAGAAGCAGAAGCTCAAAAACCTGGCCAGGCCTACCATCCTGGGGTCAAGTACCTTCCCTCTCTATGTGATTCCCTTCCGTCGTATCAAATCTATCGACTTACTGTGTATCTCATTGTCATCTCACTTTGTTTTCCTCCTGCTGTGAAAGGAAAGACGTTTTCTTTGTTCCTTGAACTAACGAATGCTGCCTGTGTTAACCATATTTAATGAAAACAATCAGAATTTTCTCAGGCTTGTTTCTCCCTACTGTGCACTTGAGATGAGAAGCCCACTTTCCTGGGTAGAGTACGATACTTTTAATTGGAAAGAGGAGGAAATTGCCAGTGACATTTCTAATACCTGCGCTCCTCTGCCTCTTTCCTCGGGCCTAACTTATCATAAATCAATTGTGAATTTAACCATGAATGGGGAGGGCTGGCTGGATTTGCTCATGGGCCCCTTTAAAAATAGATGGGAATATTTCATCTTCCTGTCTCTGATTTGGAAATGTTAGCTTGGCTTATTGGAACAGATGAAAATGTGTGAAGCTATTTCTTAACACTGACCAAATAATCAGGAATTTCCAGTTGATAGAGTGTTGAGTCATTGGCATCCTCCTGGTACTTTGCAAGCTCTATCTGAGGTAGGGGTGTCGTGGTTTATTGAATGCAGCCTTAAAAGCATAGTTCTGTTCCATGGAACACAGAATGAATGTGTGTTCAGAGTCTTGGTATTTGTAGCATGCTCACTCCCTCTCTGTCCCTCCTCCCATTCTGTCCATTTGGGGTCAAGGCAGTTTGAAAACTGTCCATGGCTTGTCAGTATGACAACCAGAGAATTCAGAAAGCTAGGTTGGATGGATAACCCCATTAGCATTTAATTTAAGATGTTAGAGACAGTCAAATTTAAAGGCTTCTGTAGCATTTGATACTGTGACCCAGTTCAAAAATGCACTATGCCATTTCAATTTAAAATCCACATTTTTGAAGTAAAATAAGCAGTAAGTATCCTATAGCTGTGTTTTTAAAAATACCTGCTCGCTGTTGTACAGGGTAGCATGTGAACCACTGAAAAGATCCTTGTTTGTGTGTGAAGAAAAATTAATCTGAGCCCATCTTGTAGAACTTATCCGTTCATTTTTATCAGATTGCAGCAAGTACTGAGATGCTGACCATGAAATTAGTGCTTTAAAACTAGAAAACAAGACAAATGATACTGTAGTTACTCAAAAGTGTCATGTCATGTTTTCTTGGTTCCTTCAGTAAGTGTTGTATTCTTATATACTTTGGTGCTCTGCCATAATAAATATGATTAACTCAGTAAACACATCTCCTGCCTGCCAGAAGCTGACAATTAAAAGGTTTTGGATGTTTGGGGTTGGTTTTGGCTTTTCAAGACAGGATTTTTCTGTGTATCCTTGGCTATCCTGGACTCACTTTATAAAGCAGGCTGGCCTTGAACTCAAAGAGATCTTCCTGCCTTTCTGCCCTGTAAGAGCTGTGATTAAAGGCGTGCACCACCATGCCTGGCACTAAGGTCTTTTTGTTTAGTTTTATTTTGTTTTTAAATATCTATGTCAGTGCTTCTTTGATTTCCTAAGAACTGTGTTTATTTTCATCTTAGTTGGGTTTAAATGAAGCTTGTGTTTCCCTATTTTAAATCACTTTAATTTATTCAATCTACTGAAAGAACTCTGGGTTTTCTACTGTCTACTAAAATTAGAACAAGGTAATTTTAAATAATGTTGTTAAAATACCATTGCTTTGGTTTTTCTCAGTCTACACAGATATTATTTTGTTTGCATTTAAAATGTTGGGAAGTAAGAACAGGCATTGTTATGGTTGGGATGTGGAACATTAAAATTAGATAGAACAGTTACTCCAAGTATGAAACTCACCTCAGTTCTTATCAGTCATGAGATGCTGAGCAGTGTTCCAGGCTTCCCATGAGTCCTATTCTGGTCCCTGCTGGGGCAACAGAGTTGGGGATAGTAGGCAATTGCAGTATGTGATGTGGTTCTGGGAGTCTTCCCACGATACAGAAGTAATATGAACAGCAGGAAGTAATTTTCAAGGTGACCTGCAAAGTGGCATCTTGGGTCCAACTGGTCCCAGCTCCCCTCCTTGATGTTCTACATGAACATCGTCACACAATCCCTCCGGTAATCCCCTTGTCTTTTAGGAAACACGGTATTGGGCACACCGAGCGTCTGTCTTTGTTCATGTAGTTGTCCTTCAGGAGCCATAGGGGACTGGCTCAAACACACATGCATGCCAGCAGTTAGACACTCTGCTGATAGAAAGAAAAGTCCTCCGGTGGGAGGCAGAAGGTAGCAGGGAGGAAGGTGTAATTTAATTATATCATAATCTCAGAAAAGAAAAGAAAAATAAGGGAGGTGGGAATGCCGCATATGCTCATGTTTCTTACTTAAAATGGCATCATGTTTGCGTAGTCTGTGCACGCTGTCCACATACTGCAGTAGGATGCTGTGCATGCACTTGGTATAGTACATTGTTTAGACAACAATGTTTGACACTACAACAGTTTTTTGCCAAATATTTTGAAGCCAAGTTGAATCTGCAGATGTGAAAACCATGGATACAAAGGACTGACAGTTCCCAGCCAGCTGAGATTGTAGGACAGGAACCAGGAAGACTTGATGGGGCATCCTGTCAGTTTCCCAAGGATGTGACACTGCCCAGCTTTGTGACCCCTACTAACCTCTCCCCTCCTCTCCTTCACCTGCTCCTTCACCTGCCTCCATTCCTTATGAACCTCCCTCTGAGTTAGACAGAGGACATAGTCTTCTGTTTTTCAGGCTAAATGCAAAATCACAGAGAGAATGATGACTACTGTGGGGAGATAGAAAAGGGTCCAAGGGCATCATGTTAGGGAGGAGAATGCCGGGCAAGCCCTCTGGAAGAAGCCTGAAAGTTTAAGGTACACAGGGTCAGTGACTGGGAGGAATTTGCAGCACCCAGGGCCCCAACAGGAGTCTGCAATCAGTGAGACTCATCTGTTACCATGGAAGGACCACAGTCCAGCATATTTGCCTTGCATTTTTCAATTACAGACATTCTAGTGGAAGGGAATTCAGATGAATAGACTATGGAGTGAAGCAAAGAACTATAGTTAAGGTGTAATGAGAAAGTAAGGAGGTAGGAACTATGGGCACAGGCTACACTGGCTGTTCTACTGTAATTCCCACGGACACAATGTCATTGAAATTTTATCCCTAAGTCAGAGCTCATCAGATAATGTTCCAGTTATTGTTTGCCTTCTCCTATACTTCTACCTATGGGAAGAGATTCTGCAGTTTCTGGGAGCATACGTAATTCAATCCTTGTGACAGCAACATTTTTTCTTTTCATTATAAATTGCTTTTGACTTTAAGAAGAATAAAAAGGAAGGCAAAGAGAAATTTAGTTGAGAAAAGAAAGTGTAGTTAGAAAAGGAAATCCAGATCAGCGGAGGGACTTTTCTTCATAAAAAGAACGAAGTTCATTAAGTAAATTTGTAAATAAGGAGAAATGCAGGAGAGAGAGAGAGACTTCCATTTGGCTGTTAAAAATCTGAGAGCAATTCCCAAGTACCAGGAACGAGGATTAGTCCTGGTACTGACTACCGATGGTAGAATCCTGAACAGGCAGGAGGGACTGAGACAATAAAGAGATTCTCTAACACTAAGCCCAAAGAAGGAAGATGAGGGCTGTATGTCTGCGAACCAGTGGAGGGAGATGATAGCTATGGACCCAGGTTCCAGTTCAGAGAGAGGAGAGATGTGGGTCAGGGTACCAGTGGTGAGGAGCAGAAAGCAGGAGTTTGTTGTTGTTGATGAGGAGGAGGAGGAGGATGAGGAGGATAGATTCAGGTGAGCTCCTGATGAGAGCTTCTGTTGAGATTATGTCCTATCCAGGTGATAGGACTGAGGAGAGCGCTGTGGGAACGGCCTGTGAGGGAACACAGGGAACTGACACGTTTTTAAAAGTAAAAATTTGAGAGCAGATTCTATGTTGGAAAGCTTTTGTTGTCTTTTAGTAGTGTGAACAGAGAACTGGAAAAGGCATGCCTTTGGGTGAACAGATGATAAAAGGTTCCCACGATAGGAACAGCCTAGAGGCTCCTGCGGGAAGGAGTTTAGCAGCCAGTACCTCAGCTACTCTAGTCACGGGCAGGGCTTGCTGCCCTGGAGACATCTGTCACACAGGGAGCCACATAGGTTGGAGCTTCATAGCCTGTCTACCAGCTTGAAAGTTCCCAGTGAGTGGAATAGCCAATACGGATTAAATCTGCACTGTCTTAGAATCTAGCACCCAGGGGGCTCCAGCCATTTTCTCTCCAACTTCTACCCCACCCCCCATCCGAAACAAGTTAAAGCAAATCTTGCTACTGAACTGAGGTGGAAGCCAAACAGAGATGAATTGTCCACAATGCGTTTAAAATAAACTAAGTGGTTTAAAGGATGAAAAGCATTTATACCCTGAAAAAAAATCAGTGAGAGTTTTCATCCCCTCCTCATTTAGCTGTGTCCTGAAGGTCATTTTGTTTATCTTCCTATTACTGCCCAAGAAACAAAGCATAAAGAAGTCCAATGGCTCCCAGGACAAAGAGCCAATATTTGACAGGATTTGAATTCTATTTCTGGTTTTAAAAATTAGATTTTCCCTCTGAACCATACAGCCACCAGTTTTAACACTTTTAACAAAGGTCTGAGAAACATACTTAAATTGACATTAGAACTTACCCATGACATGTCTCTAAAAGTAAATGATATACAGAAAAATGATGGTGCCCTGAAATGTTGATATTTGCTATTGTTCACCAAGAATGAACAACATTTGGTTATCTTTAGGTACTTAAGTGCCCCTTTTTCAGAGGACAGAATTAAGATGGTCTTTCTTTTTGTGGTCCTGTCATTCAGTCTTGAAAACATAAACACCATTCTAAAGTCAAAATGTAAAAGGTAGTTTAGCAATAATACAGAAAGTATAGTAGCATGGATTAGAGAGTTGTTGCTATACACTTTTTAGTATAGCAGTTTAACTGCCTTTAATATCAATTGCCGAAAATCATTATTTTAAGTTGAAAACTCCATGATTTTTCTTACAGAAAGAACAGCCTTTGGTTTGACAAGTTCTTGTGTCTCTACCACAGAGAGACAGACCTGGTAAAGGAGCTGAGCCCTGCCTAAGAACATGGAAGATGTAAGGTTCTCAAAGCTACATCATAGCAAGAGGCTGAAGAATCTGGCTGATGGGGGGAGGGCAATCAAAGACCTCATAAGAGCCCAGAGACACTACTAGAGGTCGCTGCCTGGAGGTTAAGAATGCAACCCTCCTGGCACTGTGCATGAGCTTCGGAGGCAGGACTCTCACTTCCAACAGACTGAGCGATGGGAGCTACAGCACAGTTTTTTAAAAATAAGATTTTAAACAGCAGGTTCCCCTAGTTGACATAGCATTTTGGTAGATTCCACTTATTTAAGATGAAATATGATATACACCTTACCTCTTTCTAGGTTGTAAATTTGTGCTTCTTTATTCTAGATGACATAAACATCATTTACATTTTTAAGGGCAACAATTTTTTATAGATACCTTGTAAGTTTAAGACTCCATTTTACAGGTTTCAGTCTATTAATTACACACTCATTTGTGTGAACTTCATAAGGTGACAGAAAGCATTGGGATACTAGTTTTAATTTAATACATTGTTAAATATGTTATTCAACATGCTAATTTATTATCAAGATTCATGGCTATAATTGTTTATACAGCATTATAAGCATCATGAAAATATGGACCATTTTTATCACTTGTAAAAATAGATAATAAAAAGTATTGTTTTAGCAGAGTATGGTATCTCCTGCCTGAAATCCCAACACTTGCACAAAGGAAGATGATCTAGAAGGACTGCTATGTGCTCAAGGCCGGCTCAGCTACACAGTATGTCTGTACTAGCCTGAGCTAGAGAATGAAACCCTGTCCCAAAATAAAAGTATATTTTTGAACTTGTGTCTATTCCCATTGTCCCACATTTTTCAGGGGATAATAGTGAGTTTAATTCTATAAAAATGATTAATATGAGCTCCTGCTTAATGTTGCCATTTTAAGGGTAATTAAACTATGAGTACGAAATTGGAATATGTTTAAATAAGAGAAAATTGAAACTACTAAAGAAGAAAAGAGGCCAAGTACAGTGGCCGATTATTCTGCTTATTAAAAAAAGAACAATGCCATGGGGCCCTGAAGAGAACGATAGCCCAACCAAGGACAATGCATGGAGAGGACCTAAAACCCCTATTCAGATGTAGACCGTAGATTCAGTCTCCAAGTGGTTTCCCTAGTAATGGGAGCAGGGACTGTCTCTGACATGAACTCAGTCGCTGGCTCTATGATCACCTCCCCCTCAGGGGGCAGGGTGCAACCTTGTCAGGCCACAGAGGAAGATAATGCAGACAATCCTGATGAGACCTGATAGGCTAGGGTCAGATGGAAGTGGAGGAGGACCTTCCCTATCAGTGGACTTGGGGAGGGGCATGGGTGGAGAAGAAGGAGGGAGGGTGGGATTGGGAGGAGATGAGGGAGGGGTCACAGCTGGGATACAAAATGAATAAATTGTAATATTTGGTAATAATAAAAATGTTTTTAAACAACAACAGGGCCTGTAGGATAGCTCAGCTGGTAAAATGCTTGGGAGGACCTGAGTTCCAGCCTCAGAATCCAATTAAAAATAAGCCAGGCCTGGGGTCACTATAGTCCCAGTCAAGACAGGCAGATCCTGGTGTTGCTAGCCAGCCCCTTGCCTACTTGGTGTGCTCCAAGCCACTGAGCAAACTTGTCTCCAAAACAAACAAACAAACGAACAAAATGGATAGTGCCTAGGAAAGACACTCAAGGTTGTCTGCTGGCTTCCACATACATGCACACACATATGCAAGCACACCTTCACACACAAACATACGCTTAACATGCATTACGTAGCCATACAAGAAAAAAACAAAGAATGCTACATGAAATGATATTCAGGCTGCAAAATACATTTAATAATTCAATGTCCTTTACAGGAAGATGGTGAGAACTTTTGATAAAACAACCACAGAGTTGTAGTAAATGTCAGCTCTGGACTGTTTGTGTGCCCTGCATACTGGTCATCCAAGCCTCTGAAGGAGATCAGAATCTTCATTCTGCTTGTGGAGAACTGAGGTTGGCTGTGTTTCATGGCTCCCCAAGGGGAAAATTGTACTCCGTTCTTGCTGTGCTTCCCCTAGCTTGAGGTGAGGGTGGGACTGTGAGCATGGAAGAGAGTCAGAAAACCCAAGCTAGTTCCCCCAATCCTCAAGTTGCAGGCCAGTTTTCATCATTGGCGCGTGGAGAGGCCCAGGTCTTTGCGTCTTGCTCTCAGTGGTGCCCTAGCATTAGCCGTGGAAGAAGCCCCAAGCCTCTCCTTCCTGAACATAAGCAAGCGCTGCCTACCCGCCAAAGTGATATTTCTTGGTTTGTGGAGAAAATAAACCAAAACCAAAAATTAGCAGGGTCTGTCAGATGACACAGTTGGTAAAGGCGCCCGACAGTGCCTACTGCAGGGCAAAGTCTGGTCACTGGACCCTTACCTGGTGGAAGGAGAGAACCTCCAACAGCAAATTGCCCCCTGACCTCCACATGCACACTCTAGCACACATGCCTGCCTTTCTCCCCTGGTCAGCCAATAAACAGATGTAATATTCAACAAGAGAAAGAAAGCATCAGACCAGGACCGACTCAGGCCGGAGCACGAGCTCAGCCTTTCTGACCCAGGGCTTTGTAGAAGCTGTCAGTGTTGAGGCATTGTTGCCCTGCACGCCATGTGAATGCTTAGCGTGTCTTGGTAGCAGAGACAAAGGCTGTTTGGCAGTCGCTTGTCATCCTCTCTGGTATGCATTCATCCATTTGACACAGTTTTGTGGCGGGCTGTACAGGGAAGCTTAAGAAAAATGCTTTCCTCTTGTCGAGATGATAAAATGCGCTTCTCACTCCGGGTAGCATGGTAGTAACTTTTCATTCCTCCTGGCAGTTTTTAAAGACTTATTTGACTTTGGGGAACCCGCAGTATATCTTTAAGGTGCAGTTCAAAAGTATAAGACAGGGTTGCTCATTTTCAATTTTGGCTGAGAAGTCTCAGCTTTGACTCTGACACTTCAAAGTTAGAGAAAACTTGGTTTTTAAAAATGGATGCTGATATGAGATGGCATATTTAATGACAGCTGTATCTATAGAAAGCTGTTAAGATGCAGATTATCCCTCCTGGGGTGGGGGAGGGAGATCAAACTGCCAATCTATAAAATGTACTCGATAGAAGAAGGAATGGAATCTATCTTTGCAAGTGCTCTGATTGCAGGGGACAGAGCAGCAGCGTGTGGTAACATGACCTGGAGCAGCCAAATCAGCTTGATGACTTTCAGAGCCAGGAAGACTGCTGCAGGCAAGGGTACTCCAGACCGGGAGAAATTAAAACATATAGAGACTGTTATTAATTTCATATCTATTTTTGTATAGTCAAATCTGTATGCAAATCCTTAGCATCTCATTTCAGCAGATTAATCTGAAGTGAAGTGTGGTATGTGAAGGGAATGTAATGATGAAGCTCTTTGGAATAAATGTGGGTTGAAAACTTGGATGCTTTCTGTAAAATTTATTTTTTTTCTACTGCAAAGAAATGGATTTGTTTATATGCTCATTTGTAAATTACTTCAAAAGGAAAAGAGATGGAGGCAATTCCCTAGTTTCCTTTTGCCACCCCGACTTGGCAAAAGTTACGGCACTGGGGTTGCCAGGCGCCTCCTGCGTCTTCATGTTCTGGAGGTAATCATGCAGATAACTCTCAGGGACTTTCATTTTTATTCCCAACTAGTGATCCAGTATCTCATTTCTGAGCAGTATCACATGAGTGAAATGTTTTGTGTAATGCTAAGGAATCTAATTATTGAGTGCAGATTAATAAAAACCGTATATTCTGGACGAATCTGTGGGAATGAATAAGTAACGACGCTGAGCGGTAACTCTGAACAGCGTGGTGATCAGCAGTATATTCTCCATGGAGCAGAGGGGGTGTGGTGGCCACACGGTAATTCACCAATTGTGCATTTAATCTGAGGTGGGCAGACTGATATGCATAGTGCTGTAATGTGTTCAGTGATGTCATGGAGTGGGTCACTTACTGCCGGAGAGCGTATTTTTGCTCCCTGTTTCTAAAACAAGTAGAGATCTTTCAGAGTTTCCCAGTGAGAACAGGAGAGCTTGGCCTCCTGTTTGCGTTCAGTTAGAGAAATGATCAGAGGCGGCGTGGACAGTGATCGCATGGATTATGGCCCCCAACACAAGCATGGGCATTCATTCTAGCCTCAAACACATGTGTGGTCTCCACAGATTCACTATTCTTAAATGGTTATGCCAAGAGAGAGTTCTTCAACATTCCATTTTTAGTCAGACAGGAAGCAAATATTGGGGGTAAAAGGAAATACAGCTCTATATTTATTTTGATGTACAATTTGACTCTATGTTAGAATTTTAACTTCAGATTTCTTAAATGTGGTTCTTTTTTCTTTCTTTTTGAGACAGAAATTCTTTTTTTCCCATTTCTCTTTTAAATTTTTTTCTTCACAATTTATTCATTATATATCCCAATTGAAGCCCCCTCTCTCAACTTCTCCTAGTCCTACCCTCCCTCTTCCCTTATCCCCTTCCCCTAGTCCACTGGAACGGGGAGCTCTCCACTATTGCCATCTGCCCATAGCTTGTTGGGTCTCATCAGGACTGCCTGGGTCCTCTTCCTCTGTGGCCTGGCAAGGCTGCATCACCAGGGGCGAATGATCAAAGAGCAGTCAACTGAGTTCATGCTAGAGGCAGCCCCTGCTCCCCTCACTCAGAGACTCACATGGAGACTGAGCTGCCAATCGGCCACATCTGAACAATTCTTTTTATGTCCTAGAACTAACTGTGTAGATCAGGCTGGTCTTGAATTTACAGAGATCCACATTTAAGAAACCTGAAGTTGAAGTCCCAACATAGAGTCAAATTGTATATCAAAATAAATGTAGAGTCCATCTCTTTATGTATCTAGTGGTATTGATGTTAATGGGTTATTCTAAGTCAGCTTGGAGTTACATATTAATCCTCTGGACTTTTGACTCACTTAACTCTTGGTGATGGAGTTGATGGTAAAGACCTGCTCAGAGCATTCAGACAGTCAGTACAAAAAACGAAAACAAAAACAAGGCAAACAAACTGCTGGGTAACATGAGACAGTCAAGGAGGACAAAGATGAAAATGGAGTTTGGAATCAGCGCTATGAAAACACTAGGTTTTCCTCAGCACCAGAGGAGCAAATGAAGGACTTTGGAAGAAGGCTACTGAGTGCATATGTCAAGCACACTCGGTTGTTCCTCAGTTTGCAACCTTTTTCTCTGGAATTAGGCCATATCAAAGTTAGGCTCTTTTCCTCTCCTAAAAACTGGGGGAAAGGAGATCCTTTTCCTTCATGATTATATTTCAAAGAGATCTGGATTCTCAAAAAAAGATATTTTTGTTTCCTAAAAGTGTCAAGTGTCTTAAAATAATTGACATTTTAAAAAGACAAAGAAAGTCATTAGTTATATTAATCTAAAGTAAATGAATTGAAAAAGCAAGGCCAAGGCCCTACCACCAGAAAGCAGCCTAAGTTTTAGCTATCTATATCTTCAGAATTGTGCGTGTGAGGGGGAACTCTATAGGAACATCTTTTGCACCTGATCCAATTTTGAATTCGTATTTTAGAGTCATGTCTTTCTGATACTTGTTAAGAATATTCTTTTATACTATCTAGAAGTACTTATGGCAGTACTGCTGAAGATAGGTTTTAAGTCCTCATATTCCCATTATTGAATTGTTTAAAAAAATCTCACTTTTTGATTGATGTGCTGTTCTGAGACATTTTCCACCTAAGAGTAAAAATTAAGCTAGAATCTAGAATGTCTTGATTTTCCAGGGCTTGTATGGCACAGCTATGAAAAGAAGTACGTATGACTTGAGTGTCCCTCATCCCAAATGCTTGAACCAGAAATGTTTGGACATAATTAATTTCCAGATTTTCAGATGGTTGTGTACTATGGTCAGATGTCTTACAGATGGCAACCATTTCTAAACATCAAATAATTTAATGTTATACACAGAATCTGAAGATAATTTTTGTATAGAATTTTCATTGTTCCTTTGTTTTCACTGCCGTACCTCACTTGAGACCAGATGTGAGATCATCTACTTGTGCTATCCTGTCTGCATTCAGCAAGTTTCTGATTTTGAACTGTCTTCATCTTATGTGGGGACAAGTAGGAGGAAAAGCAGTTTAAAGTGCTGACTCTTATAGTTCCTAATTAAGTAGAAAGTCTGAAGTCTCTTAAATATAAGCCTGTAGAAAGGACTTTTTAAAAGTTGACTGAAGTGATTGCACTGGAGGAGTTTAGAGTGTGCCGTTTCACTTGGTAGCCATTAGCCTCTGGCTCCATGTGTCATAGTAAATGCTTGGAATGTGGCTGCACTAAATCTGTGCTGCATCAAATACACACTGGGTTTTGAAGATTTTTATGAAAAAAAAATCCTCAGTAAATTTTACATGGACTTCAGATTAAGATATGTTCGTCAAATTGAGGTAAGTAAAATGTATTATTATATATAGTTTCTCTGTTTCTACTTTCCAGTGTGGCACATTCATGGATATTGTTATTCTCTACCATACACTACTGGCCTTGTCTTTTGATAGATAATGACTTTTGCTATGTGTGTTCATCCAAAACCATAGCAAGCTGTCACCTTGGTAGTGCACAGGCCTAGGAGCTCTGACATTGCCCACTTAGCCAAGGACAGGTACTGTCTGTATAACTCTGTCCCGAGAATAAATTACAGAGAGAAATCTAGTGTGTGTGCTGCGGCTACCCCACTCCTTTGCCCTTGGTCTGGCCATGCACAGCAGCTTGCTAGAGCTGGAGGCCTCCTACACCATCGGCATCCTCACTGCTTCCCCCAAGCGGATTGCCACGGAAATGCTTCTCGAGGAATCAGCTTCTACAATAAGTTTCTTAATTGCTGTGTTGTTTGAGAGTGCACAAAGAGGTGCTCAGTGGTAGCTCACTGTCCTTGGACTGTAGCCCAGCCTTACTTTGGAAGACCCCATTTCCTGTCCACTGGAAACTCTAACGTGTGCTCCTCTCCTGCAGGTGGCGTGACTAACACAGCACAGTATCAAAACAGACTGATGGTGTACGAGCCTAACCAGGTAAGAGTGACAAGAAGTCATTACCTTCATTAAAAGGCACATTAAATAATTCCCCGGAGTTATTAACTGCGATGCCACACAAATGCACCTTAAGCTACGTGGGGAAAAGAAAGAATCTTGAGGGAAAGCCTTTGGTTCTCTAGTCTGATTACAAGCTGTCAGCTCCTCTAGTTTCATGCTATATTCAATGCCGCAGCTCTGCTGTAGAGGGGACTTTGACTATAGCTATGTCCTTCTGTAAGGGATGCCATTTGGAGCAGAAAACATCACTGTGACCTTGTTATTCTCAAATCAAATAACGTCATTTGACTTAATATAGCCAACAATATTCTATACCTAGGACAAACATGAATTAAATCTGTCTGAAAGCATCTGGGAATGGCATGTCTCCAACAGCTGGGTCCTTTCTGTGCACTTTAGGCACATTGAATCTCCCCTTTCCCCTAGAAGAAGAATGTTTTTATTCTCTTCTCCTTCTATCGAAATATCTACAAACTGTGCAGATGCCTGCCCTTTCCTTGACTTGGATATCTAAATATGTCTTGATTGTGACAGTATTCCAAATTGGTGTGACATGGGGGTTGATATCCATCATCTGGCAATCTTAGGGCAGGAAACAACAGGTTGACTTCGGCAGAGTGGATGTGGGTATGTGCCACAAGCATGTACACAGAGTCCTTAGCATCCCCAAGCCATTTTAACAATGGCTTGACTGAGGAAGGCATTTCTCCTTTCACAAGTGTTTCCTGATATTATTAGAAGCTGTAGATTGCAGAGATTGGATGTTCATGGGTCAGCTGTCTCATGAGAGATCACTAATTGCTGAAGCCCGAGTTTGGTGCACACATGGTTAAGGAGGAAGACGGCATTAACATTGCTGAAATGAGTTCTGTTTCGTGTTTGTACACACATGCTCTTTTTTAAGGATTCTGCTGGCATATTGTTTACGGTGGATACTGGCAAACATCACATCTGCTTGCATCTTGCTCAGAATCTCAATAACTCTATCATTCAGCCCTGGTGCTTATTTCTCTGCTAGGCCTTTGTGGAGAGTCGATAATGCCTGCCATCTGCCACAGAGCACATCGCTACCTGCCAACAGGCAGGCTGAGTGACCTCTGCTTCCCCACCACTGATTAGTATTCACACGCCAGCTTATTAGGAATGACCCCACCAGGCCTTGCTGCTTCTTTGCCTTTGCAGCGGGTGGCGGCTCACCTGGCAGGCACTGCAGAGAAGGAAGCTAAAGATATAATCAGGGGATGTAGGCAGGCTTTGCAAACCAGATGGCATCTACAGTCTTGTGGCAGGGGACTGGACTGCTAATGCAAACACTGATTCCTAATGCTGTAATAGGTTATCTAAAAGAGAACACCCAAGATAAGCATCGTTGGAATTTTTAAATTCACTCAAGCATAATGCATTAAAGACGTTTCTTAGCAAAATGTCTCAAATCTATTTGACTATGTATTAAAGGCTGTATTTGATTGAGGAGGGTCTGTGTTCAGAGGAGCCAGGCAGTATAAACCTCTCAAACTAACAACTTTTGTCTCCAGTTTACCCTGAGAAATTAGAAATGAGCTAATGTATGCCTATGATGAATAAATACCACCCTGAGTGCCTGTTGTGAATGTCACACTGAGTGCCTGTTGTGAGTAAATGTCACACTGTGTGCCTGTAGTGACTGAATGCTACACTATGCACGCCTATAGTGATAAGTGCCTATAATATATATGCCAATGTTGATATAAGCGTGTTTGCGCTTGTAGTCTGCTTTTTTTCCTTACAGCTTTGTTAACTGGTTAAATTCTATGCATGCAAAACATCATGATTTTTCTGGTTCAAGTCCAATTTTGTGTTGGCAAGAAGGAAATGAGGTTCTTTCTATATGTTGACTGTTTGTGAAGGAAGTGGTTAGGTTTATTTATTATCACTTGGTTTAGTTGTCTGTCAGTTAGTTGAGACTTAAATTTAAAGCCGTGTTTGACTTTCATATAATTTAAAAATTTGTATTGCATTTTAAATAGGAATCTTGTCTTGAGGGGCTGGTCATAGTTTTCGTAATATTGAGGACCATCTAGAGCCAAATATTAAAGATTTCTCCATTCTTTGACATTGCCATGTAAAACTTGGCTTTCTACCAATATAAATATGTCTAGACCTAATTGCCCTATTTGGCAAAAGGCATAATTGTAAATATGCTAAAGCACAAGAGGATTCAGGTACAAAGGAAACAGTAATTTTGTTACTAAGCCAAATCTTAGCTTGTCCTCTGATCCCAGGTTAATGTTGGTAAAAAACGGGAAAGTTACCCCCACCCTAACTTCTCTGGGACCTTTGTTACTCAGTGTGTGTGTGTGTGTCTTTTTTTTTTTTTTTCTTCAAGCAATGTCATACTTTGTAACCCTGTGTACGCTGAAATTCAGTACATAGACCAGACTGGCTTTGCACTCACAGAGATCTGTCTGCCTCTGCTTCCTGAATTCTGGAATTAAAGGCAATCACCACTACTCTGGACCCCAATCTCTGTATTTTTTTTAGAAACAGAGAGCATGTACTGGATATTTATTACATGTAAGGCATTTGGCTATCATGCAGGTTTTATTATCCCAGTTGTATAGATGACGTAAGCAAAGGAGTTCAGTGAATGCTTAAGACTGCACATGAATGACAGCTTAGCAGTCTCCACCTAGACTGTTTTAATTATTACACTATCTTCTATACTTTACCAGCCATGTGCTTAAGCCTAAGTAATTTCCCTGAGCTAAATATCATGAAATTTTATAATTACATATGCAAAATGCCCTATAAAAGGCAAACCTACCAAAAATTTTTATATAAATCCCAATCCAAGGTTATGCAGGGTTTTTTTTTTTATTATTGTTTTCACGATACAAAACCCATACCTCTCAACACATAAATCATATGGAAATAAGATGTGGGTGACGCTAGGGTTGTTATTGCTGATGAGGCACCACTCATTGCCTTTCGTATTTGTGAGGTCTCTTTAACCCAATAAACCTGATTTTTTTTTTTTTCAGAATAAGTGGATAAGCCGCAGCCCCATGCTACAGAGAAGGGTCTACCACTCCATGGCTGCTGTGCAGAGGAAGCTTTATGTTCTTGGAGGCAATGACCTAGATTACAATAATGACCGGATTCTTGTGCGTCATATAGACTCTTACAACATTGACACTGATCAGTGGACACGCTGTAATTTCAACTTGTTGACTGGCAAGTATCTTTGGTCAAGCAAATTAAAAACAAGAATAGGGACTGGAGAGAGGGCAAAGAGTACTAGTTATTCTTCTAAAGGATGTATGTTTGATACCCACCTGGTAACATCTCACAACTGTCTGTAATTCCAGTCGCAGGAGCTCTTAAGACCCCAGAACACATGGAATGTAGTAAGTACACAGGTAGGCGCACATACAAATAAAATGAAAATATTTTTGAAGTATCTAAATATAAAAACAAAAAAGTAGAATAGAGATTCACAGCATCTCCATACTTGTTTCTTGGCCATCCAGAGTTCATCTCTAAATATTATGTGAATGGGGGGGGGTGCAGTACCAATTATTTTCTTTACCCAGGAAGACCTGAACAGTTGATAGCTAAAAGTAGGGCTTGTTCAGGTGGCTGGGAACACAGTTTCTACCTGGCCTCTGTGTAGGTTCTCATCTGAACGAGAAAAGCATATCAACTTGCTTTTCATCAATTGATAATCGCGTGAGAACTCTAACACATGTAGGAGGGAAAGGGCACTAAAATAGTTAATAATTATATATTCTTTTTTTAAAAGTCAGGGTTTCGGGGCTGGAGAGATGGCTCCATGGTTAAGAGCACTGTTTACTCTTTCCAAGGACCCAGGTTCAATTCCCAGCACCCAAATGGCAGCTCACAGCCGTCTGTAGCTCTAGTTCCAGATGATCTGACACCCTCACTCAGACATACATGTAGGCGAAACACCAACGCACATGAAATGGAGATTTAAAAAGAAAGTAAGTAAAGATCAGGGTCTCATGTACATCAGACTGGCTTCAGAGACTTCTGACACCCCTCCTACCACCTGCCTTTTCCTGGGGTTACATTTGCATGTCGCCATGTCCCATTGTATATGGTGCTAAGCACTGCACTTACTGGGCTGGCACTCTACTAGCTTGGCCACAAGCATAATTTATGTTCCACTTCTCGCTGCTCAGTCCATTTTTTATCTCTTGGGACTTGAGGAGAATGGCGGGTGTCACTGTTTTTCACGCCTGTATGTTGTTTCTCTGTGCAGTCTAGAAATTACACTTCAGAGCTGCTCTGTGCATAAAAGCTGCACTTCTGGCCACACATCCCTCCCCACATATTTGCAGAGCAATCACAGATGTGGCCCTGATTCATCACAGAGAGAAGTGAGTGAATGTGGCAATAATGCCCTTCCTCTGATGTTCTAGATGGAGCAGAAACGGTCTCTTTTATCGGTTCCTATGTGGAACATCCACCATTGGTAGGGTCCCTTGCCGGGCTGTTTTAAGTCAGTGGAAAAATCACAAACTCTAAATGGTGGGTTAGAGCAGTTCTTGAAGACATTTACTATGCAGAGTGGGGCTCCAGTCACCCGCAGACACTGCTGGGAGGTAGCAGTGGGAATGCAGCCGGGTATCGGATGCTTTCTATCAAGCTCTTCTGTTTTGCAAAATGGTTTTTAGGCTTATTGTAAGTACTGGACTCTCAGGTATAGTGGTATCTCAGATCCTAGATCCCTAGATCTGTGATTCTGCCTCCAACTACTACTCCAGTCAGTCCCATGTCAGCTCATCAATAAAAATAGACCTGCACTCTCTGCTTGCCTCCAGGGAAAAATGTATGATAGTGAGTTATGCTGTCTTCTCTTTTGAAATGGGAGGGAATCCTTTCATCATTTTGGCGTGCCAGTATCTAGGGACAGTGCAGACTGGCCTCAGCTTGGGAACTTGACTGTTTAAAGGAAGGATGGTAGCAACTGTACCTGTTCTGCCTGCCGTTTATCTTAATTGAGGTGTGAGGGGCATGGCTGGACTTTACTGCCCCGGGTTGCAGTTGTTACTTCATAAAGGTAAGCACCTGCCTATATTTGTGGGCACAAATGTTATATGGAGCACAATGGATGTTTCCATATCTAAAATATTCCTTATTTCCACCACTATAAACTAGTGGCATACAGATTAATTTGGAATTGATGGTTCTAAAGAGCTGCTATTGCTATGTGCAGTGCTCCATTTAATATGGTGTTGGCTAATAAGTACTTTGGCCTGCTCCTAACTAGACATAGAGTCACTCTTTGAGAAGTAGTAGCTAACTCATTTTAGTTCTGGAGACAGTGATTAATTGCTGCGAAATTCCTGTGGAGTATACAAATATGCCACAGGGGAAAATTGTATCCCTCAGTGGCAAAAGGGTTAATTAAAACATGCAAGAAATGGAATTTTTTTAAATTCAATTCTCTTTACTTTAGGCCAGAATGAATCTGGAGTTGCTGTCCATAATGGGAGAATATATTTAGTTGGTGGATATTCAATTTGGACAAATGAGCCTCTGGCTTGTATCCAGGTGAGTGGTTGAAGTTCCTTTTGAAGTTTGTGCAAGTGGTTCAGTGAGGTTATGTTTTGCAATTCAGCTGCAGAAGGAGATATTTATGTGTAGAGAGGCTCAAGGTCCCTTTCTTTGTGTGGCTAGTTCTGCCTGTGTCCTATATCCTAGAAATGATGCCTACTAAATGATTGAGGCTCTTTAAAGTTAGGCTGGGCACAATCTTCAAAACATCTATAAAATATAACAGAAATCGAGAACTTTGGATAGCTTACCAGTGTTAGTAGGCAAAAAAAGGAAACTTCGGCAATAATCACTTTGTACTCCAACAATTTTAAAGATACCTCATCTTTATGAATTTTGTGTATTTCAGTTTATTCACTTTCAGGCTTATCACCTGCAGAGGTACTTTTCCTTCCTGGGAGAGGTTCCTAGCAATAAGTGGTTTCTGGGTGGTCTGACAGGACAGCTTATACCCCAAAGACTAGTCAATTCACAAGTGAACGGCACAAGCTTGCCTTGGCAGGGTGCCAACTGGGTCTTGCAAAGCAGAAACACGTACTTCCCAGGGCTCTTTGTAATTCTTACCTGTGTTCTTTCTCATGTGTTCTCTCATAAAATCTTGACATATCTTAACCCCAATTTCTCTAACATATCCTTAGAATGACTCGTCCTTTTTAACCTAATCATGGTGGGAAAACTTTTTTGAAACTATTTTAATGATTGCAAAATGATTCTAGTATTATAATTATTTCATCATCATCATTATTAGACAGGAATCATATGCAGCCCTGACTTGCCTGAGACTCATTATGTAGACCAGGGTGACCTCAGGCTCTAGAGATCTGCCCCAGATCTGAGATTAACGGCCTGCCCAGCACACCTGGCCATTCCAGCTCTTTGTTTTCAGTCATATCTAATAAGAGACACCCCATGTGTCTTCCAAGGAAGTGTGTGTTTGTTAAGGAACTTTCCCTCCATGTTGCCTGCTCAAGATCACCAATGTCTCCTTACTGTATTACGCTAGTTATATTCCTCCTTTATTTTCATGCTATCATTTGTCTTTTCTGCTCTTGGTTTGTCTCACCACAGGTTACCCCAAGGATCTTACATATTTCTGCTATTCACAGAGAACAAGTAGCTATGAAAATGTGATTGCCATCTTTGGTTGAACAGACATGAGTTTTATGGCGAATAGCTAGAAATAAGTTTTCTTAGCATACAGGGATATTCATAAAATTCAATCATCCTTTGCAGTTAAAGTTAAGGGGGAAGATCTAAATAAATTTAGTCTTATGTGATGCTAACACAATTGTAGGTAAATTTGAACTTAACAAAATGCAAAATTAAGCTCCTCTATACCTGGAAATGACAAAACACGCTGCCATATAACTGAGCTGAAAGTCACAATGAAACAAAGAACCTAAGAACTCTGTAATAAATGAAAGAGGTGTGCAGCATTGTAGCCTAACAAGCTGAATTTTAAAATTCTACTTTGAATTAGAAGATAATAAAAATGAAGGCAAGGTACTGACTAGGAAGCAGCAATATAGTGGAAAATGTGAGCATACGAAGCGCCTGGATGTCGTAATCAACAAACACTGTTTTCTCCCAGGGAGCAGCTTGTCTTCAACCAACCATGTTTTTGGCAGTTTTCAGTCCTTTGGGTTTTCTTTACCACTTTTCAGAATTGAGAAGACATTGGATCAGGCAGGCGTATTTCGTAGCACCAAAATGCTGCGCTAGAAGTGGCCTAGGAAACTTCATTGGATTAATTTTACATCAGAATTTAGTTTGCATTTTCATTAAGTTGCAAAAGTCAGACACGATTATAGGTATATTTCTACTAATATTAGTGTTGGATTAGCTTTATGAATAAGACATAAATTAAACTATAAAGAGAAAAATAAGAGAGCAGAATATTTTGAGGTCTATTTTGGCAACTTAGTGTGTTATACAGAATATTTTAAAAACAAAACAAACAACACTTTACAGTGATATTGTTTTATCTGCAAATAGTTTTTCCTTAGGAGGCCGCCTAACCTTGTATACAAACTTTTCACTTTTGAAGTGTTTTGCGGGACTTTACGTCTGGGCACCACATGCATACAGTGCCCAAAGAGGCCAGAAGAGGGCATCAGATACCACTGGGAATCAAACCTGGCTCTTCTCCAAGACCAGCAAGTACTCTTAGCCACTGAGCCATCTCTCCAGCCCCCTCTTCACTAATTCATTGCTAATAGTGGCTAGCTATTTGCATAGAAACTTTGTTCAAGAAATGAATGTGTGCCTGTTTTAAACCACTGAGGAACAACACTCAAGAATTTCCTCTGGGTTAAGGAGACATTAAAAGAACAGATTTTAAAAATTTTAATAAGTGCTTGTTTTAATGGAGTGAATTTTACCTTTAAGATCACAAAATAAAATGTATTAGTACTTTTCTTTAAAAAAAAAAAACCACAGGTGTTTCAGTAGTCACAATAATGATCATAATCAACACTCTTGGAAATTCTGTCTATTCTTGTTCTACCAAGCACAGAAAAGCTTAAGAAAAAGGTTTTCACTTTTCCTCTTTCTTTAATATTTTCTATATTTGTGTGTGTGTGTGTGTGTGTGTGTCAGGGCCACATCTACTTGTCAGCCACAGTATACATGTAGAGGTCAGATGACTACCATGTGGGTCCAGGGAATAAAATCCGGTTATCTGGCTTGGGGGCAGGCAGCTGTTCCTGCTTTCATTTTTCACATTGTTATGTGTCTATGTGGTGTGGGTGTGCATGTGTGATAACGTGTGTAGAGGCACATGTGTCCATGGTGCTCATGAACTGCGGTATGCCTGCAGGTGTCTTCCTCCATTGTACTTGACTTACTTTACTGAGACAGGGGCTGTCCTGAACTTGAAGTGTATGGAGCATGACTACTGTAGCTAGCAAGGCAGCCTGTGGGTGGATCGTATCTCTGCCTACCAAGTGCTGGAATCACAACTGCCCACCACCTCTGTCTGTATTTTACATGGATTCTGGGGCTTTGAAGTTTGGTCTTCATGCTTGCAGGTTAAGCCCTTTTCCCTGAGCTATCTCTCTAGCCCAATAAGCAAGCATGTAGAAAAGCCCTTACACTCTGTAGATCTGTACACACTAGCATATGGTTTATCACTTAGACACTTGTAAACAAAATCCTCATAGGTAAAAGCATTTTTAAAGATTTATTTTTCAACGATGTGTTTGTGTGTGCCTCTGAGCACCTGAGTTCACAGAAGCTAGAGGCTTTGGATCCACGTTGAGCTGGAGTTACAGGTAGTTATGAATTCCCCAACATGGGTGCTAGGAACTCAACTCTGGTCTTCTGCAAGAGAAGTGTGCACTCTAAACCTCTGAGCCATCTCTGTAGCCACAGTAATACTTTTCTGTATTTCATATCTTGCATTCCAGCATTGGCTGGGTATCTTTTTATCCTATGGCTCAAATATTTCTACTTTGTTGCTGACTACAGATCTGTTTATTTTCACATATTAACAGTAAAGTATCAATGGATGGCAAGGCCAGTTCTGTGTGTAAAAGCAGGTCGCTTCCCTGTCATTATTAGTACCCGGGGGAATAATATCCAAAAGGGAAGACAATGAAGACAGGAATGGTGGCCATGGGAAAATGTTGGTTAGACAGTAGAAGTTCCTAATGACAGAACAGAGTAGTGGTGAGAATCACATGCACACTAAAACTATCAAAGTCTAACTTTTTGTCACAGATCTCTTTAATTCATGATCCAAGATTAATTTGTAAATGAGCAGTCTAATTATCAGAGCTGATTAATGAAGATTATAGTTAAATAGTTTAGACTTCTCTCATTAGTATCCAAAACTAATTTTGTTTTCCTTAAAAATAAAAACCAATACTCGCCTTAGCAGACTTCTCCTTCTGGTCTGTAATCCAAGTTCATTTAACAGTAAATTGTGGGGTCAGCCAGCTGGGGTGACATACACGATAAGCCATTTCAACCACTACCGAGTTAGCATCTGTTACTCCGTTCGCTGCAAGACAGCCCAGGCTGGACAAAGCTAGAAAGCTCTTACACTAACATCTGTCTAGTGAAGTTTAGAACTACTAGTAATACACTCATAGGATATAGATCCTGCAAAAAAAAAAAAAATGAAGGCACTCTTATTAATTTTGTGCACATGGAGGTGGATGTCTGGCATGCAGCCTGACTCTAGTCTGGTGTGCCTGTGGTGGCTGGTACATATGCTTAGCTGTGTGGGTGTGCAAGTGATTCATCTGTGTTCCCAGCTTATCTGCTGGTATGCTCCTTTACCATTACTTCCTTTTGGGTGGGAGATATGCTGCCAACCTGGCACTGCTGTTTCCCTGTGTCTTCTTTCTGCCAGTTTACAAGGGAGTGTTTTGGGAAAAAATCTGCCAAAAGCTTTCCTTTTCCTTCCCAGATTATAATACATCACGTCTGCTTGACATATGCAGCCACTGTGGGCCAGGGAACCACACAAAAGCTCTCACGATCAACTCACCATTATTTGACTTCTAAAAATGTACTCATTTGGGGAAGGCAATACATCCTTGCTCTTCTGGGCTACATAACTGGATTAAAATACTGGCTAGATCCACCATTTATAGTGAAGTTCACTCTAGAAACTCACTTTTCTGTTTTCTTCTCTGAAAAATGAAGGCAGTACTTTACCTTGTATGGGTGACTGATCCATCTCTGGTATCCAGCTATTTCTGGGGGTGCATAGGTCAGGGAGTGTAAGAATCTAAGGAAATTAATTTACTGCATGAATTGCTATTGTTTAATTCAAATGGTAGAGCTTTACAAAGCGACATGGCTCTAGTTAACATCTCTGAATTGTTTCCATTAAGTAGGCAAAAATGGAGGCGTAGCTGTTGCTCTTGTACCTTGCTAATAGACAAGGGGCTCGCTTGGTATCAGAAATTTTGGAGGATGCTGTCGACATGTATTTTGGTGGTGTCTGTGATAAGGGGTTCCAGTTTCTTGTATACAAAACAAGCTAAAAAACAACTTGAGAAGTCAGGGCCCAAAGACTACCAGGAAGAGGAACAAGCCAGCCCTGGCCATCAGCATCCCTGGCGGGGTACTGCCCCCTAGAGCTGGAATGTAAGTTCAGATGCTCAGGCTTTTTTTTTTTTTTTTTTACATTTTTATTTTATATTAATCACAGGTTATGTACTTTATATCCCAGCCGTAGCCCCCTCCCGCACTCCCTCCCATCCCCCCTTCATCTCTTCCCTGCCCCTTTCCTAGTCCGCTGATAGGGGAGGTCCTCCCCTTCCTTCTAACTCTAGCTTAGATCTCTTCAGGACTGGCTGCAATGACCTCTTCTGTGGCCTAGCAAGACTGCTCCTCCTTCGTGGGCAAGGGGGCCGAAGAGCCAGCCATTGTGATCATGTCCGAAATAGTCCCTGTTCCCCTTACTAGGGTACCCACTTGGATATTGAGCTACCATTTGCTACATTCAAGCAGGGGTTCTAGGTTATATCCATACATGGTCCTTGGTTGGAGAAAGTCTCATAAAAGACCCCTGTGCCCTGCTATATTTAGTCCTTGCAGAGCTCCTGTCCTCTCCACTTCATACTAACTCCCCCTTCTTTCATATGATTCCCTGTACTCTGTCAAAGGGTTGGTTATGTGTCTTAATATTTGCTTTGATACACTGCTAGGTATAGTCTTACCGAGGCCCTCTGTGGTGGGCTCTTGTCCTGCTACTTGTTTTCTCCTACATCCAATGTCCATCCCATTTGTCTTTGTGAGGATTAATCCTCTTACTCCAGGTCCTCTTTCTCAACTATGTTCATAGCTGCTTTATTCATAATAGCCAGAACCTGGAAACAACCCAGATGTCCCTCAGTTGAGGAATGGATACAGAAATTGTGGTACTTTTATACAATGGAATACTACTCAGCAATTAAAAAGATCATGAAATTTGCAGGCAAATGGTGGGACCTGGAAACGATCATCCTGAGTGAGGTATCCCAAAAGCAGAAAGACACACATGGTATATACTCACTTGTATAGACCTATAAGATAGGATAAACATACGGAAGTCTATACACCTAAAGAAGATAAACAGGGCTCAGGCTCATTTTTTGGCTGCATCTCAGACTACTCCAGACTGGTTTATATAGAAGTAGCACTCTTGTGGATGAAGGCGTTCCTCCTTTCTTGGAACTAAAGAGACCCAGACTCTGCAGTTTTAGAGAACACCTGAAAATGAGTCCCTTTGGTTTACAAGGATACTAACTGCTGTGTGATAGCATTCCTCGGATGTGAACAGCCTCTACTCACCTAGATGGGGAACTAATGACAGACCAAGTACAGAGAGCACCAAAGTCAAACTTGGTGAACCAATGAGTTTTATTAGGATTACCTACAGAAATATGGGTGAGAGGTTACTTGCAGGAACAGAAACAACTCAAAGACAGTTATGCCGCCAGAGCCCAACCCAGTATGGGTGACAGCTCACAGGAGCTGGGAACCTGGAGCAGACTGTACAACCTTCTGGTACCTTAACAGACTGGATACTGTCCCTTTAGAGCCTCGGTTGGGTTGAGGCAGTTTCTCTGGTTTTAGTTTGTCTAGGCAGTTTGGCAGCTCTTTGCTCCATCCAGGCTCACTGGTCTCAGTGTCCTCTAAGCAGCTCACTTTGTCCAACCATTACCTTTGTAGCTTGGCTTGAAGAGTGACTCTCAGTAGTCTTTACTCTTTCTATGCTTTTTTAGAAAGGAGAGGACTAATGAATCAGGTCAGTTTCAGGGACTTCCTGAAGCTATTTGGAGTTGTGTACTTCTGTTTTGAAGAGCTGCCCTGTAGGAATGTTTCATCTCTTTGTAGACCATCCCATTGTTTCACCTCAATGTAGAAATCCTGTCCTAAAATATCTTGTGTCTTAAGAAGATTCTTTCCAAGGTGGAAGGCTTTAACCCTGGAGGAAACTGCTACACACCAGTGGTTCTCAACCTTTCTAATGCTACAACCCTTTAATGTAGTTCTTCATGTTGTGGAGACCCACAACCATAAAATTTTGCTGCTCACTGTTACTTTGCTATTGTTATGAACTATAAATATCTGATTATGTAAAATATCTGATAGTGTGCCCTCCCCAATGATCACAGGTTGAGAACCACTGCTCTGGGATATCAGAAAGCTTTAAGAAGTTGTTGGAAACAGGGACCAGAGGAGGGCATGCCAACTACTATATTGAGGGCAAAAGAAATACTTAAGCATTCAAGGAGAGGCAGTATGTGAGGGGATCTCTTAGGATGAGCAGTTGAAACCAAGGACATGAAGCAAAAGGATAATAATCATGGTTTGCTTATTGGGAAGGAGTTCATCTTTTCATATGATCGGTTGTGTAAGACAGAGGTAAGTGGATGTTCCACAGGGTTGGGGGCAACCCAAGGAGTTAAGGCAGAAGAGGTCGGAGAAGGTGGTGTCCTGTTTTGTTATCTTAGAAGTAGGAACCTCCACTGAGAAAGTATCTCCATAAGCCTGGCCTATAGGCAAGCCAGGCATTTTCCTAATTAGGGATTGATGTCAGAGGGCCCAGTCCAATCTGGGCAGTACCACCCCTGGGCTAGTGGTCCAGGGATGCATGGGAAAGCAGGCTGAGCCAGTAAATAGTATTCCTCCATGACTTTTGCTTCAGTTCCTGCCTTCAGATTCCTGGCCTGACCACTCTCAGTGATAGAGAGTGACCTAAGAGTTGTAAGCTGAAATAAACCTTTTACTCCCCAAATTGCCTTTGTTCATGGTGTTTTACCAAGCAATAGAAATCCTAAGGCAGAGATTTTACCAGGCAGAGGGGATATTGCTGTTTTCAGGAGAAATGTGGCATCTGAACTGTGGACTGGAAAAGGCATCTAATCCTCTGGAGTTGGATATCTGCTGTGGGAGCCCAGAAGATAACCCTGAGAGCAGAGCAGATGATGGAGGCCTGGAAGTCTGAGAGTCCCTGAAAGACCACCTCAAGTCATTAGATAGCTTTAATTAAGAATCCATGGTTCTGGTCATCTAGGGGTGAAGATTAACAAAAGACCAGAGCCAGGAAAGTGAAGCTTTGTTTTTCTGGGACAATGGATCCTGGTCAGCTGGTGATGAGACATTCAGTGATTACGAAGAGACTAGCATCCTCAAGGTGAAATCTGGGAAGTGTTTCCTCAGAGTCAGCACACAGGGGTGAGAGGGGTGTGGTGTGGACAAGACTATCTTCTGGTAGCAGCTGAACTTGGTAATGCAAAAGTTCTTAGGTGTACTGCTTCTGAAGGCATGAAGGGGTCACTGAGAACAGCTGCGGTTTTGCCTGTGAGAGGCCAGGAGAGGGTACTGGTGAAGGTGCAGCCTCAGTTGCAGTGGAAGCCCCAGGACTGAAGAAGTCATGGAGGCAAGTTGAGGCTTGGAACCATGTGGCAGAGTATGAGTCCCTCTAGAGAGGCAGAAGAGGCTACTGGTAAAGGTACAGACTGGCTGCGGTAGAGACCCTAGCATTTTAGAGATGCTGGTACTAGAGGAATGCTAAGAACAGCAGCAACTGTAGGGTGGAGCCAGCCTGAGCTCATGAGACAAGTTGTGTGCTTCACAAGTCAGAGCTAGAGAAATGGAACCCTTTAGCCTAGAAGGTGCCCAACCCCAGATATCAGACATTATTGGGAAGGAGTTCATCTACAATGTTTTGCTATCATTTGAATGCGACTGTGCCCTAGATCTTAGCTCTTGGAGGAAGAAAGTGTTTAATTTGGGTTTTGATTTTATAGGAACCCATAATCTACAGGCTCTGGATATTTCAGAGAGGCTATGAACTATGAGAGACTGTTTTCATAGAGACTGAACTTTTAAAGCTTGAATTTTTAAGGATTCTGGGACTCTAAAACTCTAGAATGTACTTTACGTTGAGATTGTATTAATACAAGAGCTTATGGGTGAACAAGACAGTATTACAGCTGAATCATCTATATGACAAGTTGACAGGGGGTCAGTTGTACTGTTTTTGTTTGTTTTGCTTTTGTTTTTTCCTCATCAACTTGACACAGCTAAAGAGGAACCAAAATTAAGAGAGTATCTCCAAGGGACTGGTCTGCAGGCAAGCCTGGGGAGCATGTTGGTCATATTTTATCACAGCAACAGAAAAGTAATACATCCAGTGGGAAAAATAATGCCTAAGGTGCCCTCTTTCACGCATATACATTTTTGAGTAACGCCTCCCCCATTTGGTGTAGGTATTGGACGTAAGCAGAGAAGGCAAAGAAGAGGTGTTCTATGGACCCACACTTCCCTTTGCTTCGAACGGAATAGCAGCATGCTTTCTTCCTGCTCCATACTTCACATGCCCTAATCTTCAGACTCTTCAAGTGCCTCACCACAGGATCGGCACTCTTTGAAAGGCCAGCCTCTGTCAACTACCACCACCAGGAGAGCGATGAGAGCTCCCATCTGGACATGGGGCATGAACATCCTCAGCGCCCGACGCTTCCCAGTCTTGTTTTGCAGGTCTAAAATTGTGAGAAATACTAGCAAAAAATGAATAATTTTCTAAAACCTATTATTGAGAACTTTGCCACTTCTTTGGGTGTATGTCAACATGTGCTATGTGGAACTTCTGCTGCGGTGCCCCTAGTGTCATCCTACTGGCACACTGTCCTTTCACGGATCTTTAAAGCATTCCTTGTAACCCTCTTATAATCAGTGCTGTGCTGGATCATGTGACATTGTTAGTAAGGCACCTTTGACACGTGGCTTCAGTTTTCTCATGCCCTTTTGTACCTATGCCTTTTACTACTTAAACATCAGCGTGTCATTTTTCAAACTTAACACTCTGGAGCTCTGCTTAGAAGAGCTTCAGCAGGATGACATCATAAGCTTTAAGTGCCATATTTTATTCAAGGTGATAGGGGTAATAGACTTGGAAAACTTAGTTTCCAACCTCTGTTACTCTGACCTTATATCACAACTTTATAGGGCTTAGGTTTCTCACCCTTGAAAGAGGATAATTACTAATTTCCACATTAACTGGAAAAAAAAATGTTCTTGAGGATTAGACAAATCTTCAAAACTTTGCCTAAGAAAAAGTTTTATTCAAATTTTAAGATGTTTTACTGTCTTCAGAATGCTGTAACTGAACCCATGTTATTTTCAAATTTATAAATTTCAAGATGGAATGAAGAAAAGGAAAGCCAAAGATCCCTAAACTTCTATAAATTCTTGCCTCAAATAATTCTCTTAAATGCCTAATTTAAAATTAAAAAAAAAAATTGGCAGTCCTAACCATGGCATCATAGAAGGTTGTGACATAAGACTGAGCTGAGAGTGCGCAGTTAGACATTTTCCACATTGTTAAAGGCTATGTCAGTCTCAGACACTTGCGGGATTTTCAGCCAGTTTTAATAATGCACAATTCTTTTGTAGTATAGATTTTTGGGGTTGCTTTATCTCTAGCTAAAAATGAATCACCTTAAAAATTCAACATGTCTGTTTTTTCTAATCTCGCCAAGACTTAAGGTCATTTTTATTAAAGGGAAGGCTACTTCCTTTCAGCTGCTGAGTCATTTGCTTATGTCATAGAAATTGTCTGTTTTATTTGAAAAACCACTTTTTAAAATCATAAGTAAATGAAAAAAATAATCTTTTCTTTTTGTTCAGGATGGTCTTCAATTGGCTACGTAGTTATGCTGGCCTCCAACTCATGATCCTCCCAAATAAAACAATCTTACCTTAACAAATTCATTAATTCTACACATTGCTCTACGATACCTGATATAAACGATCTCTATAATAGTTAATGGGATTACAGGACAGGAAGTGACAGGAAGGGTAAAAAAAAAAAAACTCAAACAAACAAACAAACAAAAAAAATGGAAGTTCAAATAGGCACAAGGACCATGTGGACCATCAGTAACAGCTGATGCAGGTAAATGGTGAGGCCATTTTTAAAAGCTGCCTCTGAGCCTTCAGAAATAAACTTACATGTTCTGTCTGGAAAGTGCAATCCTGCCTTTTCTTTCACCACAGACCTAAATAAGAAGTGTTTCAGACTTTCTACTTGATGTATGGATTTTCTCTCTAGTAGTTTATCATGTAAAATCATTAAGTTCTATTTATGTTCCCAGGTCCCATCCCCACTGAATGAAAGGAAATGGCTTGAAAACAAGCATGCCTGACTGATAATGGTGAGGGAGCTTGAGACGACCTGAGAACGTTCCCGGATTCCTTTCTAACCATTTACTTGGGCCAGCATAAATTACCAATTGCTCCTTGCTAGTCCTCAGGGTTCACTTTCTGCAGCGTTTGGACATATTCTATTCCTCACATGTAAAATTAAAGAACAGTATCAAAAGTATCACACTCTTTTAGTAAAAAAAAAAAAAGATTGCATAATTGGACTCCTTTCTGCAAAATCATCTGCAATGAAAATAATCTGTGAAATATACTTGATGTATATAAGCCAATCCCACCTGAACTACTCAGCTGTATTCCTACCTCCAATTTATCCTATAGTAATTTATCTTCCATCTTCAATCTTTAGAATTAAAGACTGTATTTTACTTTCAACATAAGACCATAAGACCCTGATGCATTTAAACATCAAACGCGGATTTTACTTTAAAAAAACTAAAACAAAAAGTTTCAACAGTCATTCTGCTATGAGAGGAAACTCTAGCAAAGACACTATCTCTATCTAAAATGTAAGATGCAGTAAACTCCTAATCTTTAAAAATAAAATGCCAAAATTACAAATGTGGCATTTTTTGTACCTTCTCCCTTCTCTGTTTTCTTTGCTCCTGACAGACACATACATCATCTCCTTAGTTAGTGCAAAAGTTGAAATCTTCAATTGTTTTTAAACAAAGGTTAAGTGCAATAGGGACAAGACAGATACTGTTTCTCTCCGCAACATAGCTCCTCATTGTATAATCATTAGCACAATGTAAGGAAGATGCATACGCTAAATTTTATACACTTATCTCATCTTTATTATATGCAAACAACCTCTAAATTACATATATGACAATATCTGTGACAAGCTGGATAACTACCAGCACAACAAAGTTCTAAGTCAGTACTGGGGATGCAGCTCCGTTGGTAGAGTGCTTGCCTTGCCTGCAGGAAGATTGGGTTTCCATACCCAGTATTGCATGGAGCTGGCTGTGGTGGCTTATGCTTGTAATCCCAGTATGCTTGGGAAGTCTTGGCTACCAAGAGAGTTCAGAGAAGGAAGCCTGAAACAGAGATTCTGACCCCGTCTTTCATAAACAGATGTATAAATAATAAAATTGGTAAATTATAATCATGGGGTACTGAATTGGGTAACCTCACCATACAGCTTATCACAGTGAAAACACAGCTCTCATATCTAATCAAATATAGGAAAGACTATGCTATTCTGTTAGAATCTTAGCTTGAGTGATTGTTTTAACCAAATAAAGCAAATTATTTCTACCGACATTTTATACTTTGCTTGACTAGGCAATATATTTAATTCTAAGGAGAGGTATACAGCTTTGCTCAGTATAGAAAAGATAAAGGACTTAGAGAGAGCAGATTTCCTCAAAGGTTTCCCAAAATGGAGAAACAATTTTTACATAAAATTTTAATTGTCAAAGATTCTATGGGAACTGAGTGTGGGTACTGTGGTGATACAAACCTGTCACTCCATCATTCCAGCACTTGGTGGGAGGCTGAGCAGTATTGTACATTAAAGGCTAGCCTGGGATACAGAGGACACTCAAAAAATAAATCCAACAAAAGCAAATGAGGAAAAAAAAGGCATTTTGTGATAATACATGCAACAAGTCGATTTATTGCTTACGAACAAATTATCTTAAAAACAAGAAAGGGCCACTGAGAGGGTAAAGATGCTATCACCAAGCATGATGACCTGCTTTAGAGCCCCTGGACCCACGTGGTGGAAGAAAACTGACTCCTCCACGTTATCCCTTGCCCTAAACACACACACACTTGCATCTATGCCCACACATATACACAAGTACAAAAAAAGTAAAAGAACTCTTTATTTAAAAAGTGGCACCAGTGTGGAACACACACCTATAATCTTCCACCAGTGCCTGAGGCATAGGTCGGTTCAAGTCTGGCCTGAGCTACATGGTGAACTCCTACAGGTAGCCGCTGTCTCAACAAAACCAAAACCAGGAAAACAAACCACTAAAAAAAAATCCCCAGCAAACTTACAAAAAGGTATGGTAGATGCTACAAGATAATAAAAATCAGTTCAAGACATAAAAATAGTATTTTCTTAAATAAATGCTGAAACAGAAAACAAGTCAAATGCAGCCATCCATCACTTCATGGTTGGGATGTATTCTGAGAAATGCATCCTTAGGTAAAACCATTGTACTTATGCAATACTGGGTGCTATGTGATAAGTGGTACTGGTGCAATAAAGCACACTGTCCTACAACACATTTTTCCCAGTACTTTTATACTTTAGGAGTATAATCTAAGGCAGTGAGAGGGAATGAATACGCAAAGTTCCAAGTCCTCTGTCATGTGTATGTGCTGTATCTGGTCCTGTGTCTGGCAGTGGGCTCACCTGTCCCCACATCACAAGCGTCACATATCTTATACTGTGTGTTACAGTGGTTATCCATCTAGGTCAGGAACTTCATAGCTCTGCCACGATCACCCGGGGCTTACCACCACTTATCACCATCATGTGATTTCACTTATGAAAAAAAATGATAGAAAAAGACATAGGTATTTAAAATTATGAAATCCATCTAGTGAAAATGAACTCAATACTGATTGATTTTTGCAGATGAGCCTCCAAATTCTTGTTACCCACAGAAACCATCTAATTAGATGCTAATTAAGCTGAAGTTTAAATCAAACCCAAATCTTAATGTCTGATAAAACATTTCATCACTCTGTTGCCCTTCAATCATCTTTTATGCCCACCCCATCTGGTGCTTTAAGACTATTTGAGTAGAATGCTCACACAGTCAATATGTACTTTCTTCTTCCTATTTAATTGCTTTAAGTTTCTATAGAAATGATTTATTAATTTTCAGCTTCATGAAAGGATGATATACCATGCTGACCAACTGAGTGAACCAAAACACAGAATGTACAAATTTCAGAGAAATCGGGGGAGCCTGGAGAAAAGAAACTTGAAGACTGTCCATTTCCTTCCTGGCTGGCTGATTTTTTTTAATTATTAATTTTTTAAAATATTAATTACAGTTTATTCACTTTGTATCCCAGCTGTAGCCTGCTCCCTCATTCCCTCCCAATCCCAACCTCCCTCCCTCATCTCTTCCCATTCCCCTCTCCATGTCCACTGATAGGGGAGGTCCTCCTCCCCTTCCATCTAACCCTAGCCTATCAGGCCTCATCAGGAGTGGCCATATTGTCTTCCTCTGTGGCCTGGTGAGGCTGCTCCCCACCCCGCCCCTAAGGGGGAGGTGATCAAAGAACCAGCCACTGAGTGCATGTCAGAGACAGTCCCTATTCCTCTTACTAGGGAACCCACTTGGATACTGAGCTGCCATGGGCTACAACTGTGGAGGGGTTCTAGGATCTCTCTCTCTTTTTCTCTTTCTCCCCATCTTCCTCCCTGACCCCCTCTGTATTGGGGATGGACTTTGTAATCTCACACACTCAAGCCAGGTCCACTGTCTCACTCTCTTCTTGTTGACTGATGATCTGGATGTAGAATTCTCAGCTACCTCTCCAGGACCTAAACTGAGGACATATATTTTATAGGATGGGTGTGAAAGGAACCTGGGAAGAGTTGGAAGAATGAAAGGTGGGTGTGACAAAAATGTCTTATAGTCATGTATGAAATTCTTCAAGAATAAAATAAACAGTAAGAAATGGTCCAGTTAGGTAACATAAAGTGGTCAGGCTAACATCTAATGAATCAGCTGAATAAGAGGAAGTTATTGGAGGTCCTGCAGCAAAGCAGCAATGAAAGAAAACTACTTTAGGAGCACTCATTCCAGAACTGCTTGTAGGACACACAGCAGGAACACAGACCAGAGATAAGGAGACAGCTTGCAGGGCCTGAGAGGGAAAAGAAAAATGTTTAGATGCAAGCGACTGTAAAGGGGAAAGGGTGGATTCAAGAGTCTGCTGGTTATCAAAAGCAGGGGAAATAAAGGGTCTAAGATAGTTCTGAGATTGCATAGCTATGTTATCTTGGGAAAATAGTATTCCTGTGTAGAAAATGAAAACAGGTGACATGGACAGCTTGTCATGTTGCCCTAAGATTTTAAAGCACTGAACAAATGAGGTTGAAAAAAATTAGCACTACAAATAGATTTAAGAGACAAGGTAGTGGCTCACGTCTTTAATGTCAGCACGTGCCCGGGAAAGGCAGGTGGATCTCTAAGTTTGAGGACAGCCTGGTCTACAAAGAAATTTTCAGGATATCCAGGGCTACACATAAGTGCTGTTTTAGGAAGGGAGGGAGGGAGAGAGGTTATGAGCCTGTGGGACCAGTTCACTACTAAAAGAATGCAAAAACAGATGAAGGGCACAGCTTACCACTACGGTCAGAAAAAGAAGCCCTTGAACATGTGTTATTCCCATGAGTAAGAGAGACCACTGTCCAAATTCTTTCAGTTGAATTAAGTAAGCTTTATTTTCTGTCACATAGGGCTCGCTATCTCCCTATGGTTTGAAAGGGCAGCAATCAGCAAAGGAGAAAGTGGGGTTTATGTAGCCCCAAAGCTAAAGGGTTTGTAAGGCGTGGAGGATTTTTGGCCATGTCGCAATTTGGTTTAACATCTCAGAATTATTTGGCATAACATCTTATCAGGGTGGAGATAAATGGTTAGGATGTGGAACACATTAAATTTCAGAAAATGGCTCAAGAAATGGTCAAAATTGAGTTTTTCAGAAAACAGTAATGAACTTATTTTGACCTTGTAATAAGATGGCTTCTAATCTTAGAATGGAGTCAGGCTGGTCCATCAGATGCTCTTAAGATACAGTGTATGTAGAAAGGAAAAGCATCCTTGAAGAGTAATGGAGGCGAAGGGAAAATTCAGGCCAAAGACCATGAGTAATAAGAACACATTAGATGTAACTAGAAGAGATGGCTTCCTCTAATGATGGAGGAAGCAACTTCAGGGGATACAGGCTTTGTCTTTACTGTTCTGTTGCTGCGATGAAACACCAGGACAACTTTTGAAATAAAGCATTTAATTGGGGGCTTTCCTGGCTTCAGAGGCTTAGTCCATGACCATGGTGGGGAGTGTGGTGGCAGGTATAGAACGTACAAGAATGGCTCTGGCCTGGGCTGTTGAAACCTCAGGGCCCAGCTCAAGTGACACATCCTCTCCAACAAGTCCATACCTCTTAATCCTTCCCACAGTTCCACTAAATGGGGACCAAGATCTCAAACACAGGAGCCTGTAGGGGCCGTTCTCATTTAAACCACCACAAACTTTCTTAAGAAAGCAGGTATCAAGTGAAGGCCAAGAATGCAAGGAGCCATGAGTATAGTGGCAAAGTGAAGAAGGTCAGTGGAGATTTTACAGAGAAGGGGATGATTATGAAAATCATCTCATAGGGAACATAAATCCATTTGAACAAGGCCCATCCCCAGCAGGGGAGGAAAAACATCTTGAAACAAACCCAGCTTCTTCTTCAGGGATCCCATCTCATGCCTGGCCTCCTGCTTTTACTCAGGACCTCATGGATGTGGGATAAGTACTTATCTGTGGAGCCAACACTTGTTACTTATTTTCAAGAACAAATCTTAATTATATGTGTAACTGAGTAGCAGCTTTTCCTGTCCCCCACGTTCCAAACTCTATGCAACATGTTCTAGAACGTATCCTCTTACCCTCTTTTTGGTTTAAGATAGACAGGTCCTCACTCAAGCTCAGACTGGGCATGAACTAGTGACAACCCGCTTGTATCAGCCTTTTCCTGTTCTGTAATTATAGGCATGTGCCACTGATGAGACCCTATGTGTAAAATACATTTGAAAATGACCTTGGGAAAAGGAGTGCACTCTTGCTCTCTCTGATGTGGCATGTTATTCTATATTTTTATGTGTGCTGGGAATTGGACTCAGGACCTCACACAAACCATTGTCATTGAGCTAGATTCCAAACCCTTTAATGGTCTTTTTGGGTTGGCTCTGCTGTTAAAGGCTGGACTTACAAGCATTAGCTGCTGAAGCACACAGTGTGATGTAGCATTAGACTAGCCACTGTCACAAGGAGAGGAAACCCCTTGCTATGTCATCTTTCACAGCCTTGAATCCATTTGTTGGAAGTAATGACAGTTGATTTGGGGAGAAAAATAGACCATTTGCCTATTATAAAAGTAACATATACATCTAGATTTCAGAGATTAGAATTAGGAAAAAGCTAGAAAATGCTGACTACATTTTTTTTTAACCTAAAAGAAAAAATTTTAACACTTGCTTTTTTGTTGTTTTTCACTCATTTGGAAACCAAACCCAAGGCTTTGTTTCATTATGACCAAGTATTCTACAGCTGAACTATATGCTCAATCTCTACTTCCCTTCTGAGTTAAACATTTGAGGTGTTTTCTTAAGAAAATAACAATAAAGAATATAACCTCCCCACCCAAAAAATTAAAAGTTAAAACATGAAAAACAAACAAACAAACAAACAAAAAACCCAAACCTCCCAGAACCCTGGGATTGCCATTTACAACTGATGGACACACTTGTCTACTTCTCTGCGCTGTGATAAACAACATGCTAAAGACAAAGGAGGAGAGTTTAAGTGGCTCACACCTATCATCGCAGCACTCATGGAAACAGAGGCAGACGGATTTCTGAGTTCAAGGCCAGCCTGGTTTACAAAGTGAGTCCAGAACAGCCAAGGCTACACAGAGAAACCATGTCTTGAAAAACCCAAGAAAGTTTATTCAGCTTATGGTTCCAGAGTGATATGTATATGAGGCAGAGGCATGGCATCAGAGCCAGTATGCTTAGAGACTGCTTCTTGAGCTGTGAGCAGCAAACAGAGAACCCTTCCTGAAACAGTGCAAAATTTTAAATCCTCAATGCCCACCTTCAGTGACATACTTTATCCATATAGGCTCCATCTCCTAAACCTTCCAACGGGCACCAAGCAGTCAAATAAAGGAGCCTCTAGGGGGCACTGTCATACAAACTACCACACATACTTTCCTTTTAAAATTGTTATGAATAACATAGTAATACTGTCTGTAAATTAAAAGAACTCAGACATTTTAACATACATCACCTCATGGATTCCTATAACAGTGTGAAAAAAAAAGATTATTAATCTTTTTTGTTCACGGGAACAGTTAAGTAACCACACGGTTTGAGACCCATGAAGGGTCTTGGCTGGAAAGGACTGGCTGGAATTTCTTGTCTTTAGTGGTGTGTACAACAGAAAGGAGTCAGGACAAGACCTGGAAGGTGAAGTGCACAGCCTCCATGAGATACTTCCAGAATATTAATTATTCCTTTAAGGCTCCACTGTTCCTCTCCCTTGATAAGCCTTTCAATGACAATTCTGGAAGATGAATAGAGAAAAAATAATCTAGCAATGTACACATAAGTTCTCTTGATACACTTTTAAAACTTTACAATAATTGGTGTGTCTAATCCTTCTGTCAGAATCAGTGTGATTCCTAAGAGTTAAGCACACCTTTACTTATTATTTACACTTTCTGTAAATGTTTCACTTGCTAACTTTGCTTTATAACAAAGAAGACAAATATCCAGCCCCATAGCCTGGTGCTCACTTTCCTTTAAGCAGTATATGAACACATGAACACAAAAAAAATATATAAGAATACGAAAGTGAGAAGAACAAGCCAGTCACTAAGTAGGGTACCAGCACACGCTGGATGACATTCACAGAGAGCCGTTCTGGCTCAAACGTTTTTAATTTAGTTAAAAATCTCTTCAAGACAGAGCAGTTTTACAAAGTTCCAGTATCCTTTATACAGTTACTAATTAGCCTTCATTCCTTATTTATATACTTTTTACATACAGGTAAAGAAGGAAATCATTTGTGATACAACAGTACACAATTAATTAAGGTACCAGCTGGGGTGGCCCAGGCAGCTGTGGACAGAGACGTCAGACAGGAAGACCCACACAACAGCATTATGGCTTGTCACTTTCCAGGCTCTGCTTCTCATCCTGTCCCACCTGTCCTAGGTGAGATAAAAGTTTGCTATAAGCTTCCCTGTTTAAGGAGAAAAGAAAAACAAGTTCACTTATGATAGAATGTCTATCCATAACAAAATGTACTCACAGCACCCTGCTTAAAGGTGGCATGGCTACAATAGGGACATGTCTTGACAACAAAAATATAGAACATAATAGGTGCTACTACCAGGACAAATTACTATCACAATACCACCACATGTCCTATTTTTTTTTTTCTTTTACCTTCTCCTTGCCACGAATAACAGTTTGAAAATAAAATGCTGTTTCAAAAATTCTGCATTACTTCCTGGTATTTAAGATTTTTTTTTAACCCACTACAGAAAAGAAAAGGGTTTATATAGGTAGAGAAATACAGGTGAGCTTTATATAGGTAGAGAGATGCTAGTGAGCCATGCTGCTCCTGTGGCCTGGCTTTAAGAGGGCATGACAGAAAGAAAGCTGACCAAATTTTATGGTTCATTAACATATCTCCCACCATCTGAGATGCTTTAAGAAGTATTCTACTGGACGTTCTTTCATTAGCTTAAATACCTGTGGGATTCTGAATCTCTAAAACCAAACCTTTTTGTGAACATACATGGCCACCAGGAGTGGCAAACTAAGAAATACTGCCCCAGTCGTCCAGTGGGCGGAGTTCACATAGGAAGCCTAGTCCTTTCATGAGAAGTGCCCAGAAAATGGATGGTAGCAGTTTTGGCAATGGCATGTTCTACGGCATGAAGTGGGTGATTTGAAGGGATCTCATCAGTCAGAGGCCAGCCAAGCTCGTCATAGAAGAGATGTGCCACTGTGGCCCAGAGACGCTCTGCAAGTATAGCCTTGGGCGTTCCTTTTAAAAGTTTTCATTCACTGCACCACAAAGACGGACTCTAGTTTAGCTAAGGTTATACTCAATTTAGCCATGTCTTTAAGTGAACTAACATAGGATACTACACTGAAAAAATTTCAACTAAAATGGAATATCTATCATCTGAGAGGAGGGAGCCGCAACTGAGAAAATGCCTCTGTAAGATGCAGCTGCAGTCAAGCTCCTAGGGCATTTTCTTAATTAGTGATTGACTTGGGAGGGCACAGCCCAGTGTGGGTGGGGTCAACTGTGGACTGGTAGTCCTGTTTCTATAAGAAAACAGGCTAAGCAAGCCATGAGGGGCAAGCCAGTTACTTAGTAGCATCCCTTCATGGCCTCTACATCAACTCCTGCCTCTGGGTTCCTGCTCTGTGTGAGTCCCTGCCCTGACTTGGAAGAGTCAGCAGAATAAACCCTTTCATCCATAAGTTGCTTTCGGTCAAACAGTATACACACGCAATGTGAACAAAGTTTCCATTCTATAACATAACTTAGGACATACTACTAATCTAACACTGTCAATCCCGACTCCTCTAAAATAGACTCTTTAGGAACTATAGCTTTATTCTTAGAATGATGCATGTCTAGACAGTGAGCACTATTTTTGGATGAGTTATAAGCTTATTAAAAAAAAAAAACCAACACAAGAGCCTAACTACCTAATAACCAAATCCAGACTATCCGAGTCACTTGCCTTACTCATCAGATACACTGGACACAGTTTGTCAGTTCTGACCTGTCAATTCGGGTTTTTTAAGACAAGTCACCTAAGGCTTTGAAATCCTCCTCTCCCTAAGGACACTGTACTTTGAAAAGATAGTACCACCGAGGTACGAAGCTTTGAGGTGGCCATGTCAGCAGGAACATGGAAGTGAAATGAGACCCCTGCTAAACCACACTCATGCAGGCATTACAAAACTGACCATTGTCACAGCATTAAACATTTTTCATCTCAAAAGAAAATATCCCAGTTTCCTGAGTGGGCAATAAATTTTAATAAAACACGATACTCAAAATATTATAATTATGAAACATACCTTTGTGCAATATTTCTGCCAAGGCCCCATTTCAGCTCTGAATGCTTCAGAGACTGAGTGAGGGTAGGAATCAGTTGTATGACAACATGCTGATTCAGTGCTGCTACTGTCTCTAGGATACTATATATGTGATAACTGTATTGCATACCATAGTCCTGGATGAACTGCCTGAAAGTAAAACAGACAATTTAAGAATCAATTTCTTAGGCCAATTACATACATTATAATTACTTTTATTTTGTTTTTTAAGATACGGTTTCTCTGTGTAGCCCTGGCTGTCCTTTGTAGACCAGGCTGGCCTTGAACTCAGAGATCTGCTTCCCGAGTGCTGGGATTCAAGGCGTGCACCACTACACTGGGCTTAATAATCACTTTTAACCCCAACACAACAAGGATTATTTCATCACGATTGAGAAACAATATATATGCAGACTACTGGTAAGACTTAACTCCCAAGATAGGAAGAAAAATATTTAGAAAAATGTGTAGCCTGGCTTGACCTTGAACTCATTACCCCATTGCCTCAGTCATCTAGGATGTTGGGATTACAGGTTTGTTATCACCATGCCCAGTTTGGTTATACTTAGAAGAAAAATGATTGTAAGGAGAATCAGGTGGGAGAAAAAAATCTAACTTTAAGCACTTTTCACAAAATTCGCCACTTCAAAGCTGGGATAGGAGGAGTGAAAGGCAGTAAGCAAGATCAAGTTTCTTAGTTATATTTTAGCCTATCGTATGTGTTAGTCAACACAGTTAGGAGGAAAGTTATTCATAACATATCCTTACATGTCTTAAATGAACAAGAAACCTTAGAAAGTCTTTACAAATACAAAAACGTATCTTACCTCTTAAATTTCCACATCCCACAATCTCTAATAAAAGCTGTATAGCTTAATGAATTATATATAACAAAGATTCAACCTTTTCTTTCCTCCCACAGTTTTGGAATTTTCATGAATGTTCTCGCATATAATGATCATAACTGAAATAAACTGGAAACAGCATAAAAGCACCAATTATGTGAAGAGAGGGAAGAAACCAGGAACAAAATATGCAACACAGAAGAAAAGAGACACACCTCAAATCACATGTCATGTGGTGGCAAGGTAGGGATGTGTGACAGAGTGTGTAAGAGCAAGCTAGCAGAGACCTCGAGAAAAAAACAGCATGAATGAACAGGCCTACTGGAAGACTCCACAAGGGCAAAGCTGGGTCTCGGAGTGTGCTCGGTGTGTCCTCTACCCTTAGAGCATCCATGAGGAGCTCTCTGAAGCTTCAGTGTGTGAAGCAGGTCAGAGGAACAGGGACAGGCACTTACACAGCATCCCCACGAGCACCGTGAGCACACTCTGGAGGCTTGTACACCTGTTGTTGGAACTCACACTTGCTATTAACTTTTTCTTAAAAACATTCCTGAGTCTTTCTCACTGAAGACACAAGTAATTTCAAGTCAGTTAACTTACCCTTTTCCTTGGCACTTTTATTTTTCAATAAAGCAATATAATGTAACAAAACCACTACCCCAAATACTGTAATTGAAACACTGTAAACAAGTAGTAACACATTATGTTTGGATAATTAGTTATTTAAAAAGCATGTTGGCTGTCAAATGGCTGGCACCCTCTCCTTGCCAGTTGGCATGTTTTTCCAGTTACCTAAACAGAGAAGTCAGCTGGGTGGCAGGCTCTCCTTCTGACCCCACTTGGCAGGTTTTTACCATGCGTTGCAGGTTCTCTGTGGCCAGCTTTTTAACTAGGAGAAAACGATAGGATTACAGTGTGTCTGAACTGACCATCTGGATCCTCATTTTAACATTCTTGATTTAGAAAAATATGTTGTTTTCTTCAAGAATGTACTTGCTTTTTTTTTTAAGTTTTCAAAATGCAATAGTTTTAAGTTTGTTTTGTTCTAAAGAATACCTAAAAAGTTTAAAAATCTATTTTGCATCTCAAGACTGAAATAATACATATGAAGATATGTTTTCCTTTCAGAAAGGTATCCATATTCAAAAATCTTTCCCAACCTGATCTTAGAAACAGATACATACAGACAAAAGAAAGCCTTTTAAAAGACATGGATTTGCAGACAGGCATATTTTTATTTTTAAACTAACAGGGAAGTACAGTCCATGCTCTACAAATCTTTAAGTAGCAAACTAGACCAAACAATAATATACCTTTGCTTAAAATTAGTTGACCATTTGTTCTATTTATTTAACTAAATTACTTTAAAACAGTGTGCTTGTAATACAGTGCAGAACTATTGCTGCAATTTGGATCTTGAATTTGCCAGAGACTCATGTGTTAAATGCCGGGTTGCCAGTCCAAGGTGTTTTGTAGCAGAATGTGCCTCTTCCTCCACTGTTTCCACTGTTGGAGGCGAGCAGTTTCTACCTCCACGTATTCCCATCATAATCATCTCATCGTTTCACCTCAAACTTAATCTGGGAGGAAGCCAACTGATCATGGAATGAAGCTTACAAAAGAGGGAAGCAAAGCTTCCTGTACTTTATTTGTTAAGGTAATGTGAAGCTGACTAAAACAGACCTGAGCAAAGTGTATGGAAAACTTAGCATGTTCTTTTCTTTTTTTTCCCCTCCAAGATAGGGTTTCTCTGTGTAGCACTGGCTATCCTGGAACTTATTCTACAGGCCAGGCTGGCCTTGACATCACAGAGATCCACCTGGCTCCTGAGTGCTAGGACTAAAGGTGTGCACTGCCACACAGACAAATGGAACAGTACAGAGAGGATTACCGTGGGCCCATGCATGTTCTTAATTAATGCTATAAAACCTTGTTTGGGGCCCATTAAATTTAAGTGACTTCAAACTGAGTGATCATATTTTAAACTAAAACTTTGACTATCACAATTTACACGACTTGGAAGCAAATGCCTCACATCCAGTGGAGGAGTTTTTAGTATTGTCAGAACTGTGTAAGTAGTACCAGAGTCAGGTTTATAGGACTTCTGTTATCTCAAAAAGAAACAGATACCCTATAGCTATCACCCACTTTCCCCTAGGTAAGGAGCTTATCTACTTCTGTCTCTGAGGCATGCTTTCTCAGAGCTGGTGGAATCCAATGTCACGAAGCTATTCAGAATGGCATACAACTTAAAACTTATGAACTATTCCAGAATTTCCCATTTAGTGTTGCTGACCTGCTACTGATAAAGTGGAGGTGAAACTACAGGAAACAAAACTATGGCTACATGACAACTACTGCATTGTCTGCTCTGAGTAAGCAAACCTGAATGAAGTGCAAGGCTTTCACTGCACTTCGACATGTCCAAGCTGAATAACAGCAATGTTTTTAAAGGGTTGTAACTCGGGCCACCAGACAGCATGTTTTCCTGCCAAGTGATAGTACAACATGGAAGTTGTGGTACTGTAAAAATTCACTCTTCCCTGACTCAGAGTAACTCAGACTAAAACACACACAATACACCAACTGATATTTGACAAGTCCCATGTGATATCACAGTTCGCCTACACAAACATTTTATTTTGAGACACTAAAAAGCCTAATCAAAGAAAATACCCCATAAACTACTTGCCTCAAGGAAGAGGGTGGAGGAAAACAGCCTAAACTTAAATAAGCTGAAATGTGTCAGTATTTGATCATTTCCTCTACCTCACCCCAGCTATTGCTTAGTATTTGATTCTTTAGCCATGATACATCTCGGGGGATAGAAAATAACCCTGTATCTTTTACAGCTATCCATTTAATACGTGGGAAAGAATAGCTGCTTAACTTGAACATAGATAATACTAACAAAGGTAAGACTGAGTCAACTAACCTTGGGGTTCACTGACGAACACCAAACATTTTATGATGCCAGGAAGGAGTAGTTCAAGGTCACAAATATCTGTGTTGGTGTCCTTGAAGAGCCGGAGGAGGAAGGCCAATGTGGATGCTAAGCGAGGAGGGGGTGAGGATCCTTTAAACTCAAGGTAGGATTTCCTGAAAAGAAGCAAATTTTATTTAATTTTTCTTCTATTTAAATCTTCAACTGAGCAGAATCAAATGTCTTGTATGTTAGAGACACTGGAAAAATTTATTCCTTAAATAAAGTACAGTCTTAAAAATGAATGTATATTTTATCATGCTAACCTTAAAGACCATTTTGGTGTATTGTGCACTCTGAAAGCTAGTACAGACATAAACGAAATTCGAAGCAACTTGGTTTTAAAATGAACTTACCAAACCTAATTGCTAACTTGTTTTCTTCCTTTCCCAGGATGTTTCATATCCCTTATCAGTTCTGCCAGGAATCAACAATTCTTCTAATATCAAATTTGCATAAATAAATCTCCCCTCACATTTATTTATTTAGAATTTAGGAGGAGTCTTAAGTTTCAAATAAATAAAAGGACTATCCTAGGAATTAGCTTCCAGTTCTAACTTTATCTTTCTTCCAGTAGGAACTTTAGAGAACTAACTTTAGATTGAATATTATCTCTCAGGGCACAATAAATTGTAACATTAAAATTCAGAAGAAAACTGTAAGGATAACAACCCCCTTGACTCATCTTCCCACTTAATTGCTTAGAACTGTTCCTGGTTACTGTTCAGAAAATGAATAAGCGTGAGAACTGTTGAGTTTCTTTAAAAATCTAGACTATGAAAACTGGTCAGACATGACTTAGGTCCCCGCCCTACTGTATTTTTATCTTGCTGGTACTGATGAACCTAGAACCCTGTATATGGCAGGCAAGCTTCCTACCACTGAGGTACATTCCCAACTCAGGAGGAATACTATTCAGTCTAAAGTAGTCAAGCATATATGTCTGAAAACTAGTAGTACACATAAGAAGACTCAGAAAATACTATGGCTTATAAACGCATTCAAGGAACTACATTTCAGAACCACTCTTGTTCCACACACTAAGTGACTCCTGCCAATTTTATATCCTAGATATAACCACCATTTGAGGCAGTGTTTGCTTTTGTTTTGTTCTATGCACTGCTGAATTACTAATGCCTAAAATAAACACTTATTTGGCATACAGTGGACACCAGGAGCACATACAAAAGTAAGCACTGAGAAAGAAGCCCCGAGAAGCACAGACTCATCAGGAGCCCCGAGAAAGAAGCCCTGACTTGAATGGATATTAGGAAAGCACAGAATGGAGGAGCTGCAGCAGTCTACCTCTATTTCGGCTGAATACTGAAAACAAAATCAAATACCCATTCACATTTCTAGTTAACTAGAACCTATCAAGGAAAGAAGAATAAAATCATCCATAGGTAAACATGAAGTAGAACAGAAAGCTGAGAACACAGTCAGAAGGACTCTACTTGGTGTTAGCAATTTGATTCACCTCCTAATTTGTCATGGAGTTTATATAAAAACCAGACAATGTCTCAAACAACATAACAGATTGCTATAATCTTGCTGAAAATCCAGACCCAATTAAGGCAAAATTATTCTAACCTGAAAATTAGGTCATAGAGGACATGTGCTACCCTGTGATACTAGGTGCAAGTTTTTTTAATTTTTTGACTGAGCCCAGAAGAATGGCATCTTAATGAAGAGACAAAGCTTTAATGTAGGGGATGTATAGAGCATCTTAACAGCAAGGCAAACCATGGTCAATGAGGTACGTGTAGGACAAGGACTACTACAGAAGCAGTAAGGGACAAACTTTGGGTAGCTAGAATATACAGCATTACAGAGCAAAACAGGCAATGAAGGTGTGTGGACAGAGAAGTGTCAAAACTAACCTGGCTGGACTTGGTGAAGCACACCTTTAATCCAGGTATTTGGGAGGCAGAAACTAATGAATCTTTTCTGAGTTGCAGGCTAGGCAAGGTGATGTTGAGAACCCATACTAAAAAAAGGGGGGGAGGCACAGAGGGCATTCTTTTTTGAAGGAGGAAGACTAGACAGAGTCATGGCCACAGTATAATGTGGTCAGAGAAAGGTGAAATGAACAAAGACTACAAAGCTTTCAGTCTAAGTAACATGACTCTAGGAATATAAAAGAAACAGAAATCTGTATTTACAGCAAATCATTGAGAAGATCAAGTCAAGGCTGGAGAGATGGCTCAGTCAGTAAGGAACACACTGGCATTGTAATCATAAGGGCCTGAGCTTAATTCTCAAAACGTATGTAAAAACCTAAAAAGGACTGTTTGGTACTTGTGCTCTCAGCACTGCGGAGAGAGCACAGCAGCCTCCAGCGGATATCTGAGCCAGGGGGGGCACTGCATCTCAGAAACAACGACGACCACACAAAAAGAATGCCTGCGGAGGTTGTCTTCTGGCCTTCCCATGATGGGGAGCACCACCCTGATCCCCGTTTTTAGAAACAGAAAGAGAGAACAAAATGACAGCATTTAACACAGAAATTTATTAATACTAGATACCAATAATCTACATTACCAGAGAATTTCAAAAGCTTAAAAAATAGTATCATAATGCTAATACTGCATGAAGGCAAAGTGGAGATAATTTCTATTACTAAATCTTCTAATGTTATGGTTAAAGGACACAGAAGTTAGCTAAAAAGCAGACGAATAACAAACAAGCACAAAGAAACAAGCCTAAGGAGTCAGGGTTGAGAGAGGGCTCAGCAGGTAAGAGCACCCGTGACTGTTTCAAGGAGTTTGGTTCTCTGTGCCCATATAACAGCTCACAACCACCCAAAACTCCAGTTCTAGGTGATCTGATGTCTTCTTTTATCTTCTACAAGAACCAGGTATGCATGTGGTGCAATTCCATACATGCAGGCAAAACACTCATACATATACATGATATAAAATTAACAAATCTTTTAAAAATTACTTAAAATTGAGTTAAAGGTAGGGTACTGAATGTTTTTAAACCACTCCTACCCCTGCATTAGTTCAACTGGAATGACACCTACTTCAATGTGCCCTATACCCGAGTCAAGTTTGATGGCATTGTACCTTTCTCATCCCTTCAAGATCCAAAATCCAGAAAACATTCCCAAATACTGCCCATATTCTACAAACACTCTTCCCACACCTCCTCTGTAGAAGCTACCTTTATTCTCAGCACAACTTAAGTTATGTTATCTAGTACATGTGACAACTCCTTTCTTTGAATGCAGGTCCGCTAAAATAACTCAAAATGACCTGACGTATGTTTATCTTCCATTTCAGCAAAATCCTCATGATTTCTTCAGAACAGTCACTTCTAATGCAGAATCTGCCTTTCTACAACACCTTTGGTTACACAGTTGGAGATCCTATATTGCACCAGCAGGTCACTGAGAATAAGAGTGAAGAGAGATAGGCTTATGTTGTGGTAACTACCAAGAAGAATCCATGTTTGTCGCTCTTCAATGCTGAGCAGTTGAAGAACACTGTGTAGCAGTGAATGCTCTAAACAATGTGCTCCTTTTTCATTATTTATGATATAAAATAAGGTCTGATGGCCTGATGCTAACATGTAAGGGACACATGTATTCTACAAGCAACAGTATAGAGGAAGGCCTAGTATGCAAGGAGGGAAGAAAAACTATGACTAAAATATTTATCTGTTGAAACACTCCAAAGTGGAGGATATCCCACACAACCAGCCTTAGAGACACTCAAGAGACGTACATGAAGAATGGTAATGGTCAGGACTCAGGTTAGTCTGTTGCTGTTAGGCTGGCCTTCCTGTGGTTGACTGAGTGAGAAATGACAGCGAGGTCCACAGTGAGCTTCTGCTGTCCCCAATTTCCACATTCTTTGGGAGCTCACTGTGTCAACATTAGCATTCCTACTGAGAACCAGCACTCAGGGCTCACAGGGAGAGGGGAGTTGACCTGTCATCTGGGTTGGTAAAACCACACTTGACAGCAAGTATTTTATAAAAATTGTAAATACAATACAGGAAATACAATAATTAAGATGAACATTATACTAACAACACAAGACTTCGTATTGCTTATCAGCATTCATGTTTTCAGTTACCTTTCATAAAGTAACTGCTACATATACATAGTACAAAACACAATTTTTATTGTGATGAAAACCATAAAAGTACATCTTTTATAAAGTAAATTTTTTTCTTTTATTAATTTTTACTGGAGATCGAAGACGGCTGCCACGAGGGGCCACTGTGTCTGAGGAGTAGGACAGCATTAACAGCACAGGTATCAGGAGACTGAACTCAGGGACCTAAAACACCAGCATTTGTGATTGCCAGGTGAGCGGAATTCCTATGGTGAGGAAATCAAGTGGGAAAATACTAGGGACATCCAGATATTCCCCAGAAAAACTCCAGGTGACCGGAGGAGCACAGCCCTGATCTGAACAAGCAGCCGCCCTGGAAGCCAACAGCCACCATACCAGACTAGGTCACACAATCTCCTGGCGAGACTGAGAAGGTCCCAGGTACCGTTTCAGACCAGCCTGCATCCGGCAGGCGCACACAGCTCGGCTCTGCCAGCAACCACACCAAACCTTGTGTGTCCATGGGCCAGACTGAGAAGGCCCCTGGTACAGTTTCGACCGGCCTGCATCCGGCGGGAGCACTCCACTTGGCAACGCCAGCAACGACGCCAGACCATGTGTGTGTCCATGGGCCAGTCTGAGAAGGACCCAGATTCCATTCCCCAGACAGGGCTGCATTGGGCGAGCACACTCCCCGTGGTGGCACCAGCTGCTACCCCGGACCGGGACACACAGTATCAGGTCCAGACTGAGGTGCCCCCAAATACCATCTCAGACCGTGGTGCACAGTCCCTGGCCCAGAAGGAGGCGCCAAGTCTCTAGTCCAGAGGAGAGCCCTTAGCAGCAAGCCCAAGTCCGAGTGTGGAGCCTCCAGACCGGAGTGGCACCCCCAGCTGCCATCTTAAACCAGGACACTCATTCTCTGGCAGAGTGAGGAGCCAAGCCTCCAGACCAGAGGGGTGACCAACCTGCGGTGCTCACAATTTTTAGCACAGAGCACGAAGCAGGGCACACAGATCCCACAACAGAGTTCAAATGAGGCAAGAACACACACACTCTCAAACCACTGGAACTCACTGATCTTCTTGAAGAATACTCCTGACACAAGAGGTTGACAGTTCCAGTCTGAAGTTCAGCCTTAAAGCACAAACAGCTCCTTGATTATATATAAACAAATGGCCAAAGGTAGACATTAAGAACTCACACAACAAAAATCAGGACACCATGGCCCCACCCAAAACACCCAGAAGCAATGGAGATTTTAATTCAGCGGAAACACAAGAAAATTATGTTAAAGCTATGATTATGCAGATATTAGAGGAACAAAAAGAGGAAATGAACAAGGCCCTCAAAGAAATTCAGAAGAATTTAACTGCCCACATAGAGGAACAATTAAAGATATACAGAGAACAACCAAAAAAATAGGAGCCACAGTCAACCAGATGAAGGAAACGATACAAAGCATGAAAACAGAATTAGAATCTATAAAGAAGACACAAACAGAGAAGAACCTGGAACTGGAGAACTTAGAGAAAAGATCAAGAAGCACAAAGGTAAGCATCACCAACAGAATACAAGAGATGGAAGAGAGAATCTCAGGAGCTGAGGATACACTGGCTGAAATGGATTCCTCACTCAAAGAAAAATCAAAACATCCAAGAAATCAAGGATGCCATGGAAACATGAAACCTAAGAATAATTGGAATAGATGAAAGAGAAGACTCCAGGCTCCAAGGACCAGAAAATATTTTTAAGAAAATCATAGAAGAAAATTTTCCCAATTTAAAAAAAGAATGGTCCATAAACATACAAGAAGCCTACAGAACACCAAATAGACTAGACCAGAAAAGAAATACCTCCCGTCACATCATAGTCAAAACACTAAACCTACAAAACAAAGAAAAAA
>CM053760.1:14067839-14080027 GCA_028658305.1 Pachyuromys duprasi | reverse complement strand
CACAACAAGGACATTTGCTCAACCATGTTCGTGGCTGCTTTATTTGTAATAGCCAGAACCTGGAAACAACCCAGATGTCCCTCAGTTGAGGAATGGATACAGAAATTGTGGTACTTTTACACAATGGAATACTATTCAGCGGCTGAGGATTCTTAGTTTTGCTTTCTGAGTGTGGAGAGAACAGACTCCAAGCCAGCCTGCCTGCATGTTAAAACATGGATCTCTACCACCACCTCCTGGGCAATGGCGTATAGTAGCCTCAAATAAATTTATCAAAAAATCCCCAGTTCCTTAGTTTTCTGTCTTTCCTTCTTTGCTGACCTCTGTAAGCTTTCTCTCCTTGCTAATTCTCTAAACATTTTTTTTAATTCATGTTCTATTCATAGCTACACTGGGTTTCCATATAATTAATACTTTATACACAACAGTGTAAAACATCCACTTTGGCAGGAGCCTTTCCTGTCTAAATCCACCCTGAGCTGTACAGTGAGACCCTGTTCTAAAATACAAATTAATGGTGGCTGGAGAGGGGTATCTATCAGTTAAGTTCTTTCCAGGCAAACTAGGTGACTGTAGTTTAACTTCCAGCACTCGTGAAAAAAACTAGGTGAAGCTGCACACACCTGTAATCCCAGCATGAGGTGGGTAGAGATAAGAGGATCCCATCCCTAGGGCCTGCTGACCAGCCAGCATGCTTAACCAAAGAGCTCCAGGTTCAGCTGGACCCTGTGGCCCACGCTTGTAATCCCAGCACTTGGGAAGGCAGAAGCAGGTCTCTGTGAATTTGAGGCTAGCCTGGTCTACAAAGCAAGTCCAGGACAGCCAAGGCTACACAAAGAAACCATGTCTCAAAAAAAAAAAAAAAAAAAACCAAACAAACAAAACAAAGCTCCAGGTTCAGTGAAAGAACTTAGCTCAAAAAGTAAGGTGGACAGAAACTGAGAAAGACACCCAACATTTGACCTTTGGCCTCTACGCACACACACACACACACACGTGCACAAACACATACACATATACACACAGACAAAACCAAATAAATTTGAGAATTTTATGCATCAAACAGGCTGCTGATGAAGTAAAACAAACCAAATCAATAAACAACTACAGTTTTTCTATCATATATCTTTATGTTAAGATGATGACTAGGGGCTAACTGAACTTATAATTGTGTGATTTTATAGCCAATGTTAATGTTTAAAATCCCTAAGCCTATAGTCCACTGAATTGAGAACCTTCTATGAAATGGTTATGTGATTGTTCTCATCATCACTTTAAAAAGGAAACACTAAAAACATGTAACTGACAGAATACCAGGTGGATGGAGTGGTGTGACTGTGTTGGATGAGGGCAGAGTGCATTCTAGAAGCAAACAGGCAATGAATGTTTTCTGTTATTGTTGTTGATATTGCTATGATGCTCCTCCACAGAAGGCAAGAATGACTTTTGTTCATCCCTATAGCCTTTTACTGAATAGTGGGTTTGTAGATCTTCAGTGTCTCAGTATATAGCAGAAAATGAATTATGAATTATAGAATATACCAGGAAAATACAGATATATACAAGCCACAGGGCTGACTCATCACTTCAAAGATTTTATTTTACTTAGTTGAGAGTCCAGAATCATGATCTTCCACTCTCTATTTTAATGTGAAATTTCTTTGTTATCTTATTTACTGTTTCCTAGAACTTAAGCTCTTAAGAGATCTTTGTGTTCTCTCAGACTTCTTTGGAGTCTGTCATTTTCACTTGAGTTCTTCCTGAGTCAAAAATGAGGTTTGAAATGCCAGAATTCAGCATTCATATGGGCTGCCTATTCTATTTATGTCCTGCCAAAAAGAAAGGAACAGGGTAGCTAGGACACTGTTGTCAGAGTTGTCCAGACAACCCAAATTCACTGAGTTACAGAAACTCGAGAGAAAGGGAAAACATGTTCCTGAGTAACAGTAGCCACAGCCATAGGAAAGGCTTAGCCAGAGGGTCTGAGGGTGACAGACATTGCTTTTCATCCTATTGCTTCTCAAGGGTGGGGACAAGGAAGACTGCAGCAGCAGAGAGGTCCCCGTTCTTAGAAGTGGTGGTAGAAATTCTTTGATTACTGCTTGTGAGCCACAGACCTGGAAAGGTCTAAAATTTCAAAGCTCAGTGGGTCTTCTTGCTTTCTTGTCAAGAAATTTTATTAATTTTGATTTTATATGTATATTCTACCTGTGTGTGAGCAAGTGCACCACCGTATGCATGCTTTATGTAGAACTCTGAAGAAGGTGCCAGGTGCTGGGAGCAATTGCATGATGGATTGGCAGATGCCAACAAGTGAGCTTCCTGGAAGCAGGTAGTAGTTTTGCACAGCTGTTGAATGGGTGTATCCCTGGTGTAGTCAAGGCCTCAAAGATTTTGCCTCAAGACTGCTCATTGTTGCTATACTGCCTTTCCATGCTTGTCTCATATATATCTGGCATGGCAGAAACCCTCACTGCTTATTGCTTCATTTTGTTTGGCAGATCTCCTGCAGATTATTTTGAAGATGTACCTCCATGACATTGTGCTTTTTAAACAAGTTGATTTTATAACCTCTGATGATGATTTTAAAGAATTTCTGACTTGATTCAAATAATCTCCAAACCCTCCTACAGGATAGCAAAAATGGATAGGAACTCTGTGGACCACCCTATATCAAGCACTTGATTTACACCAAGAGGGGAAACAAGATTAAAATAAATCAGTAATCAAGAAGATACATTCATTCTAGGTTTAGTCCAAGGATAAGGCCCAGGTATACATGCCAATAATATGAATATAGAAAAAAAGAATAGATGGTTAGCTATACAAGACAAGAAGACACCGATTTCTTAGAAAAACCTTGACGTAAGAAAAAAACTTGCTTTGACTAAATAGTGTACATTTGCAATAGAAAAAGAGGAGACTTCTGCTTTGAACTCATAATGAACATATAGATAAAACCACTGCTTTAGACTTACAATAAACAAAGTATCTAGTTAGATATTAGGATAGTCTTAATGTAACCTCTTTTTATGAAATGATTGTATCTGTTTTTGAATGATGTAATTTTCCCATACATAGAGAACCTTTGCATTACCAAATATATAAAATTTGGTAAATTTTAATATATAAAATATAAAAACCCAATACAGAATTAAACAGTTGTTGAGTCCACCAGCCTCATCCAAATATGTGTCTATCTGTCGAATTGTCTTTATATATTGGTTATATGTATGTACATATGTATATATTTGTATGTGTATTTATGTTTACACAGATTGTGGATGAATGGTAACTTCGGGAGCTCCCTTGGTCTGTCTACTATGTGTATGTGTGCATGTGTATGTGAGGTTCATAAAGATCTGCCTGCCTTGTCTGCCATATGTGTATATGTTTTTGTATGCTTTTATGTTTAGTACGTTTGAAAGTGATAAGCAGCCCGGAGTGTTTTATCAGCTTCCTTAATTAAAACTCCAGATTTCAGCAAGCCACTGTTCACTGCTAAGCCATTAAGTCAGTTTTTATGTGTACAAAGCCTTTTAATTACAGCAAGGAACTGTACAAGGGCTGCAGCCAGCCACTTGTACTGTATTCTGAGTTAAGAGAGGCACCCGGTCTAACTGGTTAATAACCTCTGCTGTTAAAAACAAACAAACAAACAAAAACAAAAACCCCAAACAAAACAATAAGCTCTTAGCCAGAAAGCTGTTTTAGTGGCAGAAAAACAAAAAACAAAACAAAACAAAACAAAACAAAACAAACAAGCAGAAAAAACCAGAAGGCCTAAATACCTCAATGGATAAAACTTCAGTTCTTAAATATGAAAGTTCAGGGTTCAATTCCCTACGACCTCTCCATTCCTTTAGAGGGTCTCATGATCAGTGGGCCCTAGTTGTTAAACTAAATAGAGTTGAGCTGTATGTAGAGTTAAGCTGTATATGTAGAGTTAACCTGTATACATATATAGAGCCCCAAAAAGCAAGGCTACCAGCCTGGAAGTTTAAAAGTTAAAATGTATATAGGAGTAGCTGGCTATCAGCCTGAAAGATTGAGAGTTGAAGTACATACAGAGAAACACTAGCCACCAGGTAGTCATCGCCTACGCTGCGCCCACCTTGGTTCACCCTGTGTGCTGGAGCTGGTCTCTAGCAACCAGATACCCTGGAACTAAAATTAGATGGTTGTGAGTCACTGTGTGGGTTCTGGAAATTAAATCTGGGTTCTCTGAAAGGGTAGCAAATGCTCTAAAGGAATGAAACTATTTTTTCAGCCTATCTTCAATTTTAAGTTTAATTTAAATTACTTTGCAATAGACTTAGAAAGCATCAAGTGATATATCATTGCATGATTCTGATCAACACTTTCACCGTGTAAAGTATGTCATATTTTATTAATGTAATTATTTATTCAATCATAATGTGCATAAACATTAACATGATAAACAGTTATTTGATTTTGTTTTGTAGTTACCCTGTCCTCATACTCATTAAATACTTATAAAGTTCTTCCTAACAGGTGATCCTAATATTTATTTAATCTCTATTTATATTGTCCAGCATAACATTACCTTTCTTTTATTAGACTATTTAAAAAACACATTGTATTCACTGATTCTGTTTTATGTCCTTATTTTATGTGAACTATCAGAAAGTTGTCAGTTGTTTTTATCAAATTACCAAATTGCCTTTATCAAAAATACACGTAGAATCTAACAGTGTCATTAGTAATGCAACATAATACAAATTTATTCTTTTAAAAGTGATTTAACATGTATTCATATGTGTGTATATATGTATTAAAACATATAACATGTTTTGAACAAATTGCCCCTTCCTTCCCCCCACCCTCCTCTATTTCTATTGCCTTTTTTTTATTTTAAATTCTCTCTAAGCCACTCCTTCATGTGTATAGAGTCGGACCACCTACTGCAGCATGAGTAGCTTTTCTGGGACTACACACCTCACAAAAACTGGCTACCGTTTCTCCATGCCTAACAGCTCCTCAGAATGGATAGGGTTTTGTGAAACCCTCCCCAACCTGTGCTGGAATTTGGGTTGGACAGATATTATTTTGAGTCTTGTGCATTGTGCATGCAGTTCCATATGCTGTGAGTTCATGTATGCAGTTGTGATGACATGTCCACCAACTGTCTCATTGCAAATCTACCCACTTTAGATTGTACAATCTTTCTGTTCCTCTGATCCCTAAACACTGAGGCAAGAAGATGTAACACTGGTGTCCCATTTGGAGCTTAGTACTTTACAGTCTTTCATTCCCTGCTTTTAACTCGTTGGAAATATCTGTTGTCAACCATCAACTACTTCCAAAAAGAATCATCCCTGAATAATGAGATACATGCATATATACGGCTATAAAGATACTAACTTAGTGAGAAGTTTAACACTACATCTAGTTGGCAGAGAAACTGTATTGGGTTGTCCCTGAGGCCTATGAGCTGGCTATCCAGCCATGATTTTAGAGGTCAGTTAATGGTGCTGGTCATAAAATCTATGTTATAAGGAGAGCTTTAACCCCAATCAGAAAGTCTTTGAGTGTTCCTCTAACCTTCATGCCACTATTGCACCCGGGGCATATCTTGCAAGACTATCTGTTACTACAACTTAAATACTGTTGATTGTTCCTCTCTCTTATACATATGCATCATACCTTCTAGCATTGTAAAAGCTGTTCAGTAGAAATGAAGTTTTCAGGTTGGTACCAGCTTAATTTCCTCATGTCATATATAGAAAATGTCTAACAGGTTGGGAACTTTAGTGATTTCACAAATCACGAGACACTGGACTTAATGTCATTTGAGTTCGTTTTAGGATCTTATGATCTGCTGAGTTTTCAGGATGTAGTCTCTCTCTCTCTCTCTTTCTCTCTCTCTCTCTCTCTCTCTCTCTTTCTCTCTCTCTCTCTCTCTCCTTCTCCAATAAGCAAGCTTCATTTTCTCTCTATATAACATTTAAATATTTAAATAGTGGTTTGAAATTTTTAGATAAATTTAACAAAGTAATCTGGAATCATGACTACTTTTGTGAATCTATGTGGACAGTGACAAGCTTTGTAAAGCTCATCTAGGCAACATTTTTAAAAGACTTGTAAAGTTTTACTTATTTTTGTCAGGGAGATGTGCATGCAAGCAAACACACTCACCCATGTGTGCGCACACACACACACACATACACCCACACACAATTGCAGGAACCCATGAAGGCCAAAAGTTTTGGCTTCCCTGGAGCTGAAGTTAGAGGTGATTATGGTCCCCAGGACATGAGCACTGGAAACGAGGCTCATCCATATGTGCTTTTAACAGCACAAATCATCATCTTTCTAGCCCCACAGCAATATTTTTGCTTATATAAATATTTTGTAAGGTTACTCACACTTTAAAATAATCTGTCACTTCTAAAATACTAATTTTCTCTTTTGTGGGATGCAACAAAGTTTTAATGGTATGATAAAACTCTGCTGTGTTACTCACTTTTCCTAGAGTGGAAATATTTTCAAAATCTATATGGATAAATTTTGTTTTAATGAATAATTAAATGGTTTTATTTTAAGATATATTTACTGCTGAAAATTTTCAAGTAAAAGTCATTTTGACCATGGACTCCATCATGGTCAAACCTCTTAAATTATCCCAGGTTAAGACCCAACTACCCTGTAATTAAGTAATTATAGTCATAATGCTAACTTTAAGAAAGAAAAAAAATATATATCATTATCTTGACTTTTACCAGGGCCAACTTTAAAATAAAAGAAAGAAAAAAATGACATGCACACTAAAATGGAATCATAACATTTAAGTGTTGACGAAGACATTCACAATAACCATAGATATTTTATAAATACTTTATATGTAAAGTCAATAGTGGGCAACATAATTACAGCATTCCTTTTTAATGGGCCTTTAAGCCTGAAGATAATAATCCATCAACATTTTTTTTGCCTCTAGGATTTGAAAGATAATTAGCTGCTTTAATTAAAGGCCAATGACTGATTTGGAACAGAGAGCACACACAGAAATTAAACCTATGATTAATTCAATGTGCTCATCAACTCTGCTAAGGACAGAAGCACAGTCTTGATTGTAATGAAGAGTTCGAAAAAAATGTGATAAAAGCTTTGCCATGTTGCTCACCATCCTTTCTAATGATTATATATTGTCCAGATAGTCCCTCAATTTATGACCCTTCAGTGTTCTTCGTATTTACCTTGTAATGATGCTAAAAATCAGCATGAATTCAATTTTAAAATTCCATATTTCAAAGCTTGAATTCAGATCTTTGTCCTGGCTCACCTCATACACTATGATGCTCTCATTCAATGCTGACCAGTGGCAGAGCTACTGCTCCTAGTTAGAAATGAGATCATGAAGAAACAGGAAACACTGCAAGTCTACTATTCTATAAAGTTGGGCAGGTAATGCCCATTAAATTTTTAGTTACAGTGCTTTATGTTTAAAATGGGTTTAATGGCTTGTAAATAAAGGAGCATCCGCAATCTTTTCCCAATAAGATAAGCATTATATATATATATATATATACGTATATATATATGTATATATATGTATATATACATATGTAATTTTCCTTACTATAAATGATATTCACAGACTCAGATCTGTGAATGTAAATGGGCTATCTGAATGTCAGCCTCCTGTCTATGCTGAAGAAGTGGAATGAAAGTTGCATCAGAAGAGGAGTAAGCAGGAAGTTCAGGAACCTGTTTCAGCACCCTCAAGCTAAATGAATGTGGGCAATTATACTTATACCTTTAGTCTCTTAAATACAAAGATTGGATCATACAAAAGTTTTGCAACAGTGTCTACACAAGGTTTTTAGGTCTCTAGAGTTCTAATTACACTAGCCCAGGATCAAGAAGGCTGCTTCCATTGTATCATACTTTCTGATCCAATATGTTCCATATTTAGTGTTCTAAAACTAAAATAGGATAAAACTCAGTCTCTGATGAAAAAATTTGAAAAAATTGCTGCCTAGCAGTTGCCCTTTTGGAGCTACCAGGTTCATTGCTCTGGTCTACTTCGATTGGTGAGCCAATGCCAGGCATGAGGCAACAAAGACAAGGAATAGCCAAAACACCTTTGTTTCTCATGTCCTTATCACCAGAGATTCAGAAAGAAAGTTGCTTACAAAAGTTTTAATAAACATTGATTCTTGAGAGCAATGCAATCTCCTTGATTCACTTCTACTTTCTGAATTCTCTTTGATAGCGCTTTCTAATTTGAATGAATCTTGTTTTATTTATAACTTTTCCTTCTGTCACTGTGTTAATAATCTGAAAGAAAAACCAAGGTTTAGTTTAAATTTAAGACTAACAATGTTTTTCATTTTAATCTAGAGAGTAGAGCCAACAATATTGTGGCACCATATGCTAAAATCAACATTAAAGTTCACCTATTTAAAAAGACAATTATAAAATGCCAAATAAATTCTGACATATGGTTTTGAATATTATTTTAAAATACTCCAGAAATATTCTAGGAAATGGTCTGGGATTATAACCACAGGTGTGTTGCTTTTTATATATTTTAACCTTTTACAGTAATTTGGTGATTATTTAAGGGAGAATTTTTTATAATTACTTAATACAGCATCATACAGAGATTTTAAATGATATCCAGAAGAACATTCCAGGGAAATTTCTGTTTGTTTTCTATATTTAAGAACTAAGGTATATCAAAGAACATTTCATTAAAGAGATTTACCTGCCACCATGAATGGTCAACACTGACTAAATTAGTGAATAGGTAAGATCCCCATTCATTTTGGATAACTGTCCTATATTATGAGACGGTGTTTTTCTATCCTGTAGACTAAGAAGTGAAGCATCTAGGGCTATATGACAAGAGCCTCCTTGATGCCAACCTGTGAAAAAGAAAAATTACCCATCTAGAGAGCCTTTTCATTATATTTAAGGCATTAAATCTGCCCATGAGGGCTTAAATGGCCTGATTGTCTTCTCAAAGACCTACCACTGTTGTGCCAACTAGATCTCAGCACAAACTTAAAGGAGAAAATGTCTCATATCAACCTTGAGTTCTTGAAAAAGTCTTTGAATATTTTGATTGATCCATGACAATTTTAGGGCATTGTTGTATTTTTAGATTTTAGATAACTCCAGGTATCATGAAACCAAAATTAAATTCAGATTTACAGTTGGGCTTTTCTCTTTACTTCTAAAATGTTATTTTACTCAAATAAACATAATAGTTTCAATAAATGTTCCATGTATCACAGGACAATCACTGCATTACTGTATATTCTAGATACTTAGAATGATAATGCAGTCTATGCTAGTAAGATTTTCAGTAATTATCTTTATAGCTAACAGATGATGGTAGGCAAGTGTTCTATCACTGAGCCACTGGCATCATATTTTTATATTTCTGTTAGTTATATATATAATAACAGCTGACATTTTGCTGTAGTAAAATCAATTGATTGAAGGATCCAAGATGGCTGCCATGAGAGGACACTGTGTCTGAGGAGTAGGACAGCAGTAACAATGCAGTGACCAGGAGACTGAACTCTGGGACCTAAAACACCAGCAGTTGTGATTGCCAGGTGAACAGAATTCCTACAGTGAGGAAATCAAGTGGAAAAGTCCTAGGGACATCCAGTTATTCCCCTGAAAAACTCCAGGTAATCGGTGGCACACAGCCCTGATCTGACCAAGCAGGCTCCCTGGGTGCCAACAGCCACCATACCAGTCTGGGTCACACAGTCTCCAGTCCAGACTGAGAAGGCCCAGGGTACCGTTTCGACCGGCCTGCATCCTGCGGGTGCACATGGCTCGGCAACGCCTACAACCACTCCAGACCGTGTGTGTGTCCACGGGCCAGTCTGAGAAGGCCATAGAATCCATTCCCCAGACTGGGCTGCATCTGGCGGGCACACTCCCCTTTGAGGTACCCGGACCGGGACACACAGTATCAGGTCCAGACTGAGGTGCCCCCAAATACCATCTCAGACCGTGGTGCACAGCCCCTGGCCCAGAAGGAGGCACCAAGTCTCCAGTCCAGAGGAGAGCCCTTAGCAGAAAGCTCAGGTCGGAGCTTGGAGCCTCCAGACCAGAGCAGCACCCCCAGCTGACATCTCAAACCGGGACACTCAGCCTCTGGAACAGAGTGAGGAGCCAAGCCTCCAGACCTGAGGGGTGACCAGCCTGTGGTGCTCAAGCTAGCACAGAGCACGAAGCCGGGCACACAGATCTCACAACAGAGTTCAACTGAGGCAACAACACACACTATCAAACCACTGGAACTCCCTGATCTTCTTGAAGAATACTCCCTATACAATAGATTGACAGTCCCAGTCTGAAGTTCAGCCTTAAAGCACAAACAGCTCCTTGATTATATATAAACAAATGGCCAAAGGTAGATGTAAGAACTCACCCAACAAAAATCAGGACACCATGGCCCCACCAGAAACACCCAAAAGCAATGGAGATTTTAATTCAGCAGAGACACAGGAAAATTATGTTAAAGCTATGATTATGCAGATATTAGAGGAACAAAAAGAGGGACAAAAAGAGGAAATGAACAAGGCCCTTAAAGAAATTCAGAAGAATATAACTGCCCACATAGAGGAACAATTAAAGATATACAGAAAGGAAACAAACAAAAAAATAGGAGCCATAGTCAAGCAGATGAAGGAAACGATACAAAACACGAAAACAGAATTAGAATCTATAAAGAAGACACAAACGGAGAAGAACCTGGAACTGGAGAACCTAGAGAAAAGATTAGGAACCACAAAGGTAAGTATCACCAATAGAATACAAGAGATGGAAGAGAGAATCTCAGGAGCTGAAGATATGCTGGCTGAAATGGATTCCTCACTCAAAGAAAAAACAAAATCAGAAAAGTTCCAAACACAAAACATCAAAGAAATTAAGGATGCCATCAAAAGAGAAAACCTAAGAATATTTGGAATAGATGAAAAAGAAGACTCCAGGCTCCAAGGACTGGAAAATATTTTTAAGAAAATCATAGAAGAAAATGTTCCCAACTTAAAAAAAAAGAATTGTTCGTAAACATACAAGAAGCCTACAGAACACCAAGTAGACTAGACCAGAAAAGAAATACCTCTCGTCATATCATAGTCAAAACACTAAAGCTACAAAACAAAGAAAAAATATTAAAGGCAGCAAGGGAAAAGGGTCAAGAAACATATGAAGGTAGACCGATCAGAATCACACCAGACTTCTCATCAGAAACTATGAAAGCCAGAAGCGCCTGGGCAAAAGTCATGCAGTCTTTAAGGGAACACAGATGCCAAACAAGACTACTATACCCAGCAAAGCTTTCAATCAACATAGATGGAGAAAACAAAAATTTCAATGACAAAACAAAATTCATGCAATACCTACACAGCAACCCAGCCCTACAGACGGTACTAGAAGGAAAACTTCAGTCCAACGAAAACAACTACACCAAAGAAAACATAAGATACAGATAATTTCCCAACAACAACAACAACAACAAAAGCAATGAATCCCAGTAAGACCAACAACTCCACAATAAAAGGAAATAACAGTCATTGGTCACTATTATCAATCAACATCAATGGACTCAACTCTCCAATAAAAAGACACAGACTAACAGAATGGTTGCAGAAACAGGATCCAACATTCTGCTGCATCCAAGAAACACACCTATTCAACAAAGATAAACACTACCTCAGAGTAAAGGGCTGGAAAAATATTTCCCAAGCAAATGGGTCCAGAAAACAAGCTGGGGTAGCAATCCTAGTATCTAATAAAATGAACTTTCAACCAAAGTTAATCAAGAAAGATGAGGAGGGGCACTTCCTTCTCATCAAAGGAAAATTCCAACAGGAGAACATCACAATTTTGAACATTTATGCCCCAAATACAAGACCACCTACATATGTAAATCAAACATTATTAAAACTGAAATCACACATTGATCCCAACACCCTAATACTGGGAGACTTCAACACTCCACTCTCACCAAGGGACAGATCATCCGGTCAGAAGCAAAACAGAGAAACAAGGACACTCACAGACACTCTAAATCAAATGGACCTAATAGATGTCTACAGAACTTTCAACACCAGATTACAAGAGTACACCTTCTTTTCAGCACCTCATGGAACCTTCTCCAAAATAGACCATATAGTTGGTCACAAAGCAAG
>CM053760.1:14004258-14067339 GCA_028658305.1 Pachyuromys duprasi | reverse complement strand
GGCAGAGGGCTAGGAATAATAATGAAAATAGGGGAAATTAGTAATACTTGGGGAGAACAAGAGCTCCACAAAGACCAAATTGAGCAGGGCACAGGGTTTTTATACGAGATGGTTTCTCCACCCAAGGACCATATATGGATATGGCCTAGAACCCCTGCTCAGATGTGGCCCATGGTAGCTCGGTGTCCAACTGAAAACCCTAGTAAGGGGAACAGGGACTGTTTTTGTCATGAACTCGATGGCTGGCTCTTTGACCCTCCCCCATACACGGCAAGGAGTAACAGCCTGGCCAGGGGAGGACATTGCAGCCAGCCCTGAGGAGACAAGATGAGCTGGGGTTGGATGGAAGGGGAGGAGGTCCTCCCCCATTGGTGCACTTGGAGGGGGTGGGGAGGAGATGAGGGAGGGACACAAAATGGGTTTATGCTGTATGGTAGAGAATCTTGTTGCATGGGTTTGTAAGAAGTAAAATGTAAGTTTTGTTTTTTCTTAAAAAAATTTTTTTTTACTTTATCTCATGTTTATTGGTATTGTACCTGCATGTATATCTGTGTAAGTGTGTAACATCCCCTGGAACGGGAGTGACAAACATCTATGAGCTGCCATGTGGGTGCTGGAAACTGAACCCAGGTCCTCTGAAAGAGCAGCCAGTGCTCTTAACCACTGAGCCATCTCTCCAGGCCATAACGACATATTTTTAGAGGTATATATATGGAAAGCAAGACATATAATAAAAAGTGGCATGACTTTTAAAGCGATTATAATTTTCCCAAATCTTTGAAAACATTCTGGTGTGCTCTTCAACTATGCGGCTGTCACAATGACCCACAGTCACTCTCCTGTCACCCATCCCAGAGAACTGCTAGTGCATGTTCACATACAGACTTTATGTGAACAAATGTTATGTTAACGTTATAGAAATGTTATTCCTAGAAGGAATAAGATAATAAAACTAGGAAAAGGGAAAGAGGTCTCTTCAGTAGAAAAATGAGCAAATAGTTATTATAGCCATGCTGTGGAAGACTACTACACAGTAATAAGAAACAAACATTTAAATATACCTTTATTAAAATTAAGATATAATTACATTTTCTTTGTTTCCAATGCAACAAATTCTTAGTGATTCCTGGGAAAAATTGTTTCTAAATTACCATAATACTAAGACACATTAATATTTTTGAGACATTCTGAATTAATTTTTGATGATATAAAACTTCTACATGTGCCACTTTGTAATAATTGTATGTACCTTATGGCGTGGACAATGTGCTTTCTGAGAGGCATCATCGATGGAACAGAGGCAGGGCTTCTCAGTGCCAGCAGAACAGGATGCTGGCCAAGATCCGAAATACAGGGTGAGGTCGGGAGAAACCGCCCGATATACTGCTCAAGGACATTCCTTAGCAACTGATTCAAGTAGGCACTTGGATTTTGAGACTGACAGCACACAATACATATGCCCTGTAGAAGGAAAAATAAGAAAAATGAGAAATAGTAAAAGGCAAAGTTTCAAACAGTGTTTAGGAACTCACGAATATGTTCTTTAGCACTAATACTCACAGTATAAATTGTACCTTCTCACTGTCAGATGGGACCTCTGATACCAAGAATAGGTAAGATACACATGGATGGCCCTTCTTGAGCTGACTCTGGATAATAAACATGGCTGTGGACCATGTATTTTAGGGACATGATCAAAGGAAGTAAGGTAAACATTCAGGAAGAGAAAGGGAATGTTTCTTCCTCCTGCACAGAATACTTGACTACCATGATCATCAACTACATACCTATGTCATTACTCAAATACATGTGTCATCAGCCTTTTTTTAATAGTATTTAAATCAAAGCTTAATTTATCATCAAACAGAAAGATAAAACAGTAAAGGCCCAACCCACAGAGTTTGGCCTGCCAATCCCACACAGGCCCAGACAGGTGGAAGGGAGTTATCACTCAGTCATTTTGGCTAAAAACATGACATTTATGCTAAAACATTGGTCATGTAATGAAATGGAATCATTTTTTAACAACTCATAATGGAAGAGGGAATGCAGGTTTGGACTGAGAACAGACATCTCCTTAGAAGTTTTTCTATGTGATATTGTGCCAAATGCTTTATATTTATTATTTCATTTCAATTTCTAGAACAAAAGAGTTAATACTACATTTCCATCCTACAGTCAAGAAAACTGAGGTTCAGAGAAATCAAGAGCTTAAAAGAAGTCACAAGAACTCATAGCATCTTGTTGCATGTTTGTTGATATAGTCTCTTCCACATGCATGAAGGTTAGCAAATACTCTCATAACACTTAGAAATGATTAAACCCATTCCCTCAGAAAGAAATATTTTTCTTTATGTTTGTTATGATTTGACTGTAGCCATAACTGAATGCTTATCCAGTAATAAACTCTAGACTTTCATTTGTAGTAAAAAATAGTGTAGAGCTGTTAAATACTGACAAGAACACAACTAAAATGAACAACAGTGAGCCCACTCATTCTGTCTCTCAAGTGCCTTGTTTAAGGAACAGGTACTGGGAGAAGTTGGTAGAAGACAGATCCAGAGAACAGAACACTTTCAAAAACTAAAGTTGCAGCTTTCTGACAGTTCTGTCAAGGGGATAATTCAACAAATGTCTCAACTTATTACTTAAAAAGCTTTTATAAGGACCACACTGAACAAGCATCCAGACTTTCCTGGTACTCATACCCGTTCCATGTATCTATCTGTTCTTCCATTTAACTGACTGCCAGACCAAGCTCTCTTTCTACTGTTTGTCTTTTTGCTTCATGACACACTAAACTTTAACTTAAATACCAACACAAACACATAACTAGAGTCAGCTTAAAACTTCTCAGAAATCTCAAAACAAAATAAAAAAGCCCACCACGGAAGAAAGAGACTGCATGTTAAGTAATCAAAATCTGCTCCCTTTCACCTCAGCTTCTTTGGGAACCCTCAAATTTAGAAAGGTCTAACTTTCAGTATCACACACTAATGAAATAGATCGGCATCTCAGACTGCCCATGGGACATCACTGCTTATACATTCCACAGACTTTAAATAAAGCCACTAAAGAGCCAACCTTCTCTCTATGTATTCTAGCATGGCTGTGAACTCATAGGGCCTGGCATTACCAGAACATGCCACCATGTCTATTGTAAAACAAAAACAAAAATCCCAGTTATCTTCCTGGCTGCTTCTCTAGAATTCCCCAGTTCAGTTACCAGCACCACTAGTCTAGTCTTGTCTACCAGTCTAGTCTTGGAGATATTCGTTTCTGTTTCTCCACCACATTTAGCATGTTTAAAAAATCTTTTTCAGATTGACTTTTATTATTCTATATGTATGAATGTTTTGTCTTCATGTATGTATGCACCACACATGCTGGTGCTTGAGTAGGGGTGAGCACTGATGTTGGGAATCAAAGTGAGGTCCTTTGCAACAACAAGTGTTCTTAAAGACTGAGCTAGCCCTTAGTGTGTATTCTTTAGTCAGAGCTCAGTTTCTAACATCTACACAGGTTCCAATCTCAGTGTCTCAGTTTAAACCTTCTAGTATTTCAACAGTGTTTCAATTAACTAGTCACTCCTTCCTGGGTCTTATATCTAACTCCCTCACCAGAATCACTTTTCTCAAATACAAGAGGAAGTTCTTTGCTCAAAAATCTATCAACATTTCCTTTGTATGAGATAGTCCAAACTTTGGGCATTGAATATAAAGCCCTCCATCAGGTCTCTTCCTATATGAATTTCCAGCAACAAAAGAACCATTTTCCTTTCCCCAGTATGCTGTATTTTCCTTAGTTTTGCCTTTGTCTAGGTTACTATACTGGCTGGTTTTGTGTGGCAACTTGACACAACATGGAGTCATCAGAGAGGAAGGTGCCTGAGTTGAGGAAATGCCTCCATGAGATCCAGATGTAGGTAAGCCTGTAAGGAATTTTCTTAATCAGTGATTGATGGGGGAAGGACCCAGCCCATTTTGGGTGGTTCCTGGGTTCTATAAGAAAGCAGGCTGAGCAAGTCATGTAAAGCAAGCCAGTAAGCAGCACTCCTCTCCATGACTTTTGTATCAGCTCCTGCATGCAGGATCCTGCTCTGTTTGAGTTCCTGTCTAGAATTCCTCTGGTGATGAACAGTGGTATGGAGATGTAAGATAAAACAAACCCTTTTCTCCCTAACTTGCTTTTGTCATAGTGTTTTGTCATAGCAATGGAAACCCTAAGACAAGTTGGTACCAGAACTGTGGGCGTTGCTGTGACAGACATAATAGTGTTTGGTTTTTTGTTTGTTTTGTTTTTGGAGGGTGGATTGTAGGACTTTGGAACATTGGCCTAGAAAAACCATTGAGTACTGAGAGCGCACTGGGTTCTTCTTTAGAAGGTTGGAAGGTAAGAATGTTGAGAGCAGTGCAAAAGATGGAGGCCTGGCTTGTGAAGTTTCCCAGGGAAATTTAAAGTCTATCAGGGCCATCTGCTTTTTTGAATTAAGATTCTGCACAGTTGGGGTTGAAGAGTCATCCATGGCTAACAAGGGACTAGCAACAGTGTAATGAAACCTTTGTGTTACAACAACAATTACTGCAACGATTGTGTTACTGCAACAATTGATGCCAGTCAGCTAAAACTTTTAGGAAAGTAGTAGTGATTAAAAAGAGACCATCACCACTCAGGTGAAATCTTCTGGGAACTGTTTCCTGAGAGCACAGACAAGCTCTGTTCCAGAAGCAGCCAAGGTTGTATACCTCGTGCTGGCAGCCAGAGTTGGTAATGAGAGAGTCATCTACCCACATGGTACTGGTTTTGAAGGCATGAAGGGTTCATGGAGAGCAGCTGAAGCTTGGCACTATGAACAACCAAGAAAAGTCACCAGTGAAGGTTCAAGCTCAGTGGCAGTTGAAGACTCACGACTGAAGGAGTCATGCAGAGAAGTTGAGGCTTGGTACCACGAAGAGAGCCTATGAGAGGCTACTAGTCAAAGTGCAGCCAAGTCACAGCAGAAGACCTCACCGTTTTGGAGATGCTAGTTCCATATGATAACCAAAAGAATAGCAGCAGCAGTGGAGTGGAGCCAGCCAGAGCCAAGAAAACAAGCAGCAGAAGGCAGAGTTAAGAGGGTGGAGATCAGAGCTGAGAAGAGCAAGGGCAGGAGGACAGAAGGCCTGTAGAGAAAAGAGAAACTGAGGGTGGGGACATCTCTGTGACAAGCTGGAGACCTAAGTCAGGAAAGGCTCCTGAGAGAATAGGAGGGGGATTCAAGCAAATGCTCCTAGTAGTAGAGACTACAGAGACTAAAGAGGACATCCTCTAACTAATCTTCTAGTAAAGGGTAAGGAACACCAACCCACTCACAAAAACTTCATTCCTTGTCTTCTTTCCCACCTCAAGCTTCTTGAAAATTTGCCTCTTTCACCTTAGTTTTCAAAGACAAATCGATAAGACATTTAAAGCTTTTTCAAAGGATGTGCCACATGTAAATATATGTTTTTGGGATTACAATGTCTGGCTTTTAAACCTGTATTTCCAATAATGCTTTGAAGCAGCTTCCACACTGGGCATACCTGGAGATACAGAGGAAGACTCTTCTGAATTGCAGTCAGCATGGGTGCAGGCAACTCCTTGTCTTGCTGTAACACTGCGTGCGGCAGCAGCAAACAATCAATTATCCGAAACAGTAACTTCTGTGCTTTAGAGGTAGCAAAGATTTGCGCCCATGATTTAACAAGAATTCCTAATAAAGAGAAGGAGCTTTAGTTACAACTATGAAGAGAATTTATTTTACCACAGAAACAAGTTAAAAACAGCAGGAAGAAACATATAAGTCTTACATTAAAGCACCCATTTCACTCTCTGTTAAAAGAGGACAAATGAAATGGCAAAGACTAAGCCTACTTGGAATGTAGCAAAGGAGGGGACTACAGGGATGGGCACTGAGGTTACTGGCAAAATTTCAACAAAGAAAAAGGAGGAAGAATGAAAAAAGATACAGAGACAGTAAAATGAAGGGCATGGAAACAGAAAAATATGACATTTTAAAAAATGACAAAACTAAATCAAACCCAAAGAAAGTTTCCCCAGTCTACCCCCACCCTCAGAGAGACACTATGAGGGGAGCTGGAGTCTACTGATGTAGCAATTCTTCTTTTTCAGGAATTACTCAACTATTACTAGGATTCCAGATACTGTCATTGGACTGGAGTATAGTTTAGTGCCTTCCACAAGCAGCCCTGTAAAGAAATTGCAGAGGTGTTCTGAGTTAGGGACCGGCCAGCTAATAAACCACAGTTTGCGTGGTTCCACCCTTTCCAATGCTTATGATGTCCTAATCTCAGCACACTGAGTCAGGCTCACATTCTCAAGCCTTTATACTTGCTCTTCCTCCATTCTGTTTTATGTAAAGAAAACAGCAAGTTCCTTATTCTAATTTCTAATGAACAAATGAGTAATTTATTAGCCATATAATCCGTGCCTACCATCTGAGACTTAGACAAATGGAAAGAATCAAGACCTACCTGTTTGCAAAAACAGCTCAAGGCAAAACAACAACAACAAAAAGCCCTCAATTCTTCATAAGCAAAATATTGCCTGTAACCCATACGTGATCAATCCCACCCAGGATTCTGTGATTCTTGACATAGCTACCATGTAGTCTGTAATGTAAAGGCACACTCTATAATCATCCACTTACCTTGGCAAAACTAAATCTGGAAATGTCAGGAAAGTATCTTGAGACTAATAAATCATAAGCTTGAGTTGCTAAAATAATAATGTACAGCTTACTGTTGAATTGATAATAAATCTATCTCCACTAACTTTTTTCCCTAAAATTAAGTAATCTGAATTGCAAGCACTGCTTTCAGTACCTTCTACATTATCCACATTTCCACAGCTTCACATTCTCCTTTATCTTTCACAACAAAGATAAAAAGATTTCAGACAGCCCAAATAAGGTTTATTTATACATTCACAAGATTAAAGGGAATAGATACAAGGTTCTGGCCACAGAGATATAAAAAAAAAAATCCAAAACTGAAACTCTATATAAAACTTCTAAGGAAATGTTTCTCATTTCTTCTTATTCAGTTCCTATTTTTGGTTAGCAACATGGTTTTAGTCAACAAAGACATTCAAATTATCGACTTCCCAAAGAAACATGAACCCCATCATTATAAAACAAGCACAGAAAGATTTTTGGAAAAAAGAATAAGTTTGTGAGGAGTAAGATTTGAAACATCATCACTGGTATTCTACTAAGTCCCCTCGGGACTTCCTTCATGTAGGCAAGACCACAAACAAAGAAGGACAGTGATGGCTTTCTGATGTTTAACTTCTAGCCAACTAGAAGTTAAATATTAACAAAAGGTTTATTTTAGTGTTTTGGATATTCACAATGTGACTAAACTGGACTATCGTCAGCAGTTAGCTTGGACATATATTCTGTTATGATCATAATTAATATCAATTTCAACAAAAGCATAGCAAATAATAAAGGCCAGCATGAATAATTTTAAGCAAACCACTGTATTTCATGTTTCTTACATTTACACATAGAGTTAAGTAATTTGGCCTGTATATTTCTTTCCATTTGGATCTGGTTGGCTTAAGAAAATGTTTGTAAAAAAAAAAAAAAATTCATGTCTGAAATACATACCCATTATCTCATAAGTCAGCTGCAGGCCTGCACTGGAAATTTTTTTCCCCAAATAAGGCTTTATGTATTTCAAAACTTCACCAAGATATTCTAAAGCCTTTGTGACCATGGCAGATTTATCAGAAAATGTCTGGATAGTCCTGTAAGCTACACCAACAGCCTATAAAGGAAAACATAATTTAACATTCCACGCCTTATATAACACAGACCTTGAAAACTAATTTTTCCTTCTTTCTCACTGCAAGCATATCATATATTTAGGCTTTCATTCTTAAATTTCCAATGAAGATTCACAGCAATTAAAACGTATGTGAAGACAAGGCAGTGGTGGTGCATGTGTTTAATCCCAGCACTCAAGATGCAGAGGCAGAGGAATCTCTGAATTTAAGACCACCCTGGTCTTTAGACTGAATTTCAGGATGTTGAGGGCTACACTGAGAAATCCTGTCTTAGAAAGCAAAATACAAAACAAAACAAAACAAAAAGAACAAAAGCAAAAACCTTATGTGCCCTTTATAATTAATGGTCAAAGGAAGAATAAAAAAAAATTAATCAGTATTATTTACAGAATACTGAATCTGATCCAGTAAAACCATTAGAGAGAAGAAACATCAAACCCTTATTCAAGAAGCTTGCAATCAGCTTCAGCTTTCTACATGGCAGGATTTTAATTCGTATGACTAGAAATCTCCAAATTCCTGTAGGAAAGAGTGGCAAGTAACATTACCAAATTCTTATAAGTAAAATCTCTTAATTCAGCTCTTTAATATGAACTCATGTCTCTCCACAATTTACAACTTAAAGAATATTTTTTTAACGAGGCATCAGCTAGCTGGCCTAATGTTCTTAGTGGAGAGGGCAGAAAAATGTGGCTGAGAAGCTAAGGATGGGACAACCAAACAAAAGTCAACAGAAATGTGAGATGAACCAGTTAGAAAAGGAAAAGAGAGAGAGAGAGAAAAGCCAAAAAAACTTGTAAGGAACAGGAAGATAAGCAGGTTTTAAGAAGCCATAAAAGAATCAAGAGCTAACTATAATGATAGGTTAGAAAGTTTAAGGAAAGTTTCTAAATCACTCTGGGAACTCACAAAGGATTTCAATAGGACCACAGTTTGAGCTACACTAGGACCATAAACAGCACCATAGTTCAACAATCCTCCTCTTACCAGCTCCCAGTGGATAAGTCAGAGGGCAAAGGCAAAAAGGCTGTGTTGTCTCAAGGTTGGGGCTGTATAGGTGTGAGCAAACAATAAAAGATCACAGGTTCTGAGAACACTGCGAAGAACAGCTGACATTAAGTTCCAAGATGTCTGATTAAGGTGGGGAAGAGGGGAAGCACAGCCTTTAGAGGCTAAACAGAAGTAGGTCATGTAGAGTGAGAAAGGGAAAGAAGCCCACTCAAGTGGGCAAATGAGAAGAGAGATACTATAATAATTAACCTTTTCTATTTAGCTTTCTGTTGTTTAAACACTTCATTCTTCAGAAATTCACAAACTCTTAATCTTGGTTTCCTTGTACACATACTAGGCATGGATATCTTGAAAACCTTTTATTGCATGTCATATGTGATAAGTGTAGGTTCCTAATCACAGCATGCAAGGAGAAAAGGGAAGGTGTTAGTTGGGGCTTAGCGGAAGGCACAGTGAATGAAGAAAATCCAACCTCACAGACATATAAAACAGGATTCAGTAAGTCTAAATGAATCATTTACCCATGAATGCTTGCTAAAATGCAACTGGAAATTTGCTAAGTTAATGAGGGATACTGCTTCCCAATGTTGACATTTCCATCCTAGAAAAAAAAAGTGACACACACTGATCCTGTCCCATTCCCACAGAAGTCTTTAAATATCAGGAAGCTATAGCTCCAGAAGGTTCATGTAAATTTCCCAAACTTTAATTCTCTTGAAAACCTGAACTGCATTATTAGCAACAGATACTGTCAGTTGTTTTCTTTGAAGTGATAGGCTTACTTACTTCATTCATTTCTGGAAAAAAAAAAAAAAAAAGGAAATGTCTGCCAAATGTCCAAATCTGAATAATCACATTTTGTCAGTTTTTCTTTCAAGATAAAAGCTCAGCTCAGCTTGCGACTCAAGTGCTCACAGGCTCTTTCTTTAGACAACGCACTGAAACCCTTCACTTGCACTCTGCATTTTCATTTGGAGAATGAGCTTACGGGTTGAAATTTGATGAGATTTTTAAATCTTACTCCCTAATTAATGCTATTCTTTAATGAACAAGCTTCACTTTTCTGTGAGTGCATAAAAGTATAAATCCTAGTGGATTCTACTATAATCTGAGGCCATAGTGCTGTTTCACACTAACACTTTCACAGAATCTGTGTTAATGTCAGTATAGAGTTGGAATAGAGAACATTGTGAGAAGTTATCAGCAACTCACAGGAGTCTATAAACCATGCTTGAATATTAGTGACCATGGTACTGTAGTAAATATGTTTAACTTTAATTTCCCCTCAGACTAAAAAATACGTATTTCCACATTTTCAAATATATAAAACATAGATATTTGAAGTGCATATATATGTAGTTTGAAAACAAAAAACAAAACAAAACGAAAAAACGGGACCATCAGCCTCCTAGGAAGAGGCACTATTAGATGTGGGCTTGCTGTAGAAGGTGTGGCTTTGTTGGAGGTGCATCATCAGGGGGTGGGCATTTAGGTCTCAGAAGTTCAAGCTGAGGCTTAGTGGCTCACAGTCTTTCTGCTGCCTGAGGATCCAGATGAAGAACTCTCAGCCCCTACTCTACTACCATGTCTGCCTGTGTGGCAGCATGCTTCGTCATTGTGATAATAAACTAAGTTTCTGAAACTGTAAGCCAGCCCCAATTAAATGTTTCTCTTTATAAGAGCTGTCATGATCATGGTCTCTTCACAGCAATAGAAACCCTAACTAAGGCAATATACATTGTTTACCATATTATGTGTGGAATATGAGTAATATTATATATAATGTATATATACATGTTCACGCATACACACACATTGTTTAATTTAATGTGTGCAGTGCTCACAGAAGCCAATGAATCCCCCAGAACTGTAGTTAACTGGTTGTTAGCTACCATGTGGGTTTTTGGAATTAAACCTGGGTACTTGATAAAATCAACCAGTGCTCTTATTAGATGAATCATCTTCCCAATCCCATAATCTGTTTCTTAGTGCTTAGATGATAACTATTTACATACCCTATAATGCTATTATTTCCATGCAGAAAAGCACATTAAGCCCAACACTTGTACTTAACAAAAAAAGCCCACTTCTAAGAATGGGTTTTAGCTGGTGTTTGGGACTAATCAAGTTTTGAAGGACCACTTACTGAGATTATCTTATGAAAATGGCCCATAATATAGTATACGATAATACAATGCAAATGTACACAAAACATACTACAATGACCATGCAATCAGTAGGTTTTATATTGGATATTCCATGTCAGGAATTCATAAAGTATAAGACAAAGGGAATATATGTGATTAGCCGTGGACTCTGAGTGCTAAAGAGTTTCTCTGGTCAACAAAATCTGATATTTTGCCAAAAATTATTGCTTCAGAATTAACTATGTCCTGTATAACTTCAATGGGAAAAGACTCATAGAAGTGTTATTCTTTTCGTTCTTTCTTTGTGTGTGTGTCTGTGTGTGTCTAGATTTTATCCCATGTACCTTTCCTTTGTTTTCTGTGTTTTTTTCAGTGACAGGTCTAAGTATGCTGAGTCCCATGAGAACTAGAAGACATCTGAAATGTCCCCTATAGAACAATGTTCTCAGCTTTCAATTCCTCCTCAACTTGTACCATAATTTACATTACCTTTACCACTTTTCACAAAAAGTCATCTAATCAAATCAGACTCACTTAAAAAACTTTATGCTTGCCACAGGATAAATTCTAAATGCTTTACACTAGGACACCCTAATTTTCTCCTACTGATGAATCTACTGACAGATTGGCATTTAAATATTTAACATGTTCATTATTTTAACCTTTTTGTATCTAAAATTCTCAAACCAGTAAAGCTCCTCTTAGATCAAAGACTAGGTTTTCCAAATACCTAAGGAGTCGTAGATAATGCTATCTAGCACTTGGCAAAAACCTATCATTGATTTATTGATAAAAAGAAAAATTAATTTAGTCTGGATTAGAGGAGACTTAACTGCTAGTGGAAGCCTGTCTTCTACCACCTTTTTTGATCCAAAATTGTTGGTCAAGACTCACTGAAGAGCTACAAAAAAAATACTACAAAAATGTGTATTTCACATTTGCATGTTACTATATGCTATTATGAGCTATCATTGGGTTTACAGACAACTTTAATTGTCTGTGAATATTACATTTTCATGTAGTTAATGTTAACATTGTTGGAACGTAACTCTACTTTTACTGTGAATAACTTACAAAAGACATAATCCAAACATCAGTTTCAGTTAGGCTCTTGAAATGAACACAATCACATGCTATATTTCTTTAAAATTAATGACAAAAACTAAAATTTTAAATGTATTTTGAAGTAAAATCAAAAGAAATGGATAATATTTTCAATTTCTGATCCTATGAACTAGCTGGTGCTTATGTTGACAACATCAATGAAGGACAGTAGATTCGCCACTGGAACATTGTAGACTCCACACTAAAGTAAAGTTAGTATCTGAACTGTTAGCAAGAGCAATCACAACATATTATTTTATTTCAGTTGGCCCTGAAGCAAAGCTTCCGCATATTCTTTGTTACTTTCCTTACTCATTAAGTACAGATTTCCTGCTGTCTTTAGAGTGAATCATACTATACCTTAGAGCAACACTTCCTTTACTCCATAATCATATAATAGCAGGCAACCAATAATATGACTGATATTAAAAATTTTATTTTACAGAAAAAATTTTGATGACACTTCAAGATTTTCTGAATAAATAATTGTAACCGGTTCAGAAGATTATATTAATAAATGAAAAATACCTCAAGAAATTGAATAAGTGCTTGTTTGGGGTCTCCTGGGCTGGGCAAATATTCAATCTGAGCCTTTGAGAAGATATTCTTTACTTCTGAGAGTTTAAACAGTAATCTTGTCATTTCAGCCAGCTGTTCCATGTACTCTTTTTCTATTAAAATAAGATAATGATCATGCTTATTATGTGAAATTTAACATCTTATATAGATTGTACACACATACATATGCTGGGAATACACCATTCATTTTTGAAGTATGTTACAAAAACTCAATTTTTCACAAAGTTAAAAACTGAATCAGGGTTTTCACACTTTATAATAATCCTAACCCATCAAGTTACTGGGGTCAAAAAACTATATAAGAAAAAGTACAGCCCTTTTCCAGGCCAAGAGAAATTTACAAAAGACTGAAAATGACCACTTTAAAAAGAGTGTGTTCCCATAAAATACAAAACTCTACAGGAACTCTAAAACACACATATACTATCAGTGAGAAACGGTAAAACAGAAAGGCAAAATATTTCATGAAAATGAGGCACATACTCCTAGAAAGGTATTCTACATTTTAGGTTACTCAGTATGTACTTCAGATTCTTTTATTGTGTGACCCAGCTTCTTTAGGAGAAAAAGCAGCCTGTCCCCTGAGGAGCAAGTTTCTTAGCGCTATGGAAATGAATTCTTTTGGCTTTGTAGCAGGGATATTTGCCTTCTATAGTAACTATAAAGTATCAATAAAAAGAAACAGACTACAAAAGTATGTATGTTTACAGCTAATTATAAATATATTTTAATATCTGACACTGACTTATTTAATCCAGAAAGCCAAAAATTTCAAAGACTACCACAAACAAAAACACTCCTTACATTTCTTATGACACTTACCCACTGCCTGCTCAGGATTCAAATCAATCAACAAATCAGGTTCAGAGAGGTGCTTTATGTGCATTTGCAAAACACAACGGATCCACGATCTTATAGTTAAGGATTGAAAAGATACAGAACTTGACTGAGAAAGTGCTTCACATACTGTGCTGTAAAAAGCAATTGAAGAGCATTAAAAACAAAGGTGAAATGGGGTATACACAGAGAACAGAGCTTGGAAAGAAATATTCAAGCAGCTCCCTTGGCTTCATTGATGAACACAGCTAAAGATGTTAAACATCTGTCTCCATTTCTAATATTATAATTTCAATTTTCCCTTCCTACCGGTGGTATATCTGTAGGCGCATGCCAAGAGAAAAATTTAGAAAGCATGGAATAGCAAGCAGATATAATTAACTAGGCAGTATAAAAACATAATAGATAAGCAGAAAAAAAAAACACCAAATGATAAAAACAACAACAACAAAAATGGAACTATCAATAGCAATTAACGGATGAGGTAATGATAAAAAGTTGTCAAAGACATCTCTACACATGTCTCTTGACTGAGCAATCATGTTTCCATTTTTTTCTTCATTGCATAAGAACTCATTATCAAAGACTACTACATACAAAATTCCAGAGTACTACCTTCCAGAAAATAAAAGAAACCTGCTTTTTCTTAAGCCAAACACATAGCTGAGCCTAACTTCCAATCTATGAGGAGCTGCTAGGGATAGAAATGACTGGCATGGTTTTAACTTAAACATAGCATAATGCAAAGTCAAAATAATTCTTTTCTTCTCATTTTGTTTTGATACACGGGTAGGTATCAAACCAGACGCTTTCACTTTTTCTTTTTTTATTGCTTTTCCATATTGTTTTTTCTGACAGTCCTTTTTCCTAGATCTTGCCATTTTGGGATGGACAGCAAACTCCTATGGTCTGCCTCCTTTTATATCCTGGCACTAGAATTACGGAGGGTGACTTTTACCTGGATACTCAGATTCAAAACTTAAGATATCATTCTTGTACAACAAATGCCTTATCCATTAAGCCATCTCCCCAACCCCTAAAACAATGTTTAAAATTAATTAGTTAATTAATTTTGAGAAAGGTCTCACTATGTAGCTTTGGCTGTCATGGAACTTACTATGTAGACCAGCTGGCCTCAAACTCAAAGATGTGCCTGCCTCTGCCTCCTGAGTATTAGAATTAATGCCCGGCTTAAAACCATTTTAAAATGCACATAAATTGGAATTTTAAAAATGTTCTAAAACACTTTGAATAGAAGTTTTCCTTTAAAAAAATTCAATACAGAAACACAAATTACTCATTTATTACCTATATAACTTTCTTAGCGCTTAACAAGTTTGTGTTTAAGTGTCAACTGTTACTAATAAAGATTATTTAAAAAATACTAGTATATATATACACATGCAAAAGATATATAAATATATGCATGTACATATGTATGCACACACACACAATCTTTTTTGCTACCCAGAGGCTTTGACTTGCATCTTCAAAGTGGATCTCATGTTTCAAAATAAACATTTTGAATTATACCACATACGGCTATCATCTGAATTATCATGAAAGAAAAGAGTTAAGAGGCTCATGAACATCAAAAAAGACAAAACAAAAATAAAAATAAATAAATAAAAAGATGGATCTGAAAGCTAAGCCCTACCTTAAGAAGTGCCGTGCTGAGGAAACAAAAATGAAGAAGACAGAGGGAACACGCAAGACAAAGTTCATGCCCAAGAAAAGCACGAGAAATGAACTATCAAACATCACTGAAAAAGACAAAGGAAATATACCACAGTTTCTGTATCCATTCCTCCTTTGAGGGACATCTGGGTTGTTTCCAGATTCTGGTTATTATGATTAGAGCAGCTGTGAACATGGTTGAGCAAATGTCCTTGTTGTGTACTTGAGCCTCTTTTGGATATATGCCTAGGAGTGGTACAGCTGGATCTTGATGAAGCACTATTCCTAATTGTCTGAGGAAGTGCCAGATTGATTTCCACAGTGGTTGTACAAGTTTACATTCCCACCAGCAATGGAGGAGGGTTCCTAATTCTCCACAACCTCTCCAGCATGTTATCCCTTAAGTTTTTGATCTTAGCCATTCTGATGGGTGTAAGGTGAAATCTCAGGGTCATTCTGATTTGCATTTCCTGGATGACTAAGGACATTGAGCATTTCTTTAAGTGTTTCTCTGCCATTCAGTATTCCTCTGTTGAGAATTTATTCTCTATTTAGTTCTGTAATTGTATTACTTGGTTTGTTGATGTTAGTTCTTTATATATTCTGGATATTAGCCCTCTGTAAGATTATAGGGTTGGTGAAGATCTTTTCCTAGTTTCTTGGCTGTCGCTTTTTTCTGATGACAGTATCCTTTGCTTTACTGAAGCTTTTCAGTTTCATGAAGTCCCATTTATTGACTGTTGCTCTTAAAGCCTGTGCTGTTGGTGTTCTGTTCAGGAAGTTGTCTCCTGTGCCAATGAGGTCAATGCTCTTCCCCCCTTTTTCTTCCAACAGATTTAGTGTCTCTGGTTTTATGTTGAGGTCTTTGATCCACTTGAACTAGACCCCATGCTCAGAAGAAGCCCATAAGCTGCTCAATTTCCAAGTGGGTTCCCTAGTAAAGGGGGCAGGAGCTGTCTCTGACATAAACTCAGTGGCCAGCTCTTGATTACCTCTCCCTGGGAGGTACAGCCTTACCAGGCCACAGAGTAAGATGTTGCTGCCAGCTCTCATGAAACCTGACAGGTTAAGGTCAGAAAGAAGTGGAGAAGGACTAGGAGAGGGGCACAGGGGGAGGGTGGGTGGGACTGGGAGGAGATGAGGGAGGGGGCTGCAACCAGGATACAAAGTGAATAAACTGTAATTAATTAAAAATTAAAAAAAGAAAAGCTTGAAAGAGGAAAGTTAGAGTCTGCTTTGCTGATAACAACTTTATGAGAGCCATCACCTAAGTATAAAGGCTCTTTAGGGCAATGGGCCTACTTTTTAATAGGGCCCAGGTAACCACATTTGAGCTGAAAGCAGTATTTTTGTGAAAATGAACCCATCATTCCCACTACCTTTATTTCTGCGTGTAAGAACCAGGTAGTTACTGAAGTGAATGTGAGAGTTGAAGCTTGTGACACAAGGAGGAAAGGTCATCTGGTAAAATATGCCCAATTTACCAATAATCCTGAAAACAATAGATGCTCAAATGTGATCTTGCTGGTTTGAGAGCAATTTTATAGATAGCCTGTGATGGTTACAAAGGAAAGAGAAACTTTTATCATTGTGAATTTTCTTAATAACCCCACCACACTGCCATACATATGTGCAGTCATCAACAGCAGTAACCACTAATTGTACATTTAGAATCGTATAATTAAAATGGCTCAAATTTACAAGCCTGTCTCGACTTTTGGGCCTAGGAATATGTACGTTAATAAAATTGAGTGATTCGAAAAATGAATAAACATTCATTATTATTAGAGAACTCTCAAACTAGAAGGAATTCTAAAGGCAATTCAACTGATGTTGAACACTACTGCTTTGCAAGTCATACCCAATGAGACAACATATGCTTACTGCTGATGATTAATTAATCTCCTTAGAAAATAACTGACTCACTACATCACTTTTCTCATTTACTGATTGGCAGCTAATATAAGACCTACTCCATCTTGGGCAGAGGTAAAGATAGAGTAGACACTGACAGAATGACCAACAAATACCTGGCCCAATCTGACACCCATGCTGTGGGAGAGGCCCAACCCCTGATAACATTAACAATACTCTGCTATGTCCCACCCTCAGCTGACCAGATACTGAGACTCACAGCCAAGCAAGCATCAGGCAGAGCTCAGGGAGTCCTGTAGACGAAAGGGAAGGATACAAGGACCCAGACTGGACAAGAACATTACAAGAACAAAAGAGTCAACTAACCTAGACCCAAGGGGACTCATGGACTTCACCTAGGTCCCCTACACATATGTAACCAATGTTCATGTGGGTTCCTGAGTAAGTTGAGCAAGTGCTCAACATGGACTCAGCTGTCTGCTTTTCATCACTTTGCCCTGGCTGGGCTGCCTTGCCTGGCTGTCGTGCACATGGAGGAGCTCATTTCTGATGTGACTTGATGTGCTGGAATAGGTTGGTGGGCAGGGGGTGGTCCCTTTTTCTGAGGACAAGGGAGGGGAGATGTGGTAAAGAGGCGAGAGGGAAGGACCAGGAGGACAGGAGGGTGTGAAGGAAATATAGAAATTAAAAATAAATTTTGAAAAATGTGGAAAAAGAAAAAAGAACTATTCCATCTTACAGGTCTGGGTAATTTCATCCTCTTCATCTGATGCTTTATGAAGTTCCCCCACTGTACAAAACTATGTCTACAGTAACTGTATCTCATTTGTCTACATATGCATCTCTCTATACTACAGAGGCTGTTCCTCATAGCTTCTGTATGACACCGCAGGAGAAACAACATGACTTAAGTATTACATATACACACAAACATGTGTGCGTGCAAATCAAACCACTTAATTTAGTTTTCATACTTCCTGCTATTACAACTGTTAAAATGTTGCCTGCCAAACGAGAGAATACACAGCAAAGCTTACTAATTAATCAGTGTGTGGACTAAGGAATATGTCGGATATAAGGGTACATACCTATTTTGTAGCAAATGACTTAAATATCTTGCTACAACTTGGGACCAGATGATATCATCCCAACCAAAAAGCTGAATTATTGATATTGCTGGCTGAGGCTGAAGACCTGGTGGTGCTGTGTTTGGCATATCCACTGCAAGCAAAGTGAAATCTAGATTTAAAAAGAGAAGTTCAGGTAAGACATTTTCAACTCTCCCCACTCACCTCTAACTACAATAATTTTTAAAATCACAAATAAAATGTGACATTCAGAAATGTCTTTTGAGTTTAAACAATTAAGTTCACGTTGTCAAATGTCTGTAACACCATTTATATCTCTGAAAGGTTAAAAAGCATCTAGCTTAATAGTATAATTACAGACATGGTTCCTTCAAGTCAAACCAGTGGATTTATTAATATGCCACTATCATTCAAAGACCCAGTTAAAACTAGTTCCAGCTCCCACTCTTCTTTAAGGTAATTCATGTGCCATGCCACAGGTGTTCATGCTCAATGAACAGCCACTGTATTCTATAAAAGTCATCTCCTATGATCAAACACTCTTTCTTCAGAACCCACAATCTAGAAACTAGAATTTCTCAGATGCTTTCCTAAGTATCTGTCAATTCAGTCTGTACCTATGCTAGCAAATCAACTATTCAGATTCAATGACTCCTAGGAAGCTCACCAATGGTGGCTGTTTACCCTTCAATTCGTCTCTTACTACTGAACTCACAGACTGACAAGGTAGGTTTACTCCTTACTCTATATTGCTACAGCTAGACCATTTTCACTTCTTCCTCCCTAATATGTCTAGCTTTAAATCTCATATACACCATCAAACTATTGCAGTAACAAACACTTCTTGTAAGCCCTGCAGTTTCCCAGGCTCATATTCTCCCCTTTAGCGATTTTGCCATGATCTCGTTTATTTGTAAATCCTCCCTTCTACTTGAAATACTCCCATATTCATACCCAAATCACTTGGCATTATTAATTATAACTCTGTATACTTTCATTTTTAAGGACTCCACTTTGATAAATTTGCTTTACAGCTCCTCTATTCTAGGACCCAAACCCTTTACAATTCTTTGCTTTTACTAGACTTACAATCAATTGACTATTTAGCTTTTTCCGATCTCTCTTCTTCTTTCATATCTTCTTTTCCCTCTTTAGGTAGTTTGGTGGTATGGTCCATTCTTACACATGCTATACATTATGTTCTCTCTTCCTTCCTTTCCCTTTTTTTGGGGGGTGGGGGGTTAAATTATTGCTTTGTTTTAATTTTTCAAGACAGGATTTCTTAATATAGCCATGAACTCACTGAGAACTGCCTGTCTCTGCCTCTAGAGTGCTGGGATTAAAAGTTTGTGTGAGCCATCCCTTTTTCTTCTTGGAATGTGGGAGGCTGAATCTAGTGTCATGTGCATGCTACAGAAGTATTCTACACTAAACTACATGACTTATACACTCTTTTCCTTTAAACTATCCTATTTCTTCAATCATCTTCAATGAGTTGACTGATTCTCTGACATGCCAAAACCACTCTTGAGGACTGTGGAAAAGTAGTTGCTTTGTAAGCATGAGGTCTTGAGTTCTAATTTTGAATACCCACAAGAAAGCCGGGCATCCCTGTAGTCCTGGTGTTAGAATGTACTAACAGGTGGATTATTAGAATTCATTGACTAAGCAGTTTCTAGTATAAGACACAGAAATATAGAGGAAGACATCCAACCTCTATATGTAGAGGAGCATTTGAACCCCCATCCTCATCCCACACACCATATACGCTTCCTACCCCACCAAATAAAAACCAGGAAAACAACAAAAACCACTCAGGTTACTGGTGACTTACTTCACCCTCTTGTTAAAGTCAATGATCGACTCTCAGGTTTCATTTTATTTGACCCTTACCTACCCTTCCTATTTTCCAGAGCATCACACTTTCTTGGTTTGCTTCTTACCTGCACTCGTTTACACTGTCCTTTCTCGTTTCTTCTTAGCCTATAAATCTTAACACAGAAATACACTGTGAACCGATCGACAATCTCTCTTCATCAATTCTTACACTAATGAAGGTTTTAGCCAGTTTCTGGGCTTTAAAGACTCTTTACCCATAAACAGTTTGCAAACAAACCTATAGCTCAGAGCTATTCTGTCAAACCTAGCTTATTATATTCAAAGTCTCATTTAATGCATTTGGACTTTAGTGGATACCTTAAAACAAATCAAAATGCCCTAAAAACTTAAGACTCTTTCATTTTCCAATTTCTATCCCCCTGATCTCCTTTACTTTTCTTACAGTTCTAGCAAGGACTTCAAGTACTACACTTAATAGATACAGAGATGGTAGCCTTGTTATATCCCTGATTTTAGTGGAATTGTTTTAAGTTTCTCTGTATAACTTGGTGTTGGCTGTTGGTTTGCTGTATGCTGCCTTTATTAAGTTTAGGAATGTGCTTTGTATCCCTGATCTCTCCAAGACTTTTAACATGAAGGGGTGTTGGATTTTGTCAAAGACTTTTTCAGCATCTAATGAGGTAATCAATGTGGGGTTTTTTTCTTTCATTTTGTTTACATGATGAATTATCCTGATGGATTTTCATATTCTGAACCATCCCTGCATGGCTGGGATAAGTCCTACTTAATCATGGTGGATGATGTTTTTGATGCGTTCTTGAATTCAATTTCTGAGAGTATTTTATTGAGTATTTTTGCATCAATGTTCACAAGAGAGATTGGTCTGCAGTTCTCTTTCTTTGTCAAGTCTTTGTGAGGTTTAGATATCAGGATGACTGTGGCCTCACAGAATGTTTCTATTTTGTGGAATAGTTTTGTGGAGGAGTATTGGTATTAGCTCTTCTGGTAGAATTCTGTGCTGAAAACCTAGGTTTTTTGTTGTTGTTGTTTTGGTTGTGAGATTTTAAATGACTTTTTCTATTTCCTCAGGGGTTATAGATCTTTATCTGTTCTTGATTTAATGTTGGTAAATGGTATTTATCAAGAAAACTGTCCATTTCATTTAGATTTTCCAATTTTGAGGAGTACAGACGTTTGAAGACCTAAAATTTTCTGTCATAAAATGGTCCCATCATAATCTCATGTCAGCAAACTGCTAATTACTCTAGGACACCTCTCATGTTTCTGGTTACCTTATTTGCTTAGCAAAGATTGTCGTCTACCTTCAAAATACCTTTCCTTTCTATAGATCTGAGCATTTCCCACTATCTACGTTATAACTTCATTCCAAGCTGATCTGCACTGTTTGAATAATTTCCTGTCTTATTTCTCTCTTTGCTTCCCTTTATCTCATCAGCCAGGAGCACACTAACTCTGTTTTTATAAATCCCAAAAATGTCTAATCTCAAAGTGAGAGAAGTCTTCACAACTTTGCAAAAGACAGAGCACAGACTCTCCATTACTTCCTACCACTCTCAGCTGTGACCCTTTTCTACTCCACATATCTGTATCTTTAGCTCTAACTCCCTAAACACAGTTGTTTCTCTCTCATGTCCTGCAAGTCTTTGCCGCCCTAAGCACTCTACTTAAAACGATAACCTACCTTTCCCAGCTGCCCTGTTTGGGCTTTTTTTTTTTTTGCTGGATGTGGCGTTGCTCATCTGTAACCCAGACTTGGGAATCTGAGTCAGCAGGATCATAAGTCCTACCATCCTGGGCTACTGAGCAAGACTCAGAAACAACAGCATTTATAGACTTTTTTGCTCATCTTTCTTCACCTTCCCCAGAACAAATGCTGACTTAGACCATAGGGATTTTTATTACTGATGTTTGTTTAAAGCATTACATTTAAATACATAAAACACCTTTAAGTGAACTCTACTTACACATATGCAGTAACAATACAAATCCCTTGTCTACTCCATATTATGTATAAGATAGTTCTTGGAAGAAAAATATAATGAACTCTTCTAAGGAAACAGCAAATGTTCATTTATTTAAAAAGTTGCCTAATTGTACATGAGCCCATAAAAAACTAAGGACATGTCTTTGGATCAAGTCATATAAAAACTGCAACTTACCATAAAATCTAGGGGAAGTCAGAATATGAACATTATAAGCATTTCATTCTAACCTGAGCTTATCGTCATGGTGTTGAAGGGCTGGTCTTTCTTTTTTTCTTCCTTGGTTTGATTGGTTTTTTTAATTTTATCTTTATACAAATTACATATATTCAGATTACTGCTCATAAAATACGAAATTGTACTACTTGAACTGGATATAATCAAATGCTATCTTACTTTCCAAATAATTATAAGAAATGTTTATGAACAGTCTGTTTACATCTGAAAAATTACCTTTCATTTTTTAAAAAGTAATCTTTTAATCTTTAATGATTAAGTATATATGCCAAAGAAAACCAATTTAAACATGACGTTTGTTTCATCATTTGTTACAATATTTGTTATAAAACAAGAGAAAGTCACCAAGAATGTAGAAAAAAATACTGACAAAAGTCTGCAAAAGAAGAGAGGAATTAGCAGTAAACAATGCTGACCTGCAGCAGCATCTGCAAGCTGGGAAAGGGGCACAATGTGTGTCATTCTCTGACTCTTCAGAAATGAAAAGAAGTGCCTCCACAGTGCGCCAGCGACTGCAGCAAGGTGGCGCTCTTTAGCCGACAATGAAGACTGCGCAATTAGGTTCATGTTCTCTCTTTGAAGCTCCTGACACAATTGCTGATGAACACTCCTAAAAAGTAAAAATATATCTAACACTCAAGAAATGAAAACAGAACATTTTTTAACACATTTTTTCCTTTTCACATTTATATCATGTGAAAACCAAGAAGCATTTATATAACTAAAACCTTTATGCCAAGGCATAATATAATACATTTCTTGTTATTTGAAGGACACATGAAAGCATATTAAACACATAGAGTTAATGTTAATTCCTAATGTCAACCATTAATTATATGATTTTAATATGACCGATCCAAATGAGAAACAAGCAGCTTCAGGAAGAGAGAGTATGCGTTTTGAAATTCATGTATGAGAAGTGATTTTACTTGTAATCCAGACATGAAACTAGATTTTTTAAACCTGTTTCTCTGGAGGGCCTTAGGACACAGATATCTGGGGAGAAAGGCAAGAAGAGCATTTGATTCATGTGTGGTATCTTAAATTGAATATTTTTCCTTGTGTAAAATAGCAGCAGATCTTCTACTGGTATAAGAAATTGTTAAGACAGTCTTGGTTACTGGGGCAAAAGGGTAGAAAATTGTTCTCCCAGACAGCAAACTAATCTGTTCTTTAACAAAGCATAATTCACTTGTCTTAAATTCTGATTTATCATTAACTACTTTTTTGAATAACTTAAATGTACACATCTTTGGACCCTAAGAGAAGCATAGGTACAGAAAACCGAGGCTACCAGACTATGCAAAGGAAAAACTGAGACTTCTCAAGAGGCATTTAAAAAGCAATCCATCCAGAAGCTAACAAAATGTCATGTTAAATGTAGAGTGAGGCTATTTTCTCTGTCTGTTTACATCACTGCCAGACCAACCTAGAGAGCAGAAGTAACTGTATTATCATCCTTCCATTTGTTCTCTTCAGTTATACAGAAAATGATGAGATGCAAAAAAATACAAAGAAAGCCCAAGGCTTCCTTTGACCGAAACTGCTTTCAACTAAGGAAAGTAATCAGTACATTAAAATATAATTAACTCAAGTGTAGTATTCCTGGTGCTGTAAGCAGTTGATTTAGGACATACACCTAAAGGACTTCTACAAAGTGGTTACAAGACCACATCTGATCACACAGCTATACACCAGGGAGTAAAACAATCTAAGTATAAATTACAAATTAGAAGCTTCTATCCGTTTACATTGGAATTCTGCACAATCATGGGACACTACTTAATCTTACTACAATTATTTTAAAAAAGTATACAAATGTCTTGGGAAAAGTATATAGCAATCTATTTTCATAAAACAAACAAAACAACAAAGTATCTGCTATGTTTTCTGTATAAAAACCTGCCTGAGATGTTCTCAATTTACATTAGAGGCTAGAGATCAGCTTAGGTTCTTCCCGTAGCTTAGAATAAAATGAATGATACACTACTATAATTACTTACTAACTAACTCAACTGCCCCACCTTTTACATACAGAAGTCCAACCAAAACAACGACTATTTCTCCTGGTTTTTAGCAGCTTTTTTTCAGGTATACTGATTTTAAATAAAAACAATGTGTCATTCCCTATTCTGTATATGCCCCTTCTTTATTCACAAAACCTATTCCTTAGGAAGGATTAACATTTCAGATCAGTTTGTATATGCAAGAAACTCTTTCACTTAGGATGTTAAGCTTCTCATCTATCTGGCTTGCAGGGGTACATCTATAATCTCTTGCAATCAGAAGGGTGAAGCAAAGGGACCATCAGCTTGAAGGTATTCTGGCTGGCTACAAAGGAAGATCCTACCTCAACATATGGGGAGTGGGTGAGGGGATCAGTCCTCCAATCCTCACAAAAGAAAACAAAACAAAAATAAAACTCAAAGTGGATTAAAGAATTATATATGAGACCTGAAGCAAACTACTAGAAGAAACACTTCAGGACACTTAACAATCAAGGAGATTTTGGGTAAGATTCCCTCTAAAACCTAGGAAGAAAATGCAAAAACAGACAACTGAAATATTAAACTAAAATGCTTTTTACCACAAAGAAAACAATCAACCTAAAGCAATCAGAATTAGAGAAAATAATTACAAACTACACATTTGACAGGGGGTTAATACACAGAACAAAGCCCAAAATCTCATTGTTAACAACAACAAAAATGACTTAAAATATTTCAGACACGTTTCAAAAACCACATACAAATAGCTATCAGGCATAATAAAAACACGCAGTATTAACAGTTCTCAGAGGAATAAAAACTAAAAACCACAATGAGATACTGTGAGACACCTTCATTCTACTTAAGAATGGTTGTTATCTAATCTAGCAATGTCCAACAATGATTGACAGAGGGTCACTTGATTTTTGATTTACATTTTCTTCTACAAACCTTTCAACATTTTACAAATTTATCTATTATGTATTATATATATCCATTATGTTTATATTATCTGCTATGTTTACAATAGCAATAATTAAATACTTTAAAAATTTAAACAATAGCAAAACAGAATGGCTATTATCAGGGAGGAACTGCAGGGGAAGAAATGCAGGATGGATCTGATCAAAACACATACGCATGTATGAAATTCTCAAAAATTCTCAAAAAGTTTTTAAATTTTCTATTTGCAAAGGCATGTCTTTCTCTGAGATTAACTTCTAAAACAGGAAAGATTATTAATGTAAGTCTGTACAGCAGGATTCAGTTTTTATTCTTTTTCTTTTTACTGGACCCTTATATCAATGATAGATGTAAGTTACTGATTTTACTAAAAGTACACTCTAAGTTTAGTAAATAGTAGTGAGGTATTACAAAACAAAACAAAAAGACAAAAGGTAATGAGTGCTGGTGAGAATATGGAGATATGGGAACCTTTTACACTGTTGAGAGGAGTGCATTATAAATTAGTTCAGCCATTATGGAGGTCCTCAAAGAATTAAAACGGATCTGCCGTCTGATCAGCAGCCCCATGCCTGGGTATGAATCCAAAGGAAATGAAGTCAGGATGTCAAGGTGACATCTGCACTCCCATGTTTACTGGAGCATTACTCACTATACTCAAGAAATGGAAACAACCCCATGTGTCCATCAAGTGATGAATGGATGGAGAAAGTGTGATATACATACATGAGAGAGTATTACTCAGCCATAAATGAAATTCTGGGTCTTCAAAATTGCTTGATTGCTAAACTACTCGCCAAATGTCCCAGTTAAAGAGTTTCGCTTGCTATGATAAAACACCAAAAGGAAGTTGGAGGGAAAGTGTTTATTTGATTTACAGTGCCATATGGTAGCACATCATCGAAGGAAGTGAGACAGGAACCCAAACAGAGCAGGAACCTGGAGGCAGGAGCTGATGCAAAGGATGTGGAGAGGTGCTGATTACTGGCTTGCTTTTCATTGCTTGTTCAGCCTGCTTTCTATAGCACGAAACCTAGGGTTTTTATTAGCAACCTAGGGATGGAACCACCCAAAATGGGCGGGGAACTACCCCATCAATCACTAATTAAGGAAATGCCCTACAACTATATCTTAAGGAGAAAATTTCCTCAATTGAGGTTCTATCCTTTCAGGTAACTCGAGCTTGTGTCAAGTTGATATAAAACTTAACTAGAAGTCCGAGGACCTTAGATTGGAGCCATACCATCTATGCAGAAGACCTGGATGAAGGGCCATGCATCTATAATGTCAGCACTGGGGAGGGTGAGACAGGAGGATCCCTGAGACTTACTGGTCAATTACAATAGTTAAGTCAGCCACCTCCAGGTTCAGCAAGAGACCATGTCTTAATAATTAAAATGGAGAGCAACTGAAGACACGTATCAATGACCTCGGGCCTTCACACATATAGATATTCATGTGCGTACACCTACCTGCCTACTTCTTCCCCCTTCTCAAAAATAATGAAATATTCTGACAATTGGAGAAAATGTTAAGTGAAATAAACCAGGTACAGAAAAAAAAAAAGTCTCAGTTCTGCTGTGCTATGCAATGGAAAATAAATACAGATAATAACTATGGACTGTATTTTACAAAATGTAAAGGCTGGTGATATAGCTCAGTGGTAAGCCTTGCTTAGCATGCACAAGGCCTTGGTATTAATCCCTACTGGTAGACACACACACAGAAACTTTTTAAATTAGATATCTACTGTAAGTTTGAAGTATTCTAAACGTTTTATCATAAAGAATGAATGTCTGAAGAGCTAGATATGCTTGAGCTGACTTGACCACTCCACATCATATATATGCATCACAACATGTTACTCCACAAGATGTACAAATGTTATGTTTTGATATGTTAACTAAATAAAGAAAAAACCCAAGACTCATGTGAAGGCTCATTACAGAAGTTGACGCTGATAGCAGAAAAGTTAGTCCATCCAAAGCTCACACGGCTAAGGGCTGACCCATATCTAAAATCCAACCCTGACCCGAAGAAATGATGCTTCCTTTATATACTAACTCACAGCATACATACAGGTTTTTAAATGATTAAACATTAATTATTATTGTTTGCTCATCTTATGTGGACTAAGGAAATTTCAGGGAAGAAGGAAGGACCCAAGAGACACAAAGGTGGCCCTGAGCTTTGAAAAGCCAAGGGCAATAATAGAATTCCGTATTAGCTAAGACTAGAAAAAGAACACATGTATTCAAGTCAAAATTGAAAAGGACAACAAATATGACCCACCTTTTACTCTTCAGCAAAAAACGATGACACAGCAGGAGTGTCTACTGGTTACCTCAGGGATATGAGTCAGAGATCTGAATGCATAATGGTAAAACACAAACCATTATGTAAATATCTGATGCTGCCAGAGTATATTCCTTTCAAGGCAGAGCGAGCAGAGGAAAGAAAGAGTCTAATTAAAGCCAAGACACTGACCCCAAAAAAGAGCGTGTTTGAGAAAAGTGCACCATTGAGTATTGCAGATTGGAAAAGCTACATACCCAGAACATGCAAATGTTCCCACTCAGAGCTTCAACGTGCAAACTTCCTGAGTCTTTTGCATTTAGAGTAAATTAAGATTTGAACATAATTTCTAAATCCCATAAGAAATCACAGTGAAAAAGAAGAAATGGCAAGCATCAGCCATTATGGAGGCTGAATCAAATGTCTGCATACAACCACCAGTTAAAAGTACCTGTGCAGTCTCAGGCACTTTTCAAAATCAAAATTTCTGGAATGGAAAACTAAATTAAAGGACAAGTGAAAATGGCGCATCGCAAAGTGCAGATGGTAGAAAAGGAAGCACCTTCACTAGGGGCACAACTGTGAAAGAGAACACGTGAAACATTATTAGAACTCCAGATGCCACAGATATTTTCAATCTTCTACAATAATCAGTGGAAAAACAAGAAGGGATTTGCTCCATAAAACATAAAACCAAACAAAAAGGACATAAATTTCCCAAACACTTAGAAATTGCTTTGAGTAATGACAGCTTTCAAGTAGGTTAAAATAATTCTGATACACACAGGTAGAAGTATACATAATAACCAGATCGTCTTACATTATAAACGATGAAATACAGCAACACAGTTTATAAATTTGCCAAATGTCAAGTTACTCAAATTGCAGCTTTCGGAGTAGAAATAATAGCAATACCTAGCATTTATTAGTATTTACCATGAGCCTTGTATTATGTCAACTATTTTATAAACATTATTTCTCATCCTGTGAGGCAAAACTAATTATTATTCAAATCTTATAAATGAAGAATTGAGACAAAAAAAAGAACGTGCTACGTGGCTGGTTACGGCAAAGCTAGGAGAGCTGGGTGACCTTGGGAGAAAGGAGATTCCAATTCCTGTTCTCCGAGTCAAGAACAGTGGTGACAGTTGTTACAGCCACCTAACAGGATTTCTGTGAAGAGCCTGTAAGTGTCTTCAGAAGTATTCCTAAGTCCACGATTACACCCACTCTTTAAACCTACTACATGCACATGCTTACGGCTTAAAATTTAGTTCTGCTGCCTCAACTCCTGTTTCTCATGCTAAAGGGGTTTACAGATTTCTTTCTTCAGTTCCCCTTTCTCCACTTTCCATGACCTGTTTTCCTGTTTCCATCTGTCTTGATTCCATATGTTCACAGACTTAGTTCCCCATCCCACCCCAAACACACTGTAGTAGCAACAGACTCTGTGGCCCTTCTCTGCATTGCTGCTCATCCCTGGTAACTCAGCAGGCCTCTGTCACTGCAGGTAAGGTCTACATGTCATCAGCTGGTCACCCTTTTCTGGTATGCATACATGTATACATTACATTTCAAAATAAAGATCTCTTGATGGAGCTTGTCCCGCACAGGACAAACATGACCCAGGATATGTGACCAGCAGGACTTGACAGAGAACAGCAAAACTTCAAATGATTTTTGTACCTCTATTCTAAACGTGGTAACTTTAAAACTTTGCATTAGTTTAAAAATACAAAACATTTGTTTCAAATCACTGTGTGGAATTACTCCAAGTGCCAACTGATGAGGTGCTGGTAAACAGAAAAAAAATGAAGGTGCTCTAAAAGCAAAAGCCTTGCTTGTCCGTATCTGTGAAATGGAACTATTAACTGCTTTACTACACAAAAATAACATAAAAATAAGTCCTCAAGTTTTAAAGCTGGAAGTTACTTTAGAAACTATCTAACATAGCAGTTCTCAATCTGTGGGGTGCAAAAGTCTGGGGTGGAATGACCCTTTCACAGGGGTCACAAAAAACACAGATATTTACGCTACAATTCATTACAGTAGCAGAATTACAGTCATGAAATAGCAATAAAAACACTTTTATGGCTAGGGTCACCACATGATGAGGAATTGTATTCAAGCATTAGGAAGGTTGAGAACAACTATCTAATACAATCCTGTCTTTCAAAGAACTGTAAGAAGAAACTGAGTAGTGGAGAGGAGAGAAACACAACTTCAAATGTCTCTAGGTAAAAAGAAACATTGACAGCATCTCCAAATGAGTTAACACAGATTCAGTTTTGTTCAGAACACCTCTGCAGGCCCAAGTTATGAGGAACAAGTGATAAGCAAAAGAGACCAGGCTTACAAACACAGTCTTGGCATACTTGGCAGTGCGTACATTGTTTACGCATGTGTGTGGAGCTATGAGCTGCGTGGGTAGTAGAGCTTCCACAGCTGAGTACTACCAACTACAAAGCATACAGTCACATACAACAGAGGACTTGGGGAGACAAAGGGAGCTCTTCCATATGCAAGGAAAAGGGTATAAATGAACACTCGTTCGTCTAGGAAAGAGAATAGCTGATGACCTGGAACACTCAGGAACTCAGCTTTTCATCCATTACACAGGAAGATAAAGTCCCATCATCATCTACAGAGCTGGTAATCTATCAAGAAAAGTTTGAAGAATGTAAGGTGAGACTGTATGCAGCTCAGGCATAATTCTATTGGTTCAAATCCTACTAAGTGTGATTTAGAAACAGGAGAACATCATTGAAAAGAATGGGCCTGAAGCAGATATGCCAGAGTATGGCTATTTTCTCATTTCTTCTAACTATTAAGTAGTTCATGCTCAAAAATTAAATTAACCAAACTCTCCCTTTTTGTTGTTTCTTGGACACAAAGTAGGCATAGAATTTGAGTCTGATTAATTTTATTTACAAGTTTGTTATAATAAAGTTTAAAATAAAAGCAAAATACTGAGGAACTATTGTTTTTTAGCCAGCAAATTCCAGCCCACTTATAATCTCTGTACGAGCCCCGGCCTAACCACTTTTGCTGTGGTTACTGTTACTGTCCTCATTTTAAAGACAAGAACTCTAAGTACCATGGAGCACAAAGCAGACCATTCTGCCCATGTGCAACACACCAGGACTGGGACCTATGCAGTCAGAATGGATTCCATATCCCAACTAAGAATCACGGTACTATGATTGCCTCAAATGGCATCTTATGACTGAAATAAATAATACATGCTTCAAGTTTTACACTGTTGTATGACTTATTTATATACAAAACTATTAAAAGTAGCTACAAAGTGGCATATGAGCCAATCCCAGCTAGCCACCAGATGCAACATTACAACATACTAAAATTTTAAATCCCTGGGGAATATAAACTACTTTATAAGATCTCTAAGGTCGATGGCATGTGATAATTTAAACTTTTGCTAAGGCCAAATGAATTAATTTGCAAGGATGGAAACAATAACAAAGAGAATTAGGAATCCAATGATGAATGATGGATCAATTGAGCCTATGTTTCTGTAACTAAAACTCACAGGTTCAGTGAATATAGTCTATAGTTTGGCCCTGCTGCTTTGGCAAGAGGTGGCATACCATGTCGTGACAGGAATATAGGGTAGAGAAGGTCTGTTCTCATGGTAGTCAGAAGCAGAGAGACAGGTTACAAAGAAGAAGGAAGAAAGGAAGGAAGAAAGGAGAGAGAGAGAAAGAAACAGAAAGAGAAAGACAGAGAAAGAAAAAAAGAAAGGCAGGTAGGCAGGCAGGCAGGAAGGAAGGATATGACCTCATGACCCAACTCCCTTCTAAAGATTCCTCTCTTCACAGGGGTTCCAATACCCCTCAACAGTACTGAAGGATGGGGACAAGAGCTCCAACAAATGGCTTTTGGGGGATACTTCAGATCCAAACTTCAGCAAAACACTATGATAATATGCCCTAAGATTTCATAGAGCAATACCAGCTAAGTACTTAAACTGGCTGCTTAACCCCCACAAAAGCAACAACTACTTCCGGTATGAAAACATGCAATAAAAATTAGCATTCCTAGAGATCATTCTTTTATCAGTTTCATAGTTACAGATGATCGTGGCTCTTGTTTTTCAGTTGTATTTTATGGCTGTACTGAGAATAAGGAAGGACCTTTCTGCTTCAGTAGCTCCTAACCTAAAGCCAAAATCATCTGTTGAGTTTTCCACAAACTACTATCTCACTCAAGATCCCCTTTCCTCTTCATTACTGGGGCCTGTAACCTTTAGATATGTGGTATGTCCCCAAAGATATATGTGGTAAGGGACCAACTCCCCAATGAGGTAGGAGCTATTGAAGCTAGCTTTAAAGAAGGGGGCTGTGTGAAAGGTCATTATATCAACGGGAACATAGCCTTAAAGAGGATTAACAAGACCCCGTCCCTCCTTTTGTGTTTCTCAGCCACGAGGTGGGCAGATTGGTTCCACTACATGCTTTTGCCACAATGTATGTGATGTGCTGTCTTGCCACAGGCCCAAAGCAATGAGGACTTAGGATCAGAACCTCAAAAGTGTAAGGCAGAATAAACATTTTTTTTACACAGTGGCTGTCTCTGGTGTTTGTTACATAAGGTTCACACAGGGCCTAAGTTTACTATTTGTTTTTAAATTCTGCCTCAGAAGGTGTGGGCAGGGTCCTAAAAGATATCGTTAGGCCTCAGACAGCTCCTATCTCTTCTGCAGTTTTAAACTGTGAACAGTAAGAGTATCTTCAGGAATAAACTCGTTAATAAAGCTCAAACACCTAGAGTCAGGCATACATGCGTGTGTGTGTGTGTGTGTGTGTGTGTGTGTGTGCACATGAGTGCATGAGTATTTGGGAGCACACATATGCCTGAGTAATCCTTGATTTTCTGAAATACAGTAATTATTCCACTTGTTGAAAATGTTCTGTTTATTTCCCACCCCAGAAGAGGAAATGGCCATGCAGCTAGGAGCCCCATTTAGACAAAACTGTAATTCTGAATGGGAGGATTTCATTCCTCTACTGTATATGTGTATATAAAAACAAATTATAATGTTTAAAGTTGTTTCTCCAAATAACAAAACACACAAGTGTGTTTTACCAATTTACAGAGAGAAAGGGCATGAAAAGTCTACTTAAAATGAAGAGAAGAGGGGCATACAAAATCTAATCAACTCTAATTCAAAACATATTACAAGTATTCTTAGGTGGCAGGATACAAAGTTAACAAAGCCTCTGGCCTGTTGTTGTTTCTAGTCTGTTGAGACAGAGGGGTAACAAACTAACAGTCTACTATGGTGAAAAGAAACACCTCAGGAGAGTTGACATTAAACAAAACACCCAAATGAATAAAGTTGGAGGGCGGTGTGGATACATGGGGAAGAATACAGCAGAGAGAAAGAGGTAAGCACTGAGGTGTTGAGCTGCACTGATAGAGGCTCAGACACAAGGAGGCTAAAGTGCCTAAAGCACAACACGTGACAGGATAGCAGACAGTGGGCTTGAGATCATGTGAGGTCTTTAAGACTATGCTAAGAATCCTATATACAACTAAGGTATGTAATGAGCCACAAATGGCGTTCCATTTGTTCAATCATATGTTTTATAAGAAGTTACCCAGTGCCAATCACTGCCTGAAATCAGAAGTATACAAAAAATCCTGCTGTTGAAAGTAAAGCCAGGCCTTCATTCATCATGGAAAGATTCACAGAAAGACTGGGAAATGATAGAAGAAAAACAACGTTTGGGAAAGACTCGTCTATAAAAGCAAAACTTCCTAGAGAGGAATTAGTAAAGCTGCTGCAAGTGTGCAGGCAGGTCTAATGTATAATCTGAGTTATTTTATGAAGAAAAAGAAAGCCAACAGTATTTACCTAGCACTATACAGAACAGAATAGAGGAGTTTATGTTACCACCAAGTTTTAGTGAAAACAAACAAACCATTATTTGGGAAGGACAGTTAATTAGTAGAGAAGGGAGGTATAATTTCATTTTAAAATAATGTTTAAGTAAAAACACCTAAAATTTGTTCTAGAGTGGAAGAGTGAATTTAGACATCAGAACCATTCTGTCCAGCAGCTGAGCTCACAACAAACACATCAGTATTGAGTTACATGAAACACTTTATAAGGTGCTAGCCATCAGACATAATGCATGCATTCAAAGAATGTACAGTTAACGGCTACGACAAAGGTACATGCAGAGGACTGTGATCTTCAAAAAAAAAAAAAAAGGGAAAGAATAGGGGTGCAGTTAAGCTTTGTGGAGAGGACACACCAGCACCATCGTGGAAGTTACAGTAACTGAAAAAATTACTACAGGCAAGTTCAACAAATTGAAAAATACGAATAAAGCACAGTGACATGAACCTGTATACTGCTTAGGGCAGTGGTTCAACCTTCTTAATGCTGTGACCCTTTAATACAGTGTCTCATGTTGTGGTAACCCCCAACCATAAAATTACTCAGTTGCTACTTTGTTACTGTAATTTTGCTTGTTATGAACTGTAATGTAAATATCTGATCTGTAGGATATCTGATATGAGATGTCCAAAGGCATCATAACCCAAAGGTGGAGAACACTGGGTTTAGGGATCATGAACAATTTGGTACTCTCAGATGACAACTGGGGCCATGACAGACAACAGAAAATTTAACTGGAACAGTAATAACACATCAGGCCTGGGTTGTCTGCTTCCAGAATATTGTGTGGTTAAAATTATGAAGACAGAGGGTAATCAAATGATCGCTTCCATAAGCAATCCTACAGTGGAATGCATGCATCTTTATTAAAGCAGATACAACTGTCACAATAGTCTTTGGGATTTCAAAAGTTTTTTGTGTTCTCAAAAGTTGAAGTAAACCAAGTCATTATGATCAAGAAAAATCAACCCAGAAATAAATCATCTTAAACAACCAACATTATAGTGCACATAAGGAACTATACAAACATCCTGAGAAATGCAAAGGTTAATTTTGCAATGCTAGCTATCTTGGAAATATTTTGATCAATAATCAAGTTTCATGAGTATGTGCATGTGTGACTTTACATGCAGACACAAAAATATTCCAAGTATCCACTACAATACTCTATCGTGCAAGAACAAAGAGGATGCATGTCATGGCAATGTGAGCAGGTAGCCCTTTAGCACCAGCACCATTTGCAGGACATAAGGCAAGCAGAAGACAATGGGTGACTATATGGTCCTGAGTTGAATGAAGACATTTCTCTGTGGTTATCTATTTCTGTTATTCTATCTTTGTGTTAACAGTTTAACTTATGTTTGTGTGTAAACTCTGGATGTAACAAAGAGCCAAGGAAAAAGTATTATGCTACATATTAAGGCTTCTGTTTTTCAAGAAATTGTTATTAATTAAAGGAACAAGTGATGGTTAGATGAAGTTCTATGAAATTACAAATGTTAGGAAACTGTTAGAAACCTACCACAGAGGGCCTCTGAAAGACTCTACCCAGCAGGGTATTAAAGCAGAGGCTGAGACTCAAAGCCAAACTTTGGGCAGAGTGCAAGAACTCTTATGAAAGAAGGGGAGATATATAGACCTGGAGGGGACAGGGGCTCCACAAGGATAGCAACAGAATAAAAAATCTGGGCCCAGGGGTCTTTTCTGAGACTGATTCGCCAAACAAGGACCATGCATGGAGATAACCTAGACCCCTTGCTCAGACGTAGCCCATGGCGGATCGGTCTCAAGTGAGTTCCCAAGTAAGGGAAGCAGGGGCTGTCTCTGACATAAAATCAGTGGCCAGGTCTTTGATCACCTCTGAGGTGATCCCACCTGAGGTGGGAGCAGCCTGTCCAGGCCACAAAGGATGAGGATACAGCCAGTCCTAATGAGACTTGATAGGCTAGGGTCGGATGGAAACGGAGGAAGTCCTCACCTATCAGTGGACTGGGGGAAGGACATGGGAGGAAAAGAGGGACGGATGGTGGGATTAGGAGAAGATGAGGGAGGGGTCCACAGTTGGAATACAAAGTGAATAAATTGTAATAATAAAACATTTTAAAACAAATTATTAAGGATGACATCATGACTTAGGGATTGATAAAAGGAACCTCTCAACCCAGAAACAATCATCACTAGACTACAACAACTCGTTTCTAACTACTTTAAATTGTTTTTATTCAGTTAGAGATCTAATTTCTATAAGATCATTCAAAAACATAATAGCAAGTAACATAATGAATGAAAATGACAGAGGGGTAAGATAGCAACTTTCTACATAAAACATCAGTTTTCAGGTTCACCTGTTATTAGAATATATTACTAGGATTAGAGAAGAATCAGAATCTTTGTTCTTGTGGCTAGAGGCAGTCATAAGAACACTTCTGCGAAAGAAATATTAACTACTTATTAACTACTATTATTGTGTAGGTGCAGCATGTACTTTGGGCAAACATGCTATAGTGTATGTGTAAAGGTCAGAGGACAACTCTGTGGAGTTGGTTCTCTACCTTCAACTTTAAGTGGGTTCTAGGATAAAACAGAGATGCTGCATCTCATCCATACTCTGTGAAGGATTTGATAATAAAATGCATACATCTTTAATACATCTAAAACTTAAAGATGGGGGCTTTCAGAAGACGTTAAATGAGCTGGAGGATTCTGTGCCAGAGAATAAATGATGCTAAGGAAATGAAAGATGCTGAGCTGGCTGAGGTAGTTCCAGTATGGAAAACAGCTGTAGAAAACGAAGCACTGGGTTCCTTTGGATCATGTGATCAGTGGTGATCTGGATGAAGTCTCAGCAACCAAATTAGCTAAGTATCCTTTCTGGCCTCACCAGCCAATTGAGAATTTAAAATTGAGCTTGGGAGGAAGCTTTGTTCTTATAAAAGAACAAATGGGAGCGTGCTTTGTTACCTTCTAATGGCAGCTGTGGCCATCCCACTACATCGTTAGCAGACATGCCGGCGGGAGGGAAGTGCTGTTTCATAAAAATTTGAAAGTCATTTTCTACATTTACTAAATGTATCAAATATTTTAGGTCAACTATTACACAAACAAACTAAGAGTAAATTCTATTTCTGAGAATTTTCCTAATTGCTGGAAATAAATTTTAAAAAGGAAAAGGGTCTAATGGTAATGTTGACTAATTCTGAACTATATCAACTAAAATGGCCCTGTCACAGTAAAATTTGCCCTATAACTTATCTTAATGGATTGGGTATATTAATAAATATTGAAAATGTCTGGTCTTTTTTTCCTCCTTCCATTTAAATCAAATCCAATTCCATGTCAACAGATTGTATGGATGTATAATTGCAATATTGAATGTAATAAGGAAAACAGTGTCCGTTGATAAATAACTTTCTAAAACCTCTAAAGCATGCTGCATCCTCAGTGCTTCTCACGGACTCAAGGAAACCAGTAAATCACAGGAGACACGACTGGCCACTGCCAACTGCTAATGGATTTAAAAACCCTATCATCAGATCCAACAGTGACAGTGGTTTGGATTACAAAAGTCAGCCAAGCAGGAGTCAAATCAAAGTGATGCTTCAGAAAGAAGGTTTTCTATCAAAAGTGTAACCAAATTCTCATGGAAATAACAATAGAGTCACCAGTATGATATGATGTCCAGTTAGGGTACATAAATAAGCTTTACACCTATATTTTCTTGAGATTACAGTTTTATATGTGCATAAATGTGTAATAGCTCTTGTCCCTCTTCTAATTTCTTAAGCACAAAGCAAGTAATCCTCTTAATTTATCAGTCCATTTTCTCTTCTCCCTTGTCTTTACTTCTTTACTAGAGTACCTACTATTCCCAAAACCTCATCTATAACTTTAATATGTAAAATATAGAAATATAAAAGGACCATTTAATTTGAATTATATACAGAAAGATATGAAAAAAAATCTATGTATAAAACCAGTTATCTACACCTGATAAGCTAGGGTCAGTTGGAAGAGGATGAGGACCTCCCCTATCAGTAGACTATGGGAGGAGAAGAAGGAAGGAGGGCGGGATTGGGAGGGTACAAGGGAAGCGGCTACAGCTGGGATCAAAGGGAATAAACTGTAATAAATTTAAAAATAAGTTAAAATAAAAACAGTCAAATATTTAAAAATATTAAAAAACCAGTCGTCGTTAAGCAAAATAAACTGTAATAAATTTAAAAATAAGTTAAAATAAAAACAGTCAAATATTTAAAAATATTAAAAAACCAGTCGTCGTTAAGCAGAGGTTGTCTCTTACATGAACTCTGTGGCCTGATCTATGATCACCTCCCCCTGGGGGAAGCAGCCTTGCCAGGTCACAGAGAAGGGCACTGCAGACAGTCCTGATGAGACCTGATGGGCTAGGGTCAGAGAGAAGAGGAGGAGGACCTCTCCTATCAGTGGACTAGGGGAAGGGCATGGGAGGAGACAAGGGAGGGAAGGTGGGATTGGGAGGAGAGGAAGAAGGGGGCCACAGCAGGACACAAAGTGAATACATTGTAATAAATAATTATAATTAAAAACATAAAAAAGAAAAATAAAAAAACAAAAAAACAACAAACCTCATCAAAAAAGAAAGCAGCTCAGACTGACTTAGAACAATCTTAAATTATGGTTATGCTTGATACTTAGTTACACAAACACTCGTCTACAGAGATGCTAAGTATTTTTAACTGTAGTCCTTTACAAGGAAGGAAATGATAGGGAGAAAGATTTTCTAAAAGATTATCCACTAAGTAAATGTACTATGAGCTTTATTATAAAGCTCTGGTATTAGGGTCAAGAACCTCAAAGACTTTTATTACATCACTAATTTCCTTTTGTAAGTTTTCAGCAAATGAGCCTTTTATCTGGTTCTGCATGCTTGGAGCTTGATAGATGTTATTTGCACATGGCAGGTGTTACCTACATAGAACCAATGAAAACATGAATCTGTAATTTTTAAAACCTCATTTTATGATGTAAATAGATAGATACAGACAGATAGACACACAGAGATAGAAAGAAAGATAAATTATGTATACACTGAGAATAAGGACAATTGAACTCGCCGGATAGATTAGATTAGATTAGATAGATTGATTGATTGATAGATATAGATGGATGGATGGATGGATGGATGGATGGATGGATGGATGGATGGATGGATGGATGATAGGTAGTTAGACAGGCAGACAGGCAGGCAGGCAGGCAGGCAGGCAGACAGACAGACAGACAGATAGATCATGCATACACTGAGAATAAAAACAATTGAAGTGACCGGGCTAGTGGTGCATGCCTTGAGTCATAGCACAAGGGAGGCAGAGGCAGATGAATCTCTGAGTTCAAGGCCAGCCTGGTCTACAAGGTGGGTTCCAGGACAGCCAGGGCTACACAGAGAAACTATGTCTCAAACAAAACAAACAACAAGAGCAAAAAAAGTTGAAGTGTCAAGTAAAGGATCTGTAATGAATGAAACCAAGTACAATACCACCAATTGAGCATGAATGCATAACAGCACTTTAAGAAAAGATACCAAGGCAAAAGAGATAGAACTGGTGAGGCTCTTACTTAAAGTATATGGATCAGCTCAGTCCTGATGTGACTTGATGTGTTGGGGTAGAGGGTCCCCTTTTCTGAGGAGTAGGGGAGGGGGTGAAAGAAGGAAGGAAGGTAGGACCAGGAGGAGGAAGGGAACTATTATCAGGATGTAAAGTAAACAAGCAAGTAAGCAAGCAAGCAAATGAATAGAACAGAAAATAGTAAAACAGAACAGGAGTAGTGTGTGGCCTTTGCAAGCAACCTGTAAATATTACCTAAAACTCTAATCTACCTGCAAACAAGAAAAGATTAAGTTTCATAAGCACAGTGAAAGTACTTCACAATACATTTGCAGGAAGTGTTAAGGGTGGGTGGGAGGCCTCTCTGTATAGTCCCAGCTGCCCTGGAACTCACTCTGTAGACCAGGCTGGCCTCGAACTCACAAAGATCCACCTGCCTCCTGAGTGCTGGGATTAAAGGCATGTGCCACCACCACCCAGCTCACAATACATTTTAAAAGTGTCCATTACTATGAATCCAGAAGGATTCCCTCAAATTTACTCTTATGGGAGAAAACTGTTTACAGTGGCCCACTGCCCAATACTTTTGATAAAGCTTAAGATATTTAGAGGAAAGTTCTTTTTGTAAACACAGAAAGAAAAGGTAATAAACTGCAATGTTGCTTGCACTGCTAATAAATCATTCTCTACGCAGAGCACTGCTTAATTACATAAATAACAAGACAAAGTATTTCCAAGAGATGACATATAAAAGTTGTCTTTGTAAAAAAAAAAATCAGATATTGAATTAATAATGTTTTCACAATTCACTGCCTTGTGGCCTACAAGGTTATGTTAGGGTCCAGGCACCCCTATTTTTAGGCTTTGCAGCATCAGGTAACATAGACAGTAGAGCTAATTTTCTGTCATTCTAAAAAAACTGTTGGATTGCTAAACTTTTATCACCATCACCTCTGAAACACAGTAAAAATCACTGTTAGAACCAATGGTTTATTAGATCGAACCCACCATCAACAATGTCAGCTCTGCCTGGTTGTGTTAACAGGAAAATGTTTTACGAGTTCCACCACTGGGCATCAATTTAACTCGAGCATCAGCTATGCTGTAAACTGCGAGTGTAATTTATATGGTGACCTGTGTGTAGGGGAAGCAATATCTAGGTGAAACTTCTCACAGCCTGACAAAATGCTTTGATTTGCACCATTCAGATGATTGAGCAAAGAGAATTTAAGCAATCACCACCAATAGCTTTTATCTTCAAATGCGCTAAAAATTTATTACTGAATGAGTGCAATCTATTGCTTTAGAGGCTAGCTTGATAGAACAGAAATGATTGGATAAATATTACATTTTCAACTGGTACACATCTTGCCCATTAGGTTTAAATATTGGACAAGCTATGTGTTTAAGATAAGTATCAGTCTTAGCTGATTCCATCACATAGTACATTTAGAAAGTCTCCAAATGTTTCCATAGTAACATTTTTTTAGTGAACATGTAGCTGAGGATACATGTTCCTTACCAATTAGAAGAAAGAAAACCTAGGAACCACTGTACTCTTCTTAAACAATCTATTTTGTCTTTTACTTAGCATTTGCAGTTATCAGTATTTACGGTCTACTACTGTCTAGGAAGCAGTGTAGTATCCCCTCAAACTGGAAGGGACATAAACAGAGCTTACCCATATATCTTATATAAAAGTTTGTCATACTGAACCTTCCTAAGCATGTAAAACTACAGCTGAGGCTCTCAGTAAATGCTTGTGACCTGTGTTGAAACATCAGACTTGTTAGTTCTACATATAGTTTTCACACATAATGAAAAGGTAACTTTTATATACTTTTAGGGTGCCTCTTTTAAGCTGCAATCTGTCAGGTATGTTGGATGTAGAATTTTCCACTTGAGGCATCATGTCAGTGATCAAAAAGTTTTGAATTTTGTTGTATTTTGGATTTTTTGGTAGTGATGGCCAACTCTTAGCATAAACTTCCCACTTTCACAGTACTTATATACCTATAAGTATATATACTTGTTATATAGTAAGGAAAAGTATTTATGTGACAACTTCAGTTTCCACATATCTGAGAACACACATCTCCAAAGGCAGCAATGGAGGGGGCTGGAGATATCCCAGTCAGTGAAGTACTTGCTGTATAAACATGAAGACCGGGTTCCATTATCTACATAAGGGTAAAATAACAAGCCAGGCATAGCGACATGCACTCACAATGCCAGTGCTGAGTGTGTAGACAGGTGGGCCCCTAGGTCTTGGTGACTAATCACTCTGCCTCATCAGCAAGCACCATGCTCCAGTGAGAGATCTTGTCTGAAAGGTCAAAGTGGATGAATTCCGAGGAACAAAGCCTGAAGCTGGTGGCTGGCTCCCACATGCACCCACATTCACGTGTACATACACACATAATAAATGACTATGATCTACAGTCACTGAGGACTTTCTGGATTGCTACTATGCAGCTTTTCAATACCACTTTAACATAGGGGAAGGATTCTATGCATATAATCTTCAATTTGGGCTCCTGATCAACTACAGTAGCCCTGAATAACCTGATTCTGTGTTTCTTTCCACTATTTTCCAATGTAGGCTGATTAAATTCTGCAAAGTAAATATTATTTCTAGTTTGGTAATTTAAAAAAATACACTCCAAAAGTTGAATAACGATGAGTAAAAAATGAAAATTGAGTACAAAGTAACAGACCTAAAACACCATCTTCTATAAAATGCGTTCAAGATCCAACTATGTTAATTAAAATCATATATGTCAAATTCTTACACTATCTGACAGAACAACAAAATAAGACTTGATTATTTATTAAAGGATGTCTTCACAATTACCCAAATCAGCAGCTTATATGTTAGGGAAATATACTACTAACCAAAATATCACTAGATAAAATGATCAGTCATTCATGATGAGTTTTGATTTCCTTGATGAAGGTTTCCAGCCTGGTCAGTAATACAGCAAAATAAACATTTCATGTAAAAAGGATATAAAGTAAAAAGTTTTACTTAGAAATAAGCTACCTCACATTCCATATACAAAGCCATTTGTTACACAGTACTACTAGAAGAGACTTAAGTATTTAACTTTCAATGCCGAGTAAGACCTCGTAAGCTGTTTTTCTTATCTTGTTCTTTAAAATTCAAAACTAAAAAAAAAAAAAAAAAATCCCACTTGACTAAAAAGGCAAAAAGGAAGGCTGTCCCTTCTAGGGTTAACAGATGCTTCTTGTAAGATTTTAGGTAAGATTAACCTTTTGCTCACAATAGGAATGGTTATTGGTTTTATTTTTTCCCTGTCTTTAACTCAGGTAAAAATCAATACAGAGCGAGACAAAGGGCTCTAGAGGGTCTGGCAATACCAGCTTTTGGTTTGGCTCCTGCACAATTCTACAGCATGCTGAGGCTGGGAAGGATTAGCCTGCTTGTGTTGAGTAAACCGATGATACTCAATAAACAGTTTCTGTTGTAAACCCCTTAGGACGTGCAAAGCCACACTAGTTGGCAATAGACCAGATAAGCAGCAGAACCAGCTGTAATCTCATTTAGACCTGAGCTGATCCTCCTGTCCTTTCATTCCACAGGATCAAAGCAAACCACTGAGGAGGCAGCTGTATTACAGCCCAGCTTGCCGGATGCGGCAAACATTTCATAAATTCTACTCCTTCAAGCAAGTCTCTACTAATCTACCCAGAGCTGGGACAATCAATGAATTTCTGAATTCATCAGACTGGTCATCACAGGGTAACTACTTTCTCTTTGGAGAAAACTGTACATCACCTTTACACAGAGGCTGCTACGTTTGACCACTGTTTTTTTTTTTTTTTCTGAAATGCCTACATGTGTTCCATCATATCAAATACAAATAGTTTTAAACTACCTAGTTCATAGGATGCTAAATTCTCTGTATACAGGAACTGAATACCACCCAAATATGCCAAAGTTATAACAGCACTTCTTTTGCTTAAAGACATAAGGTTGTGCCAAACCCTACTGATACCTGAACTTACACTTGGAAGAATTTTTAGGAAAAGGTTCAGAGATTACTATTGAACATTTTTTAATTATTCAATAAGGCAGAACACAATTTTAATGCATTCTTAAAAGCTGGATTGTTAAATGTTTCAGATTAATCCAAGTGTTTTATTACTCCTTTCAACAGGGGCTGATCCTTTAGTATTTTATTTGACTATTTATGTTTAAAAAAACCCATTAATTTCAAGCTATGTACCTTTAAGGAGCACTCACCAATTTCAAACCAAAAAGAATAGCAACAGATGTAAAGGGTCCTAACAAAGCAGATGCTGGACATGCCACAGACCACTCTAAAACAGCAAAGAAAACAGCACAGTGCTGGGATAGGAACAGCAGCAGCATTGTCTTCAGAGAACTGCAAAACACCCAGGGAGAAAGCTCGAAAACTTGTGGGGTTTGTGAACATTTCTGTTCTGAATATCACATTTTGTTTTAATTGTTATTAAAAATATTTACAAATATTCTTAAGCTCAAAACAAATGTGACTTAGCCTGTTCCTTCTAGTACAAACTACAAGACAAAAATCTTGTTCATTAAGATTCAGATTACCATGTTGTGCTTTAGTGCTTCTCCACAGATTCAATATTTATCCTGCCTCTATAACAAATGGTGTAGTGATAAGGCTTCTATAAGAAAATAAAATGAGGATTTGTAGTTCTGAAAACCATAGCAAAAATGTATGGTACATGTCAATGTGGACAGCACACCAAAATGACTGTTTTCTGATCTTTCATGCTAACAAGCCTTATCCTTAGTTAGCCCACTTCTCTTCCTCCAATCTTCAAATGTAGGAGTACCATTTACCATGATCACATAGTAACAGTAAAAGTGAAAAATATCAAATCTTAACTTTTCTAGTATTTGTAAAACCCAGGTCTTTATAGTAATAACATGATAGAAAACTGCAAAACTGTGTAATTATACTTTAATTGTATTGTGAGACATGCATTAATCACAAAGTTTAAGTACTAAGCACAGAATTATAATAATTCTGTAAAACAAATTTAAGCTAGCTAAGTAGGTCAGCACCACTAACATGCAACAGGAGACCTCTGGGAATTTATCAGTTAATGGCTATTTATGTGCAAATGAGTGCCCTCCAACCCTCCAAAATCCTGTGTAGCTGAAGGGTATTTCTGTTAACCAGGAGCACTGCTTAACTGCTGAAGAATAAATTAAACCATTTTATTGGAACCATTTTTAATTCTTTTACTTTCCTTTTCCACATTCCCATACTTTCTAGAAGCACAATTTACAGAACATGCTTAACAATAAAAGGTTGCTAAGCAATTTTCAAAATTGATCTCTAACTCTTATTTTGCAGGACATAAAAAATTCAAAGTAATTTGTACCTACAATAATTTGTCTTAACAGTCCATTTACCTATCAAAGGTATTTGAGAAGGGGGCAAGTACTTTTAAGAAGGGCCTTAAGAGCCATAGTCTTACTTCTTTAAAGAGGGAATTAATATTTGGATGTTTTCTGAAGGGCATGTGTTATGATTCAGGCTTAAACGTCCTTCATGACATGAAGGCTTGCTTCCTGGCTTACGGTGTTACTGGGAAGAGATGGACTCTATGAGGCACAGCACAGAAGAAGGTTGGGTGACTGATAGTGTGCCTTTCAATATTGTCTGGGAACTTTAACTCCCTCATTTGTTCACTTCCTGGCCACCATGATGTGAGCAGCTGCATTCTGTTCTACCCTTCCTTACCACAGGCTCAAAACAAACAATGGACAGCACTGAAACAACTGCGAACCCATACACATGCTCTCTCTGTACAGTTGGTTAATTCAAGCATTTCCAGGTAAACAAAGCCAACAAAGGGCAGCAGAAAAGATAAACATTTTCAATCTGATATAAGTATGCTCAAGAGGCCATTAAGGCCCCATTACCCTGAGTCCAGAGGGCATCAAACAATTAGTACAAAGATGAGGAGGAGGAGGAGGTAGGATGAAGAGGAGGAGGAGGAGGAGGAGGAGGAAGTAAAACACCGGTTGTGTCTTTTAGGTTTCAGATGGAGAAGTTTAATATTGTGACAAATTATGTTTCAAATTGTGCTTGTATTTCCTTGGAGCCTTTTCTCTACCATTTACTCAAACAGAAATAATCTAATGTTAAGTTAAAGACCAAGCCTAAAGATATCTTTAAAATGAGAATCTTTCACAAACAATGCAACTTCAGCTCTTCAAAAACTGAAAATGTTTATGGAAACATATCTTATCAAGATTCCAGGCACGGTAACTTCATAGATACTCCAAAAATATGAGGGAAAAAAGTTCCAATCATTTTCCCCAACTGAGCTCTCCACAATTTTCAGTAAGTTAAAACAGAGGAAATGATTATGTCAAGTCAGCTTTGGATTATCGTAGTATGGAAACAAGTCACTGGCGGCTTCATAGGGCAAATACAACTGTCACCAAGAGGTGTACTGGACAATGGTTTTTACATATAAAAGAGAAAGAAGAACTTTCAGGTCAAATGTCATGTGTTAAGTTTAAATGATACAAATGAGACTCAAGACACATTGCTGTCCCCAAAACATACAAGTGAAAAAGAATAACTACAAACAAAATCATCAATTGAAGGGTCATGTGAGATCTCCTTTCCCTGGTTTTGGAGCTTCACAGTGGTTGCCTCAATACTCCAGTCACTACTGACTCTCAGTCAGACCTCTCTGCAGTAAGCACGGCCCTAAGTCTTAATTAACCCTGCTAGGAAATAGACAGGACCTGGGCTCACTGAAGAAACAGATACATGGCTTAATGAAAGAGTATCAACGTTAAAAGGTATATTAAGACTATCAGAGTATCTACACACACAGACGCACACGCATTATCTAAAGAAGAGAAATATATGAACATATAAGTCAATGAAAATTGCAATCTCTTATTTACACACACAAAATAAAGAGAATAACAAGCTGAGGCTAATCAGGCCTAAAGAATAAGTGAGATTCCTGGAGTACAGGAAAAGGGAATGATTCTATTAGTTAAACATAAGTAAGAAGCACATTTAAGTATAAGATTCAGAGTTACAGCAAGTGTGGTGGTATACACTTTAATGGAAGTATTCAGGAGGCGGAGACTGCTGGAATTCTGTACATTTGAGGTTAGCCTGGTGTACATGTCTAGTTCAAAACTCCAAGAGAACCTGTCTCAAAAAAATTAGAGCTATAATTTTTTTAAAAATCTGTAATTACTAAAATCTGTAATTATTAATGTTTTAAACATTATTGTGTGGTTAAACAAACTAGCCAGGACCATTAGAACATTGTCTTCTTTACCCCTTTAATACTTGGGCCTAGTTAAAACTTCAAAGCTATCTTTTTGCAGTTTTTAAAAATAGTTACCATCCCCTGAGGGGGGAGCAGCCTTGCCAGGCCACAGAGGAGGACAATGCAGCCAGTCCTGATGAGACCTGATAAGCTAGGGTCTGATAGAAGGGGATGAGGACCTCCCCTATCAGTGGACTTGGAGAGGGGCATGGGGGAAGAGGAAGGGAGGGTGGGGTTGGGAGGGCAGGAGGGAGGGGCTACAGCTGGGATACAAAGTAAATAAATTGTAATTAATATAAAGAATAAAAATTTAATTAAAGAAATGGTTAGCACTTATATTTTTATATGATTAGCCTTGATTACCACTGTGGGTTCCTACCATGTCCTTGTCTATATATCTCTCTCAGTTAATTGTGCACATGCAGGAAGATCAGAAACTAAATAAACAAGGAACATGCGATTCCATGGGATGGGATGTGCACAGTTGGTTTTAAGGACCTGAAATCCCAATCTTTTTATTTTCTATCATTTACAATTGTAGCACGCCCCCAGCCCCTTTTTGTTGTACTCTGTGTGTGTGTGTGTTCGCGTGTACGCGTGCAACATATATGTGGATGCCCAGAGGCTAGATGGGGACATCAGATCCCTTAGAACTAGAGTTATAGGTGGTTGTGACCCACCTGATTCTGGTGCTCGGGAGAAGCACCAAGTGTTCGTAACCACTATAAGGTGTCTCTCCAACAATGGCTGTCAAGACATCTATCTTCCCACTACCTTTCACCAGTGAACTTACCTACTTAAAATTTATAATAGTGTCTTCAAATCTCTTTTTCCCCAAAGCAAAGGAAAATGAGAACTCACACTGCCTCAAGTCTCTGATACACAAGAGGCCTAAGCAAATAAGCTGGTTACTAATGAACTATGATACCATCAATGTCTCTATCTGAAAACACCCTATAAGAGAAGTTGTTCCAAAATTCCTTAATTATGCATGTACTGAATATCTAATAATAACTATCTACTGAATAAAGTAAAAAATGCTTGATGATACCTGGATCATTATTAGGTCTTCTGTAAAATTTTTCTATATCATTCTTCGTTGTACTTTTATTTTATAGATGTGGCAAAAAATGAGAAAACAGATAAACACAAGTAGAAGACAAAGCCAATTTGAGTCAAAATTAATCGTAGTAGCTATGTAAATCATATTATATTCATCAACCTTAAAACGAAAAGAAAAACTTCAAAATAGGAGCGCATTCAACATAAAACTGGTTATATGATCCTCATCCTTCAGATGGAGAAGAAAAGTAAGTGGCCTAAGGCTCCATGGTATAAAGTAGGCACAAAAGATCACTGTATATCCTACCTCAATTTGCTTCTTCATATAAATTTAACTTAGCCTTAAGCCAGTAGCCTCTCCTTCCTAAATAAATGTAAATACTGTATTAATAGCTACGTAAGCAGACGAAGAAAGTATTTAATATCAAAGACCATAGCTAATATGAACAGGCAGCAATGTAATCTATTTCTTTCACTTTAATTCTTTATATTAAAAATAGAAAAGCTGAAAGAAATACCAGTTTTAATAAAAATTTTCTAACTTCAAACTTCTAATTTCAAACTAAATGTCATAAAAGAAAGTATGACAAAATATATGTGAAAAATTATATTAGAATCTTTAACACCATTATTCCTATGGGAATAGATCCTCCTCTCTGAGTTTACATGTTTATATAAAAGTTTCTCCTACTCTTCTAGATGACAAATTCAGAATATTAATGAAACAGTAAGATTATTTCAGTCTATGCAGAATGATGAGAAGATAAAAGCATATTAATTTCTATATAAGGTTAAACTTCCCTTGTGAAAAAGCAAAGATGTGGTTACAAGTAACAAAGATGATCCTGAAACAGAAATGTGGCATTGCTGAATCTCTGGAAACACAGTATGTGACATTTACTCCATAAATTCTGGAGACTGTAATATTTTATGTTACTGGTCTTCAGTATACAGGAAATTACAGGTAAGGACTGAATTCATGGTCTATTTCAGAATTCAGAAAAGCACAATGAAAGAGACAGAGATACTTAGAGCCATCCAATGGCTGTTCTTTATGATTTCATAAGTTCTACTAGTCCAAAAGGCATTTTCACATACAACACTCTTACAAACAGAGTTATGGGGTGGGGTGGGGAACAAAGCCAAGAAATATTTACTAAATTACATTGTACTTTCCCTTAACAAAACAACAAAAGACCAAACAATAAAAACTCAAAAGCACACATACATTGTTACATAAGTGTACATAATTTTAAGTCTATGATATTTATATGCATAAACCCTTCAAGGCTTAAAAATGTATTTATATGTGTCTTGCCTGTGTGAGTTTACATGCACGCATGTGCAGGTGACTGCAGACACCTTGGTATTGGACCCTACTGAGCTGGAGCTACAGGCTGCAAACCACCTGATATGGACCAAAGCTGGGGCCTCTGCAAGAGCAGCAGATGGACTTAATTATTAGGCCATCTCAAAGATCCCCTTAAAATGTGTATACATCAAGAAAAGTATTACTGAATCATTATGAGGATAATTTTACAGGAATACACACTTTGCAAAGCTAAAGCATTTTATAATGAGTTAGCTTTACTCTCCCTAAAAATTAAAAGTTTTAACTTCTTAACTCTTATGTCTTCTATTTTTTGCCATCACTCTTCTCCACTCTTGAGCAGTAGCTGCCCCACAGGATAACAGTGTCTATCTCCTATTCCTTCATTATTTGTGAAGAAAGTTGGTTGGATCCTCCAATTCCCAAAACCAGTATTTCTTGTTTTTGGTTTAATCTATCCTTTCTCAGATATGTACACCCTCTAGTAATATGTATCAGCAAAATCAAGTTAAAACAAAAAGCAGCTGAAAAATTTACATAATTTTTAAATGCACAAAGCAATACTGTGTTGGTTTGGATTATATTTTTCACAACAAAATATTAAATATGCTGTGCTCAAAAGACTAACAATGTGTAGCATATAAAGAGGATGGCATTACAATAACAGAGAACAGGAATAGATGAAAAATGGTTTCAGAGAAACTGTAGAAAAAGTACAGTCATGACAAATACCATCACAATGATTTACAATAATTCTATGTGTGGAAGTAGCTAATTATTTTCATTAAAGGAATCTGCAAAAGATATCAAGAACAATTTAGGAAAGCTTCTGAATTTAAGTCCACATAAGGTTAAGCTTCTAGAGACTTTAGCATCTCCTTTCTAATGTCTGCCAGCTATGTGATACAGCAAGAGTGACTTACTGCCACATAATCACATCCATCATTTGGTACAGGGCAATCTCAGAAAAAAATTCTATAACGCATGTATAAGTCTGAAGAAGATATCTTAAGCATCTGTCTATTATCCTATCAATCACAGTGTCTTTAATTTATTTACATGTCTACTTCCCTAGGTGGCAAGGCACTGAGAGCAGTAGTATGCTTTTATATGTTTGTTCTCCCAACCGGGCACAAAGTTCCATAGCAGCTACCTGACAGGCACCTGATCAAAATCAATTGACAGAAACATAGTAATTTCTGTTTCATTTGTAATTATACATCTAAAAGCAAAATTTTCTGTTATATACTAAGAGAAATAAGAGATCTGAGTAATAAGATAATATATTATGAATTTACTTAAAATAGGAAAAGTATTTTTTTCAAGAAATATCACTGAAATAATTAAAAATGAAACTCAAAAATCTTAAAGTCGGAAACTTTAAAATATACCTGGGATGTCACATGCTTTCCCTTTATTTCTCTGAAACCAGTGGATAAACAGTAATGACAACAAAAGTTATTGATATTATGCATGAATTAGCCATGTATTATCTTATTCTTCAAAGCAGCTCTTTAGTATATAATCATGTGCATTTTCCAAATTAGAAAAATGAGTCTTGGAGAAGTTATATGACTTGCTGAATATTATGAATGGCAGAAAAAATAGTCAAACCTATGTTTGTGACCTTTAAAAAGTAAACAGAATTTTTATTATAAGTAAAAGACCCTTTATGATTCAAGCATTAATTGACCTAGGGAGACGTTTTTCAGGCATTGACTATTTCAAGAACTCAAAAAAATAAGCTATTGTTACTAGCCTGTTAATAAGGAACCCAAATCTTCAAGCAAATCGGATTTTGAAAATAAAGCAAAATGAAGGTAATTTAATATACAGCTCTTAAATGTTTGCTGGGTTAAGTAAATGGAAGCTTATACAATGTCTTATCATGTAAGTACATAAAGAGATGTCCTTAGTATTTTTCTCAGTAAAAAAAAAAAAAAAAAAAAAGAGTAGTAGTGCACGCCTTTAATCCCAGCTCTTGAGAAGCAAACGAAGGCAGATCTCTGTGAGTTCAAGGCCAGCCTGCCCTTTATAGTAAGTTCTAGGCCAATCAGGGCAACAGAGACAAGCACAAACAAGACAAAGACAAGCAAGCACACAAAGAGACAAGCACACAAACAAAACCAAGTTGTTAAATTTCACAATATTTAAGTTTGACTCTCACCTGAAAGAGTTGTGGGAAAATAAAAAGTTGTGGCTCAAAGCAGCAGTAAGAGCAGGTAAGAAGTTAGCTGCTTTTGCAGAGAATCCAAGTTCAGTTCCCAGTATCCAAGTTGACCAGAACACAAATGTCACCTGTAACTTCAGCTCCAGGGCACCTAAAAACCCTATTCCGGCCTCCGTGGGCATGTGCACACATGTGATACATACAAATGCACATTTTTAAAAAATGATAATCTCCAAGTTATTGCTAATGGCTCCCTCTGGAGGAGGGAAGTTTAAGAAGAGATATAACTTTAATTTTCTACTATTAATATATATACGTCTTTATTATTTAGTTTTTCCAAGATACATGAAGTTTGATAATAAAAGAATGTAAGACAATCATTAACATCTCTCTAAAGCTTTCAAATGCTTCAAGTTCTATTACTTATTCTTCTACACAAGATAACTGTAGCTCTCACTGTTCATTAAAGATGCTTCTCCTTGAAGCAGAGGGAGACCATTAGAGAAAACCATAACCGGTCAAATGCAGAGTGTCTGGTTCCGATGGATACAGCTACAACACTACTTCTGCTTGTAAGACTCAGGGAACATCATTGATGGTTAGGTTAGAACTGTCAAGCTGCTATGAGACTGTATCTTGTAGAAAGGACTAGGAAGGCTCACCCATGATACCATAATACTGGAATAACATGGCTACCTAAACAAGCCATACAAAAGGACAACATCAATTAGACACGCTGATTTTAGATAGACTCACGGGGCTCTACCCCTAGACAAAGAATTACAGGCAACAATAACTGCTAAGAAAAAACTTAGCCTTCCCCAGGCATGAGCCTTTTAATTGGTTATGCCATACTAAGTGGCCAGTGGAAATGGTGTACATACAAGGACTGCTAAGCAGACTCAGCAGGTGTTATTTGTATATTATATGCTTATATATATGTAAAATAATAATTAAAGAAATAGATGCCATGAATTTCAAAGGAGTGGGGTCACACAGAGTATGCTAGAGGGAGAGGACATAGGTTTGGAGGCTAAAAGGGAAGAAAAGAAATGATGAAATTTTATTTAAAAACTTCTTTAGATGACAGCTGTACAAAGAAAAAACCTCAAGAAAATAATTGGGCACACTAATTAAAAGGTAAAGAAACAAAAATTAAGTTTTGGAAATATTAATAATGTACCGAACCTTTTATAGTCATTTCACCACATATTTGAAAGCTTACCACCTCTATTTCTGTAGTTTTCTCCTTATAAACAAACTAGAATAGTAATTTTAAGTTTTCCTAGTTTGTAGAATGTATAGTTGTTTATGTAAGTAAAATACATATGTATTAACCTTGAGTTTAATTAAACTGTGCCTCCCAGCAATATTTTAGTTATGCATAAGGTCCTATATTTTAAATTATATTAAAAATATCTTCCACATACAATCAAGTCAGTGAATGTTAAAGCACTACTTATAATGCTCTATGAATGACACCGTGGAGTGGTATAGTAACTGCACAGTAGAAAGAACATGCCTAGACACAAAATACTTTCCATACATCATTGCATCTAATTACTGAAAAATCAAACAAAACATTAACTTTTCACAAATAGAAATGGGCTCTTCTCTTTCTCCGAACTTCCCATGCCCCCACCTCAGCATGTCATACGTGCTCGCGCTCCCTTTCAAATTCATGCCTCGTTTTCTGCAATACTGATATACAAACATACAAATAACACAAGCCGAGTCTGTTTAGTGGTGGTTGCATGTACATGTTTTCAGGGCTGACCACTCTATCATGTATCTATCTACACACATACAGATATAAAATGGAATTACGATACCAAAAATAATATAAATGCCATTGATATGGAAGCTGTTAATAGCCATTTACATTAAAAGGCACTAATTTGGTTATTTTTAATCTATTTGCTTTAAAAATGCATATGAACTGAAAAGTATAATGGGCTCTAACAAAACAGCAAGAGTAATATGTGAGAGGCAGCTTTTCCAGTTAATCTCCATTTTCTGTATTATTACTACAAATGTCTGATTCTGAATTTTTTTTAAAGTCAAAACTGAAGAAGCAAAATTAAGGGAAACAGTCTTGAATGAGATTTCTGATGGGTTGTTTTTTTTTTAACCATTTGGCTTATAAGAGACATTTGTCTTCAATCCCACTCCTCCCTGAGAGACAAATTTATGCACATACGCTACATAATCAAGGATTTTTTTTTTTTTACTTTGTATCTCTATCAGGTACATTTCAAACTGTGCTAACACTGTGGTTGGTAGTCTGCTGTTAGATTCCAAAGATTACTTTTTAGTAAAGTGCTGTTATTGATGAAAATACATAATTGAGAGACCCACATACCGACCTGAGGTCGCCTCAGAAGCAATACGTTAGAATAGATTTAAGGGGGATACCTGCGCTGTGTTTGGAGTACTTTCCTTTTATAAACAGATTAACCCTTGTTTCACTAGAATACTCTAGAACAACCAATTTCCCCAGATTGAGGCATTTACTGTATCAAGTAAGCTTTAAGTCTACTCTCCAGCCATTTTGTATATTCTTCCACTAGCAGCGTTTTTTACCGCCAAAAGCACACCAGATTTCTGGAAACCAGGCAAGAAAGCTTTCTCTCCATTCTGGTTTCCAGGAAAACTGCCAGTAGGAGGCAGCAATGCCTGCCAGTGGCAACAGCAGTGGCTCTGCTCTGCACAGTAGTTAGCTGCTCGCTTCATTCTCCTGTCATTATATAAGCAAGATGACACTGTTCTCTAATCCAGCCAAAGCTGATAAGTACCATCAACCTGTCACTTCCTACATTTCAAATTCTAACATCACAGCATCAAAGAGTTTTTACATTTCGATTTCTTTTGCTGGCAGCAGCCGGTAGCCTCTCATTCTCCCACGGTGTTCTAATGCTGCATTTGCACACCGGGGTTACTCCCAGACTGAATAGCAGGTCATCCCCTGCTCACTGAGCTCATCTGTGGCCCATGTGCTAGGCAATTTAGATCCAATCAGCCCTTATTTAGCTCAAGAGTAATGAGCAGCATAGTGACACAGACTTAAGCCTGACCCTCAGGACACTGCTCATCAAGCAGTAAAACTGTGACAAAATCATTCATCTTCCACCCGCTGGCAAGAAATAATACTCGCACTCACTGTATTACTTTTCAAGATAAAAAAAAAAAAAGTCCTGAATTTTCATGATGTGAGACATTAATTTGCAGAAAGCTGAATTCCCTTAAACCCCCCTGTTGCTATGAGCTCACCAGGGGGAAAGAGGCCTTAGGAGACTGAAATGGAATAAAGAAAATTGCTCCAGCTTTCTTTTCATTTTAAATAAGCCTTAAATCTGACAAGAGACATCCTAAAGAGAGAAAAATATGTATCTTGTAAGGTAAAGAAGAAACAATTGAAATTAAGAGTTTTAAATGCCAGTTTCACTTCCTATTCTCAATTTTGTTGAAATGTTAATAAATACACTTTTAAAAAGCAATTACTCACACTTCTTTACAGGACAAATGGAGGAAGATAAGGCTATTCCTTATAAACAATATGGTGGCAAAAGTAAACCTGTATGCCAGAACAAAACATCCTTGGATGTAGTCTGTAAAACACATGATAAAAGACAACAGCTTTGGGGAGATAAAAGAAATTGTGAGGCTAGCCAGTTGTATTTCAGACTATAATAAATTTAGGTCTTTTCTATAATTTATAGTGCCTTGTGAGTCTATTAATCCAAAAATAATTATGGAAATAATGAAGAGATTGGCTTCCTTCCCACATTGACATCACACCATTACATTAGTGAAAATAACACATCTGTAGCCCTTAAATTTTACTCACTTCCACTAAGCACTTCCCTTGTAGAACCAAGTCACAGTTCCAGTATAGCTCATGGAGTTTCTCTGGATTTAGTCCATTTAATAAAGTGACAATTTTTGTTGATATTATCTATCCCACAGTTGAAGAAGAGTTAACTTCAGCAAACCTGTTACAAAAAGGGACTCAAGAGTCTTTAATACTTATTATGACAACATGTCTTTTAAGCATCAGCATGACATTGGTTGCTGTGTAAGCCAAGTGTGGATATCTTCCCACAAGCTCATTGCTGATTGCATCTAATGTGTCCAGGATATGAAAGCTCTAAAGCCTAAAGTGAAACTTGAGTTCTGACAAAGAACATGGCAATGCTTTCAACTCCTCAGCATCCTCTAATTTATTACCACTGATTAACAAGGAAACCTCCAGTGGGTACCAAAATACTCACAGCATTCTCTTTACAAAGCTGAGCAGGAATCAAGTGGTCTCTTTAAAGTACATTTCATTTGCCCCTGACCCACTCAGTACTATTAATCTTGTATCCGTACTCTGTCTCTACCTCTTTCATTGCTCGTCTCTTTTCCTCTGTCACCATGAAAAGTAGATTTTCTATATTTTACCCCAATTGTCCCATCATAATTTTTGTAACTTTAAACTTTTGGCAGTAATTATGCAGAAAATAAAACAACAAACCAAAAACCTCATAAAGATTATTTCTCAAATTCCTTAATGGATAATCTTGAAAATATAAATCTAATGTTCCACTTGCATACTTAACAAAATTTTAATGAATTAGAAACCTGAAATTTGACTTATAACCAAAGATTTCAAAAGCAAACACAGAACAAGTGTAAAGGACCCAAGACTAATAAGGGCAGAGAAAAATTTGTGAAGCATTCATGTTTTCTCTTATAAAGAATACAGGCTTTAAACGTCACATCTGATCCTTATTGTCAACCTGTTCTCTTACATTGCATCCGAGTAACTAGACTTTCCAACACAGAATCTTCAGTTCTGTGAAATTTTCTTAAATTATATTTAATAAATTACTTTCTTTATTCTCTTTTCTCAGTTCTCTTTTCCAAATATCTTGCTTCTCATCCAATCCCAACACAATTTCTACTTACAGGATAAAATTCCTATAGACCCAGCTTCAACAGAGTAGTTCTCAAACTTTTCGAAGACAAAAAAGCTCAAGAGCCCTCTTACTCCACCTGCTTCCCTATGCAAGTATTCAAAGAGTCTGATGGTACTGAGTTAGAAAACAAAACAAAAAATGGCCACTAACAATTCAGCTACATAAAATAAACACGGCAAACTTTGCTTCTCAATAGCATCAAAACATTCCAATTTATTAGAAAGAATGCATTTCCTAGACTCTTCTGGATGTCCTTTCTACTCAGAGATGCTTAGGAGGCAATAAACACACAGATGAATTTTAGATTTTGCCTTAAATCCACATCCTAACTACATAAGCACTGTCTACTTTCTGGTAGATACTAACAAGAACGTTTGTATAAACATAAAATACTGAGAAATACAAACCATTACCTATTAAATATGTTGGCTAAAATAACAGAATATAAAATAGTTATAACTTAATAGATACACAAGTTTCTTTCTCCTGTCAGTCTATCATTCATATAATACATACATGTATACTAAATAAATTTCATTTGATTGGATCACATGTGTCTGCTATAATAGTCACTGAAAATATTACTTGAATGTTAAAAAAAAACTTTTGTGTATTTATATGTACCCTTTGTAGAAACATAATTACATTATAAAGTTGAAAGCAAAAAATGACATTAGAGCAATTCAAGGGAAATACATTGTTTAAGACTGAAGACACTTGTCAGATGTGGTTGCAAGTGACTTTAATTCCAGCAATCGGGCATGGGGCAGGAGGAAGGCTGGTAGAGGCAAGCCTTCATTGAGATACTGAGTTCGAGGCCAGCTTTGTCTATAAGGTGAGTCCAGGACAACCAGAGCTCTGTTAAACTGAGAAATCCTACCTCGAAAAAATAAAAATAACAAAACAAAGAATAAAGATACTTCAGTAAGCACACATTTCACAGATGCTTGAAAGACATTGTTCACACAATAATAAAAGATTAAAGAGAAGCACCGTATATTAAACACACTAAGAGATTATTACAACCCTTCTTTTGAATAGGTACATGTCGGTGCTGTCCAACTGTTTTTCTGACCACCACCTCCCCCTTTTAAAGACTTCTTTCTGTATTAGTGTTATGTCTGCAGGTGCCTGTTATCCACAGGCTACAAGAAGGTGTCCGAAGATATCTGGAACTGAGTTATGTATGGTTGGGAACCATGTGTGTGTGCTGAGAACCCAACCAGATCCTCTGTAAGAGCAAAAAAGTAGTTTTAATCATCCAATCCCAACACGGAGAATTTTTCTGTGCCATCTCTCCAGCTGTTTTTCTGCTCTTTGATGCAGTAACCACTGTCCAGAAGAACTTTCCTAAGACTGTACTGTTAATTAGAGTAAGAGGGTTTAAGCCCTCATTTTAATATGTACTTCCTGCAGTCCATAGCACAATTTTAACAAAAAGCAAAAGCAACAGGCACATTACCTGTTGGCTGCCTAGAATATTGAATGACTCCTTCCATTCATGAGGTTCTGATTCTACTTACAGCTCTTATGTACTAATTTGTAAAATTCTATTGCCCTCAAATGCCTCTAAATGACTTATTTCCCTCTTGTATCTGCCACCCTGCCTGTATGCAACTCATGAGAGGCATTGACTATTTTTGATATCCTAGTTTTAACAATTTCATTCTTGCATTTAATCCTTTCAAAATCATGCTTTTCACAGTGTCAGCTGATTCACTGCACAGTCATTCTACTGCCTTGGCCATATTTTAGTCTCACCACTCAATGAGTTTTGATGGAATATATAAGCAAAGATAGTTTCAATCGATTAAATAAAGGGGGATTCACAAAAGACTTAATTCATGCCAGGAAAGTCAGATTGTGGATAGCTTTGAAGACCACAGAGATGCATAATTATTTTTCTATGCCCACCAGAATACCACTTAGGTGAAAATGATACAACCAGATTATTTATTCAAGAAGGTAAAAGTGACAAAAGAATATGAAATAAATATAAGCAACAGCAACAAAAAAATAGGTCTTTATCAAAAAAGCTTTTATACTGTAAAAGATGAAAACAAGGAAATTAATCAATAGGAGAAAATATTTGCAGATCATATATTTGATGGGTCTTGTATCTTGGCTATATAAAAAGCCCATATAACTCAATAATAATATATTTTAAAATGTATAAAATGTATGAACAGACTTATTCAGAGACATAATGGTCAATAATCATATGAAAATATGTTCAGTATTAATCACCACAGAAGTGCAGACAGCATCAAGATGACGTAGCATCTCACACCGATCAAGATCTCAATAGCAAAGTATGTAGCAGTCACACTGTTGAGGCTGCAATCTCTTGGTGATATATTTTGTTTATATGGAAGGAATAAATGTGAAATGGTATAGTCTCTTTAATACAGTTGAGCAAGTTAAGCAGCATGATTCAACAACTCCACTCCTACACATATACCCAAACAAAATAGTTAAACTTCCACTTATAAACCTTTGTCAATAATGATATGGATATATAATTTTTTTCTTATATGATCTTAAGAAAACACCTTATTTTGATGCAGGAAATGTATTATCTCCAGAGCAAAGTTCATTGACAATCCAATAGATGATCTAGACATTAATACCTATACATGAAAAAACTACAGAACTTCAGCAAAATATACAAAAAACAAATATTGTTAATCTAATAGAATGTAATTTGCATTACTACATACACTTACAAAACATGTAGAAAATAAAGTGTAGAATTTTAGCCTCATTAAATATATATATTGTCATATACTAATTTATAAAGTATATAACTTGGCTGGAAGATATGTGAAATGACATAAAAATGTATTTACGTAGTTTGTATTTTATAATTCCCCAAATACTAAAATTTATATTACATTCTTTAGAGATACTCGTGCATCTTTTCGCTCACTCTTGAGTAAGCAATATATTTGGACTCAGTTTCTCAAATATAGATAATATACTTCTCTATGGAGCATTCTGATGGGCTCTCCCTGAAATTATGATAACATTGCCCTCAAACTTACATAGTGTATGCATATATACACACACACATATGTATACATGATGAAAAATGGAGGTACATGGGGCAAACTGGAATAAGTAAACCAGAAGTTACTTAGTTTCTTTTAAAAGTTCTACCTAATTACCTGCAATAATATTTATCTGTAAACTATTTTTTTAGAAATTATAGCTACAGTCCATCCTCATGACTAGAAGACAATAATTGTAGGAAGAAGCCTGCATTCTGTCCAGAGTGTACATCCCACTTTCTCGGAAACAGTGTTCACAACATATGACACAGCAGACCCTCAAGAGAGTACCTCCTCATGTACTACCTATTTTCCTAATCAAGGAGCCCAGGTTTTCTCCCCAAGGGAAAGAAAAAAAAAACCTTTTGTTTAGAATATCACACCAGTAAAAGGTATTCTTAAGTATGGAAAATATTTGAGGGAAATAACATGTATCTGAACTCATCATGTATGCACACGCACTCTGTTTTGCTCTCACTCACTCTCCGTCCCTCCTTCTCTCTCTTCTCTTCTAATACCAGGACAGGAAAATAAAAAACAGATAATCTTCTAACCTCATGGGGTTGGGGTGGTGTATTTTCAAGCCAGGGAAAAAAGGCAAAGCAGCTTAATCTTCTAAGGAATTGTGCACAGCTATATTACAAAAGAATGTAATCATCCCCTTTATGCTATACACTTCTAGTCTCAACATTTAGTGTTTTAGGCAAGTTCTCCAAAACCTTTAGACTTCTTTGATACTAGGCTCTTGTTTAATACAAAATAGGATGTCAGTTGATCAATATCCATTTGGCTTAAATTCATAAGTCCACAATTTCCCTTAAGTGTTAGAACAAACAACTGCAAAGTCTGAAAATGTATTGTTTCTTTTTTCAGTTCAAAATGATATTTGCAGGTGCCAAAAGGCATTTTGAAACCACTCACCCTTACATCACTAAAAATGAAAAAGGGGGATGAGGAGGAGGGAGAATCCCACGAGGCCTTATGTGTCAAGTTTTTGCCCAGAGCTAATTTTCATAGCTATGTTATAAAACCTGAAAGTAGAGGTTTATAATGGAAATGCTGACAGACTCTTAACTATAGCAGGCTGAATGGATATAATTAAAGAAAAGCTTTCAGCTACACCTAACCACAAATGAAAGATTGCATTTTTATATTAACCTCAAATAACATCAAGCGAAAACTGGAAATGTGATTCTATAAAGGAAATGTAAAATGCTAAAGATGACCAATAAACCTATTTGACATTTAGAGTTTTAAACAGAGGTATTTAGTTAACATAACCAAGACAGTATTTTCACAATGCTACTTAATCAGCAATAAAGGATGCTCTGGTGAGCCATCAGCTTCAGTTAGCAAAAAAGTGGCATATGAAGCTATTATTTCTTAACAGCCTAGAGGGAGCTGCTTCTTCCTTTAATCAGTAATCTTAGTTCTGTAATTTCTGTCATGCAGTATTAAATGGCTACCTATTTAATACACACACTGTACACACTCATACACACATATTCACACTTCACATATACACAACTACACACACATTTATGCAAGGGCTGGTACTTTATTCCCATCTGAATTTGAAAACAGAAGAGATTGTTAAGGTAAAGGTATTTTCATCCTTTCCTTTGGGCAGGGATGCAGCCAAGAATAAATATCATCAATCTATGTAATCCATCTTCCCTAGCTAAATCAAAAGTCAAAGAATTTAGCTTTGTGCTTAACTCTAAAGCAGGAGAATAGGTGCCTACACTTTAATTTTTAAAAACTACCCAAAATGTTTTGAGCTTTTCTATAGTATTTTTAGTGGACTATATTTTTTTTGGTAGGCTACCAAAAAAAAATCTCTAACAGGAGTTATAGATTTTGGATTAAGAAATCAGAAACAAATCTTTTTTTTCCAAAGAGTTCTTATTATTTATTATATATACAATGCTTTGTCTGCATCTACACCTGCATGTCAGAAGAGGGCACCAGATCTCATTATAGATGGTTGTGAGCCATCATGTGATTGCTGAGAATTGAACCCAGGATCTCTGGAAGAACAGTGCTCTTAACCTCTGAGCCATCCCTCCAGCCCCAGGAAAAAAATCTCTATGTTCAGATAAACAAAGGGCTTAAAAAAAAAAAAAAAGCTACCCTTTCTTTTTAGAATAAACAATTCTATGTGATTTCTGGGGACTTTCACAAAAATATTCCAAAGGAAATGGTTGTCTACACTGCCAATATCTACCTGAAAGTGCTAAACTGAAAATATCCAAGTCACAGTCTATTATACACGTTGTGGTTAATTTCAATGCAGATATGAGCAAATTACTATCCAAGATCCAGAGATGCACGAGTCAACAAATCTAAAGTGTAACAGCAGCGAGACTTCCATAAGCTGCAGCACTCTGCTGGCATCATTCACAATGGCCTCAGACTCCTTTCAAAGTTCCTCTATTTTTGATACCAATTTTATATGATTTTAAGTTCTTTATGGCACTTGTTTTTAGTCAGTGGTAACTCAGTGGTTAAGGTGTCTTCCCGGAGGATCCAAGATCAGTTCCCAGCATCTACATCTGAAAGCTCACAACTGCTTGCTAACTCCAGCTCAGGAAACCTAATACCCTCTTAGGCCTCCAGTGCCCTCTGGCCTCCACTGACACCTACATTCTTAGGCATGCACACGTAAGTTTTTTTCAAAAGGCAATCATACAAAACATGTGTATATGGGTTCAAAGTCACCAATATAAACGTGTCTCTTCTTCATAAGCTGCTCTAAAAAATAAACAATATACCCATGTTCACACATACACAGACACACACCCTGCTCCAAGAAAAGCAACCCTAAAACTCAATTCAGAAACAAGAAAAATAGCACAAATGTAAATTTGCTTCACCTTATATATAATCCATACTGTGTTTGGGTATACCATTCCCCTGCAGTCCTTATGGTCATGTCCAAATTCATCAACAGTGTGTCCCCATGAACAGAACCCTATAACACATAGGGCACTTTTAAGCAGTATTTTTATAATTCTTAAGACAGATTGGCTTTAATGCTAAAATAATTTACTAATTTGAATTTTAAAGAACAAAATTTTGTTTCAATCACAAAAATAACATTGAAGTGGTTGAAGTGACATCAATAAATCAGACAAATATTTTGTTACATGTGATTTACCTGTCTCCACATTTCATAATTCATTTTCTGATTCATAAACTGCAAAATTACTAAAATAAGAGAATCAAATGCCTCTAAGAAGCAACTATTTTTCAGTAGAAAAAGGAAAAGGCTCATGCATATATACACACACAATGATAACTTCAGATTTGCCTACAGTCTGCAGATTTTATCCATGAAAGTACTTCCCATTCTGAATGATACAGGAGTGATGACATCAGTGCTATGTGAGCAGGGGGTACATCGTAAGGAGGCAGCTAGTGAGCGTAGTGCAAGAATACAATCTCAAGGCTGAAATCTAATGGGATAAACACATTTATAATTTCATTTTCATCTATAAATAAACGGAAGAATTAATAGACGTGATAGTATCTGAAAATTGTAAATCCTCAAAAACTACAGAAATATTCTATTCCTCACTATAATTTTTTAAAGCTTATTTATTTTTATTTCATGTGTATGGGTGTTTTGTGTGCATATATTTCTATGCACCATTTGTGTGCCTTGTATCCATGTCATCAGAAGAAGTTATCTGATCACCTGGAACTGTGGTTACAGATGGTTGCAATGTTGCCATGAGGTGTTGGAAACTGAATCCAAGTCCTTTCTAAGAACAAGTAGTACTCTAAACATGCCAGTCCATTCACTGAAAGTTTACAAAATCACCAAAAGGAATTTCATAAGGAGACTCAAACAAATGCTATTAGATACATATCAAGCAGAGAAAAGAAATATTCAAAAATTTTTGCTCCCTGCAAATTCTATTTCTGAAGTATCTCCAAGCTTCAAGAAACAAGCAAGCTTTGTTTCTCTTCTCTGGTGTTTCCACTAAATTCGGTACTTCGTTTCTATCTATGTGTGCATTTCCTAAATTATTTTCCACAGTGATCTAAAAATGAAAATGAACAAAGTTCAATGATATCCATTCATATATAAAACACACGGCCACTCATTCTTAGAAATTAATTTACAGATATACTTCTTTAAGCACACAGATGCAACACTTATATAAAAATGTTAAATAAAATGTGCTAT